>CM035849.1:169665493-170071733 GCA_020510985.1 Pholidichthys leucotaenia | reverse complement strand
GTGTGTGTGTGTGTGTGTGTGTGTGTGCGCGTGTACCCAGTGGTGTGAAAAAGTGTTTCACACCATGCAAAAGTGTTTCACACCATGTAAAACTAAAAAAAAAAATTTTGTTATGAGGATTTTTGCCGACCTGCAGTCCTTTTTCACTAGCATTGTGTATGTCTTTATGTTATCCAATAAATGTTGCAAACTCACGGCCGTCGTATGGTGCCTTTCTCTCTCTGCCCCAAAGGGGCAATCATGACAAAATCTTAGTGCCATTTACTCTCTTTTATATTTGTCAAAGTCTAACATGTGATTGCCGACATATAGCCTACACCTCTTTGTATTATCACTTTCAAACACAGCCTACATTTGGGCCTGTAAAATCTAATTGGGATACCTGTTTCAGGTTATATTCTACCTCACTTATATCTACTCTTAGTCATGTTATCTTGTGTTTACTTGCTGTGACAGTGCCTCGATTTCCTGTGATTAGTTCTGTTGTAGGGTTAATTATTCATGGCTGCACCTGATCACACTAATTGCCTCCTGCCTCTATTTATTCAGCTCTTGCCGCACACTCAGTGCGGCAATCCACTGTTAAGATGCTTGTTGCTGTTTCTGCTACAGCGATTACTGCTATCATCATTATCCTAACATGCACAGCGGACTTTCTCCTCATCCAAGCTCATCACAGTTTAGGTTCTTCTTCGTTTTTCCTGCTGTGCAGCTTTGTGTTATTTTTGCAATAAATTATGGTTGAACTTCGCAAGGCAACTGGGTCCTCTCCTTCACCCCACAAGGACAGCTATGACATAGTCAAACAGAAAAACAGACTTTTGCCCTGGAAAGCTGTATAAAGACTTGCAAAAATGGAAGGGATAACAGCAACCACTTCAAGTGTTTTTATCTAGCTTTTGGTGAGTTTCTGAATGTATATAAATGTACTAGTTAAACAAGCATGTGAAATGTTTGAATAAATGTTGGTGTGCAATCAAAGTAAACCTCATTATATTTAATGTTTTCCAACCAGACATTAGGAGAGGAGAGGAGGAAAAATTAGAGGAATATTAATTAGATATTATTACATTTTTGAATAAAAGGAGAAAATTAATGACGGATGAATTTGTACAATTGATTTTTTTTTTCAATATATAATTTAAAAGGTTAAAAAAAGAGATGATCCTTTCTGAAAGCCCTGTCACACCTAGATGATTCAGGCAGCATTTGACAAAAGTATGAAAAATTTGGAAAATATGCTGGTGTATGTGGAATCAGTTATGGGTAAGTTTGTATAAGTTAAGAGCATGCTGAAGAACGCTGAAGCATGCTGGTAAATGGCGTTGTATGCCGAGCACCTCTGAAAATTTTCAGCATGCTGAAAAATTTCCGACATATCCAGTGTATGGCTGAAACATCCCGCATACATGGGACATAAGTTGTAGGGAAGCTATGCGTTTGTTCACACCTTACTTGTGAGTGACTCATAAGTTACTCATAAGTTGAAATACATCAAGATAAATGTCTAGCGTACCCCAAACTTATTTCTAACATATGAGTAATGCTCTTTGAACTTATGTGTAACTTACTGAATGGATTTCTAATTTACAGCTACCATATAATGGCGTATTTGCAGAGTTGGTTCACAGGAGGAATAAACTGGTCTTGTTCTTGTATTCAGACAAAGTAAAGAGATGTTTCATACCTTGACGTGTTTCAGCTGTGTGATGGTCTCTGTGTAGACTAGGTGACACCTTTACTAATTAAGAGCTGACTTGATCCACCTGCTCTCTGTTCTAATCAGTTTAGCTGGTACCTGGAGTGCTTACACACATAGAGCTAAACACACGTACTTGTTCGGATAACAGGACCTGTCGGGGACGTGTCCAAGCCAACTTAAAAGCTACAGCATATTATAAAGATCCAAATCACTGTTTAGCCCTCCTTGTCATGTTTTTACCTTTGACTGCAGTCAGTACAATCAGCTGTCCAGTGCTGTTCTGATAGATATGCCAAAATGTCAGAACACTGGAGGAGGTGGATCCAATCAGCTGATCACCAGAACCACAGAACTCAGCTGTTTTCCATGATAAATCGCATTTAACTGTCCCTTGGTTGCAGATCTCTGATGTTTTTGGATTCACTAGCAAAAGCACACTCCATGCATTATCTTGTTTTTTCCACTTTATTGAAAATAAACTTTTTTATCGCTATCAGTTCATGTGCCTTTGAGCAAGGTTGTTACCACTGTCATCTGACGTTTGTGATGTTTTACATCAGCTGTTTTAGACGTGACAGATTTGATAGCTCTGCAGGTTGGTTACACACCCCCACCGTGCAATTGTCTTTTGAGGAGAGAATCATCTCGGTTGAACAGAGATTATCTCTCACACACCTAGGATTCATGGATCAGGAGGCTATGGCAGTTGGGCATGACTGTGCTATGCATAAGTTAGGATAAGCGATGCATAAGTTATGCATAAGTTAGACTATGGTTGGGCATAAGTTGTGATTGCCGGCAACACGCTAAGTATTCGTTAGTTTAAGTTATTTATAAGCTATCGAAACGTTCTATATAAGTTACCAATGTTTCCTCTGGCTTAAAGACCTTGGCGCGGTGGCAACATATTTTCCGGGGGTGGGAGGGGAGCAGAAAACACGTGACACTATTGTAACTGGAATATATTTATTTATGTCTCATCTTGCCCTCTCTGAGCCCTGTCTAATTCAGGTTTGTCATGGTTTACATAAATGACAAAAATAAGTGTATTTCTTTGTATTTTTATTCTAGTGTTTCTTTTTTTTTTCCCCTTGAGAGAGTTGGAAAGGGGGAAAAAAAACCTTCAAAATAGTAATTTACTCATGCATACTTAAATTATATGACCAGAGATGGGTATACAAAAGCAGTGCTTTGAAATGAATAGTTAAAATTAGACAACCAAAAATTTCTAGTTGAGTTAAGGGTACACAGAGCACCACTTAAAAACTTGAGCAATGACTTCAGTCTTGAAGGTTTGAGGTTTTTCTCCAAAGTTTATAACAATTTTCTTATAGTTTTCTATCATGGGCAGCGGGAGCGCGCCTCTCCCCTCCGGTCTCACCTTCTCCAACTCATCACGGCACCTGAAGCAGAAGACACACCTGCGCCCGCTCATCAGCCAGCGTACTTAAGGAGGCTTCCTCCGCGCAGTCTACGCTGGCTCGTCTGGGTATACTGCCTGCTATCAGGCAAGCTGTGTACAATCTAAACATTTATACGTCATTAACATTTATTCCCTTTTTCTTTCTCAGGTTGCTGCCACTGTGTAGGTGTGTCACCGGGACTGCGCACGTTCTTCTGCCCCACCACACTGTCCTTCAGCGACTTCATCCCCCTGGTCAGGCACCATCAGCTCCACTACCACTCCTTACCCTACTGGTTCATCTATTCCCCACTGGGTCTTGCCGGTCCTCTCTGGATTTCCCAAGTAAGTGGTAATTTGGCTCGCCCATTTTCCCCTTACTCCATTCCTCAGCTCACAGCTCTCGTCTTCTCTCCACAGGTCCTTTCCCCTGGCAAGTGACTGTTCTGTAGCTGTGCGCTGTTGTATTTTGCTATTAATAAAACTGTCAAATGTGCCCTTCTGTGTGGTTCCATCCTGTGTTTGGCATCGTGCACATGAGCTGTCAAAACTTAATATGTCATGACAGAACGAGCCAGCCAGGATGGTAGCTCAGCCGGTGCCTCACCGCAGGAGCAGTTCGCTATGGATCACCTAGCAGCGACCGAGTGGTAGCTCACTGCGCTGACGCAACAGGTATCCAACATGATTACGTTGTGGTCCACAGTGCATCCCACGGGTGCGTCTCCTCAGCCCGCACTACGGTGCGCCGTACCACCTCCGTTCCCATGCCTTCCCTGTACGTGGGGGAGGTGGGGAAGTGTAAGCCTTTTCTTTTTCAAGTGCGGGTGTACCTAAAGCAGGTCGGGGGGGAGTGTCCGGAGGATGTCGCTAGGACCCAGTTTTTCACCCTGTTGCTCAGGGATTGAGCCCTGGAGTGGGCTCTGCCCACTCTAGACAACCCTGAAGGGCGCCGTTATACGTTTGACCAATTTGTGGCCGCTTTCACCTGCACGTTTGGCCTGACCGAGCGTCAGGGCAACATAATGAGCCGCTTAATGACTCTCCGCCAGGGTACCTGGTCGGCGGCCGAGTACTCGGTGGAGTTCCGGGTTGTGGCATCCGAATCGGGGTGGAACAATACTGCTTTACGCAGCACGTTCCTCCATGGATTGAATGACCAACTCCGTGACAATCTGGCAGTTTATCCTGTCCCCAAGACGCTTGACGGCCTCATAGATGAGGCGGTAGGGCTGGACAATCGACACCGTGAGCGCGCGAAGGAGCGCAGCCCCACCCCTTGCCCACGCGCCGAGCGTGTACCTGCTGTAGTTACTGGCACTGGTGGCGCCGGCTCTTCACCCGAACCGATGGAGCTCTCTTGGAGACTAACTGATGATGAGTGTTGGCGAAGGCGGAGGGCTGGTGCATGCATGTACTGTGGTTCACTCAACCACAGTCTGGACGAGTGCCGCCAGCGGCCAAAAAGACGCGGACTGTCAGTAACCGTGGGGGGCTGGCGGGCGGGACCAAATCTACCTCCCCTGGCAATTTTTCAATTTCGGCCCTCGTTCAGTTGCCGTGGGTCGAGAGGAGGGTTAAGATAAGATAAGATAAGCCTTTATTAGTCCCACAATGGGGAAATTCCAGGATTGCAACAGCACAGGGATAACAACACTCAGAGCAACAATCAAATCAAATCAAATCAAATCAAACTTTATTGTCATATTGCTGTACATACAACTGTAGTGCAGGCAAGATGAAATTGCATTTCTCTCGGCATCCATATAAGAAGCAGCATGATTAAGACACACTCCCACATAGCTCCACCCCCCACCCCCACCCCCCATCCATTCACACATCCCTGAGACATACTTGGGGAAAAAGAATAACTAACTATAATATACAAAATGTCCATAGGTGCAGTAGTGTGTATGAGAGATTCCGGGTCAGCTGTTCAGCATCCTGACAGCTTGTGGAAGGAAGCTGTTGATCAGTCTGGTGGTTCTGCCTCTGATGCTCTGGAATCGTTTACCAGATGGAAGAAGTTCAAAGTGTTTATGCAGAGGGTGAGAACGGTCCTTGACAATGTTCAGTGCCCTGCTCCTACAACAGTTCTGAAAAAGTTCTTGGACAGAGGGGAGGGAGACTCCAATTACCCTCTCCGCCCCCTTGACTATCCTCTGCAGGGCTTTTTTGTCTGACATACTGCAGCTGGAGTACCATGTAGCAATGCAGTACGTCAGAACACTCTCCACCACACCTCTGTAGAAGGTCCTGAGGATGCAGATCGGGAGAGAGGCCTGTTTGAGTTTCCTCAAGAAGTGTAGTCTCTGCTGAGCCCGCTTCCTGATCTCCAAGGAATTCTTGCTCCAGGTCAGGTCCTGCGAGATCTGTACTGAACTTGATGTTCTCTACTCTCTCCACTAAACAGCCGCCGATGCTGAGGGGGACGTGCTCAGGCTGTGACCGCCGGAAGTCGATAATCATCTCCTTCGTTTTGTCCACGTTGAGCACCAGATTGTTCTCCCTGCACCAGCCCTCCAGGTCTCTCACTTCTTCCCTGTACATTGATTCCTCATCCCTCTGAATAAGTCCCACCACCGTGGTGTCATCTGCAAACTTAATAATCTGGTTCCCCTCGTGTTTGGATACACAGTCATGTGTTAGAAGTGTAAACTCGAGTGTAATCTCGGCCGTTCCGGTACTCAGCGTGACAGTCTGTAGGCAGGCAGCAGCATCACGGACATGTGATCAGAACGGCCGAGATGGGGGCGGGGTATCGCTTTATATGCATCTGTGTTTGTGTACACTAAGTCCAACATATTCTCTCCTCTGGTCTTAAAGTCTACACATTGTTTAAACTTGGGAAGCACAGTCTTTAAGCTGGTGTGGTTAAAATCCCCCGCAACCACCACAAAACTGTCCGGGTGTGACGTTTGGATTTCACTGATCGCATTGTGCAGCTCCCCGAGTGCCTTCTTAGCATTAGCTTTAGCATTAGGGCTCGGCGCTATGTAAACACCAACTACAAACACGTTGCTGAATTCCCTCGGCAAATAAAATGGCCGACAATTAACAATAAGGAACTCCGCCAACGGAGAGCAGTGTTTAGACACTAACGTGGCATTAACGCACCAGTTCTTGTTAACATAGATGCATAGCCCACCCCCCCCGGCTCTTACCGGAGCTCGCCGTTTCCCTGTCGGCACGGAACATCGCCATATCTTCCAGTTGAATGGCCTCGTCAGGAATGTTGTTGTGGAGCCATGTCTTGGTGAAAACAAACACACAGCAGTCCCTCCACTCTCTCCGGGTTTCTCTCAGCAGACGCAGCTCGTCCACCTTGTTTTCGAGGGCGCGGACGTTTGACAGAAGAAGCGACGGTACCGCTGGTCTGGAGGGGTTAGCCTTTAGCCTAGCATGGATCCCGGCCCTTTTTCCTCGCTTTTGCTTGCGTTCGCTCCGCTTCCACTTCCTCCTCTCTCGGGCAGCTTCCAGCGGGGACTCCGCCAAAATTCCATGCTGGCGTAGAATGTCCAAATCACAACCGATCGCCGCGATTTTTGCAGCGTGCAGTACCTTGATGTTTAACAAGGTCTCACGGTTGTAAGTTTTACAGAATGTACGTCTGGGATGATTAAAACTCTCACACTCGCTGATGCCAAGAGGGGCCGCTGCGTCTAGGCGCGCCGCCATCTTTTTTTTTTTTTTTTTTTTTCAGAAGGCAAGAGAAAAACAAGAGCAGCGAGTATACATATGTACATATAAATATAAATATATATATAGACACACAGTGCGGAGCATTGTAGCTAGATGGAATAGATATATAAATATATAAACACTGTGCGGAGCATTGTAGCTGGATGGAATAAATATATGAGTATATAAACACACAGTGCGGAGTATTGTAGCTAGATGGAATGAATATGTGAATATATAAACACACACAGTGTGGAGCATTGTAGCTAGATGGAATAAATATGTAAATATATAAACACACACAGCGTGGAGCATTGTTGCTAGATGGAATAAATATATAAACACACACAGTGTGGAGCATTGTAGCTAGATGGAATAAATATGTAAAAACATAAACACACACAGCGTGGAGCATTGTTGCTAGATTTATTATTTATTTAGCGAATGCAAAGTCCTTAAGCCAAGCAGTTGCCTCCTGGTTTGCTGTATGGAGGGTGTGTAATCCTCCTTCCAGTCTTTGGAGCGGGCAAGCCTCTATGATGTGTTCCATTGTTTGCTCCTCTCCACATGCGCACAGAGGGCTAGGGCTACTGCCCCATCTGTAAAGGCTGGCCAAGCAGGGGCCATGTCCAGTCCTGAAGCGATTGAGTGTAGACCACTGTCTCCTTGGGAGGTTGGTGCCCGGGACCTGTTGGTTGGGGTTTATCACCAGCTGTTTGTTTGGGACCTCCTTGGTCTCCCATTCCTCTTGCCAAGCTGTCTGGATGGTAAAGTCAGCTGGGGGAGGGTTTTTCCAAATCGGCCGTCTGGATGAAAGTCGGGCAGTGGGTGGAGTGTAGATATCTGCATGGATTGGTAAGTGAGGAGAATCTTTAACTTTTTGGAGCATCCTTTGAGTTAATGCTGCTCGCCGGATGTGTGGAGGGGCTATGTTTGACAGTACAGAGAGCCAGGGGAGTGGTGTTGAGCGGATTGTTCCAGTTATAGTTCTCATGGTTGTGTTGAGCTGGGTGTCTACATGGTGTGTGTAAGATGACCTGGACCAGACAGGGGCACAATATTCTGCTACAGAGTATGAAAGGGCCAGTGCTGAGGTGCGCAGGGTGGAGACTGCCGCCCCCCATTTTGCACCAGCGAGCTTGCAGAGCAGGTTGTTTCGTACCTTCACCTTAGCAGCCGTCCCCTTTAGATGTTCCTTGAAGGATAAGGTCCTATCAAGGGTCACTCCAAGATAAGTTGGATTTGGGGCATGCTTAAGCTTGAGTCCGCTCAGGTGGATGTTTAGTTCTCTGGCAGCTTTTGCATTGTGGAGATGGAATACACTGGAGACGGTTTTTGCTGGGCTTGGTTTTAGACGCCAGATTTTGCAGAACTGGTCCAGTTTGGCAAGATCTTCCGTGAGCACCCGTTCCAGTGGTTCAAAGTCTGGTGCTTGGAATGCCAAACAGATGTCGTCTGCATAGGTGAATTTGCGGGATTTTGTAGTAGGCAGGTCGTTTATGTAGAGGTTGAACAGAGTTGGAGCTAGAACTGAGCCTTGTGGGAGTCCGTTTTTCTGCATTCTCCATGCACTTGTCTTCTGACTGAGGTGGACTCTGAACCTTCGGTTGGTCAGCAGGGTTTTTATAATTGCTGTTGCCCAAGCAGGGATCGCCTTTATAAGTTTCAGGAGGAGGCCTTTGTGCCAGACCGTATCATAGGCGGCTGTAAGGTCGAGAAACACAGCCCCTGTCTTCAGTCTGCTCTCGAAGCCATTTTCGATGAAGGTGGTTAGGGCCAGTACTTGTTCTCCTGTACTGCGGTCCTTGCGGAAACCTGCTTGATCCACACTTAGAATATCCTCTACCTCTGGGGAAATGCGTTGCAGAATTAGGCGCTCCATGATTTTGTAAGGAACGCTGAGTAGGGAGATTGGGCGGTAGCTTGCTGGTAATTTGTGGTCTTTGCCAGGTTTTGGGGTGGCAATGACCTTTGCTGTCCGCCATTTCTTTGGGATCGAGTTTGTTTGTGTGATCCTTGTGTAGAATTGTGTCAACCAGGTTAGGGCTCGGGGGCCAAGATTTTTCATGAATTCTGGGAAGATGTTATCGTATCCTGCTGCCTTTCCACATTTCAGGCTCTGTAGGACTTTCTCCAGTTCAGCAGCCTCGAAGGGTTCAGGGTTCGTTTCCTCTACAGGCATTTTTTGGTGTTTTTTTAGCTCAGTTGTAACTGCTCTTTTGGTGTCTTTGTCTTGGGGTGCTTTGGCGATAGTCAGTAGGTGGGATGCAACTTGGTTGGGTGTGACGGATGCTCGGCTTTGGCTAGGGGGCTTCTGTGCAGCTCCTAGGCGACGGATGAGGCTCCAACATTTCCTGCTAGAGTGGGTAAAGCTCCGGTCAGCAACTGTCTCCTCCCATTTCTTTCGCCGAGCTGTATTTAGCGATTCAATGAGATGGTCTGCTATCTCTGGGTCCCCTGATGTTTGATAGGATTGTAGGAGGGCAGCACTTTCTCCGTCCAAACATGGGACATAGAGGGGTCGGTAGCCTCGTGGGATTGCAGTATGGGCAGCCTTGAAGATTGCGCTGCAGAAGCGGTTGTATGCTTCATCTACAGTGATGGTGTGGAGTGGGATGGTAACAACGCTCCGGTCCAGAGTTTCACTGAATTTCTTCCAGTTGGCTTTGCGGAAGTTCCAGCGCATCTTCCTTGGGCTGTATATGACTGGAAGTTGTAGGCCAATGTGTACAAGCAGGGGCCGGTGTTGGCTGTGTGGAAAATCATCAAGAATGAGGATCTGTGTAGGATATGGCTCCCCATTCAAAGAGCTGACCCAACACAGGTCAGGAGAATAGTCCTTCTTCCACCTAGCAGAGTGGAAGGTTCCTCTTTGTTTGGGGTCGTATATCAAAGCGAGGTCATTTCTGGATGCCCAGTCTGAAAGTGCCTTCCCATCACTGTCCACTGCTGGGTACCCCCAGTCAGGGTGATGGCTGTTAAAGTCCCCCACATAGATGGCAGGGTGGGGTAGGGTGGGTAAGACCTGCAGATCCCAGTTGGCATTAGGGGGCTTGTACACATTGACAATATGGAAGCCACCAATGATTATGGTGTCTGAGAAATGTGTTGTTATCAGGTGATTTGCTTCAACTATGTCAGAACGCACATAGGTGGCACGTCCATGTTTAGCATGTAGAACATAGCACAGGAGGTCAAAGCCTTTGATGGTGAAGCGGCCAGCTTCCTCTGTGCCAATATGAGTCTCTTGGAGGCAGATTACGTCAATCGAATGTTGGAAGGTGAGGACTTCGATAAGGCTTCGCTTGGCTGCAGATAGGCCTTCAACGTTTAGTTGTAATATGCGAAGGGCCGATCCTACCACAAAGTGCTCTTGGGGCTGTTTGCTTTCGGCTTTAGGACTGTGACTAGGATTCTTCTTTGACTTGGCACAGAGGCGTCGTCTCTTCGAATTTAGTCTGCTGGAAGGATCATTAGCTTCCCCAGGCGAGCCCGGGTACTGGCGGAGGGCGCGACGAGAACGCTGATCCATTGCCCCCCAATGGAATAAATTATATATTTATGGAATAAATATATAAACACACACAATGCGGAGCATTGTAGCTAGATGGAATAAATATGTAAATATATAAACACAGTGCAGAGCATTGTAGCTAGATGGAATAAATATGTAAATATATAAACACACACAGCGTGGAGCATTGTTGCTAGATGGAATAAATATATAAACACACACAGTGTGAAGCATTGTAGCTAGATGGAATGAAACAGCATAACCGTCTACTTAGTTATCCTACAATGGTATGATTATGTACCCATACATATTCTCACCCTCTATAGTGACCGGTATGGAGGTGATTATGGCGGTGATTGATTCGGGGTGGGAGGGTAATTTCGTGTCTGCTGTTTTTGTCAAGCAGGTGGGCATTCCCACACAGACTGCCCTATAATCAGAGAATCACCGCTATATCTGGCAGCGAGGTCGCGGTGGTCACCCTGAGCACGGTGCCTATATCCATCCTTCTTTCCGGGAACCACCAGGAGGAACTATTGTTCCTGGTTCTCCCCGTTTCATCATCCCTGGTGGTTCTAGGTTATTCGTGGCTCCAGAAGCATAACCCAACGATCAATTGGGCCAAAAGTACCATCTCTGCCTGGAGCCTGTTTTGTATGGCCAATTGTATGCGTTCAGCCGAATGCTCCTCATCGCTCTCTGTTCCTCCCTCTCGGGCTGAGCTGCCAGACCTCTGCCTCGTCCCTCGGGCATATCACGATTTGGGCGAGTTCTTTAGCAAGTCGAGAGCGTTGTCGCTGCCGCCTCACCGCTCTTATGACTGTGCTATAGATCTCATCCCAGGGGTGAGGCCGCCGTCCAGCCGGCTGTATAGCATTTCTGGCCCTGAGAGGGAGGCGATGGAGCAGTACATTAAGGAGTCGCTGAACGCCGACCTTATTCGGCCATCTTTGGCTCCACTCGGGGTGGGGTTTTTCTTCGTCGGTAAGAAGGATGGCTCGCTGCGCCCGTGCATTGACTACCGGGAGCTCAACGCTATCACCATCAAAGACAAGTACCCTCTGCCATTGATCAATTCAGTGTTCGAGCTACTTCAGCGCTCACGGGTTTTCACCAAGTTAGACCTTAGGAACACGTATCATTTGGTCCGCATTCGCGAGGGCGATGAGTGGAAGACAGCCTTTAAAACACACCAGGGCCAATTCGAATACTTAGTAATGCCATTCGGACTTACTAACGCCCCTGCCGTCTTCCAGCTGTTAATAAATGACGTCTTCCACGATATGCTCTATCAATTTGTGTTTGTCTATCTTGATAATATTTTGATTTTCTCTCGCTCGCCAGAAGAACATGAGGTCCATGTCAGAGCCATTTTACAGTGGCTTTTGGAGAACCATCTTTATGTTAAAGCCAAGAAGTGTGAGTTCTCCACACCATCCACCACCTTCTTGGGCTTCATGACTGAGGAGGAGCTGATTGCCGACATGGCCAAGATAAAGGCAGTGTTAGATTGGCCAACTCCCCACTCCCGCAGGGAGCTCCAATGCTTCCTCGGGTTTGCGAACTTCTATCGCAGGTTCATCAGGAATAACAGTGAGCTTGCACTGCCTCTGATGCAGCTGACCTCCGTTTAAGTCCCCTTTCGGTGGACTGAGGCAGCTGAACTGACGTTTAACAAATTAAAGCGCCAGTTCATGGAAAGGCCTATCTTGGCTCAGGTCGACACGCAGCTTCCATTTGTCCTCAAGGTGGATGCGTCTAATTCGGGGGTTGGAGCTGTACTCTCACGGCGCACGCCCCACAATCAGAAGCTTTGCCCATAAGCATATTTCTCTTGGTGGCTCACGCCGGCTGAGAGGAACTATGACGTAGAGGACAGAGAGCTGATGGCCATTAAGTTAGCATTAGAGGAGTGGAGACACTGGTTAGAGGGGGCCATTCACCCCATTGTCATGTGGACCAACCACAAGAACCTTGAGGAGTTGCGGTTGGCCCGCCGACTGAATGCCAGGCAGACTTGCTGGGCGTTATTCTTCCAGTGGTTTAATTTCACCATCACTTACTGGCCTAGCACTTGGAATACCAAACCAGCCGCGCACTCGTGCTAATTTGATTCCGAGGATGTAGCCCCCCCCCCAACCATCGTGCCACCTGCATGTGTCATTGGAGCCTTTACTTGGGATATCAAGCGGAGGGTCTGCCGGGCCCAGTCCCGGGAGCCTGTGCCAGTAGGGTGCCCCCGGAACCATCTGTATGTCCCGGCCACCCTCCGCAGTGATGTCATCCAATGGGGTCACACCAGTCGTTTTGTCTGCCACCATGGAATTGCTCTAATCATCGACTTTGTCAAACGGGTGTTCTGGTTGCCCATGCTGCGGCAGGACATCTGGGAGTATGTTAGAGCTTGCCAGACGTGCGTCCAGGGTAAGACTGACCCCCCCCCCCCCCCCCAGTCGAGACTCCTCCATCCCCTTCCCATCCCTGGTCAGCTGTGGTCCCACATTGCTGTGGATTTTGTGACCGGGTTGCCCTCCTCCCACGGCAAAACGGTTATTCTGACCATCGTGGATCGCTTCTCCAAGGCGGTCCATCTGGTGGCCCTCCCTAAACTCCCGTCGGCCTTGGAGACAGCAGTCCTCCTCTCTGACCACGTCATCAGGATCCACGGCATCCCAATTAACAATGTGTCTGACCGGGGTCCTCAATTCACGTCCCAGGTCTGGAGGGCCTTTTGCCGGACTCTGGGAACTACAGTGAGCCTCTCGTCCGGTAATCCTCCCCAGAGCAATGGGCAGGCGGGGCGTGCCAACAAGTCCCTGGAGGCTGCCTTGCGGTGCGTAGCAGCCGATAATCCTTCATCCTGGAGCGCACACCTGACCTGGGTGAAATATTCAATGAACTCTGCGGTGTCGTTGGTGTACATGCCGCCTCTTCCCCCTATGGCCAAGAGGGAGGTTTTGGTTCCATCCGTAGGGGCCCATGCCTGGCGCTGCCGGCGTGTCTGGAGATCTACTCGGGCCCCCCTGGCCCGAACCATGGAATGCACCCGGGCCACTGCTGATCGGAAACAGGTTCCGGCCTCCGAGTACGTCATGGGACAGCGAGTCTGGCTGGCAACAAGCCACATTCCTCTCAAGGAAAAATCTAAGAAATTGTCCCCCCGCTTCCTTGGGCCTTTTCCCATCGCCCGGGTGATTAACGACACGTCGGTCCAGCTCAAGCTGCCCCCGTTCCTACAGGTGAACCCAACCTTCCACGTGAGTCACATCAAACCCCTCTCGACCAGTCTCCTTAACCCCCCCCCCCCCCCCAAGCTGTAATGTTCTTGGCTTCTCTCCATTAATCTTTGCTCTCTTTATGTCTGTTCTTTTCATCTTCTCTATCCCTGGCTTCAGCTCGGAGCTAAACCCAAAGCCCCAGGTGGTCTTTCACATCCTCAATGCTCGCCCTGACCCTTGGTCGGGGCAACTAGCAAACATCAGCGATTGACCAGACACAGCTGCGCTTCCTCTCTTCCCCTGCTACTGGAAAACAGATTCGACATCCTTTCCCTGGAAGATTTTCCCCACCTGGATGTCGATCATCCTCCCATAGCCGCCCCTCCCTCTCCTCCTTCAGCAGCGGCCCAAACCCGCAAGCCCCAGATTAAAACTACTTTAGGTGTGCCAAACTATACTCCAGCTCCAAAAAGAAGAGAGAGCATCACCCCGCCATCACAACAACATTGGCAAAATTATCCACCATTTCAGAAACCACCGGCAAGACCCCCCCAGACGACATTGGTAATTGGTGATTCGATTATGAGGAATGTCAGAAGCAGGTACTGTGTCACTAAATTTTTTCCTGGGGCTAAAGTGTCAGACATTGAGGCTCTTATCCCTGACCTATTAAATGAATACCCCCACGCTAAAACTGTCATTGTACATGTTGGATGCAACAACATCCCAGATGAAGCATCGGAGATCTTAAAGAGTGACTTCAAGAGCCTTCTGTCCACTCTTATGAACTGTGGCAGACGTATGTTTATTTCTGGGCCCTTGGCCCCTTTCTGACGAGGTTGCAATTATTTTAGCAGAACTCTCAGTCTTAATACCTGGTTGTGTTCTACATGTCCTACTTTTAACATTGGTTTTATAGACAATTTCAACCTGTTTTAGAACCGCCCATCATTTATGAGGCCAGATGGCATCCATCCAAATAGACTTAGTGCACGTGTTTTAAGGGACAATCTGTTCTATTCCATTCAGCGTTTTTTAGTACAGTGACTGAAATTTGGTGCGTTAACTCACCCCGAAGTTCCTGGGTCTGCCAACCAGCCTTTCTTTGTTTCCACTTCTCATATTAATCCTATTAATCCAAATAATCCTCACTGTTTAGATCAGTCTTCAATTGATAACCCCATAGAGATTGTGTCCGTCTCCTGTTACCCAAAATATTAGAACCCAAGACAAATACAACATAACTTGATAAATTCACCCCTTTCTGCAGCTCCTTCTCATCCACCACCCCTCAGTTTAGCCCCTGTCTTCCCCCTCAGAGAACCTTTGTCTACTCCCCCCAAAGTTAATAAAAATATAATGTATAAACATCCCAAAGTGATTAAACAAAAAGTTGGTAAATCTCAAATCAAACATCAAGTCTCTAAATTTAATGATTCGGCCTCTCTTCCTCCTCATAATGTGAAAATTAAATGCGGTTTGTTAAATATTAGGTCTCTAACTCCCAAGTCTCTATTATTTCATGATCCATCATCAGATTGATTTAATATCCCTTACAGAGACTTGGTTAGGGCAAGATGATTATGTTGGTTTAAATGAATCAACTCCCTCTGGTTATCTAAACTATCATAATCCTAGAAGTTCTGGTCGTGGAGGTGGAGTAGCAGCAGTTTACCATTTTAAATTACTAGTTAATGTCAAGCAGAAAACATGTTTTAATTCCTTTGAGGGCCCGGTCCTCACTATGGGGCATGCTAGCAATCTTAGCTTAAACCCAATTTTCTTTGCCATAGTTTACCGTCCTCCCTCAGCCTACTCAGAGTTTTTATTTGAATTCACCGAATTTTTAGCTGATTTAGTGCTGAAATCAGAGAATAATTATAGTAGTGTGGCAACCTGGGGAGTGCATAATGGTTTACCACCTTAAACAGGAACAAAGGACGTGAAGTGAACCTTTTGTGTGTGAGAAGTTTCTAGATGCCCTAGTAAGATAACAGGGAGGTGTCAAGGATGAATGGACTGACTGCAGTCGGGCGGGGAGATTATCTTTTGTGTGTGAGAAGAGTCTAGAAGGAGATTATCTTTTGTGTGTGAGAAGAGTCTAGAAGGATTTTTTTTTAACTTATTTTGTACCCGTAGGTAGATTTGTTTTGCAGTCTGGTGACAAACCACCAGCTGCCGGTCGCTGTGTGCACAAGCGCCCCTTAACTCCCTAACCTGCATGTTTTTGGCATGTGGGAGGAAACCGGAGAAATCCCGGAGTAAACCCACGCAAACACGGGGAGAACATGCAAACTCCACACAGATCACTGTTGGCTGGGGGCAGGGATCGAACCCACGGTCTCACGGTCCCCGCGATCCCCCGGCCGAGGGTAAAACTGTGCTGCCACAGTGCTAACCACTGCGCCACCGTGCAGCCCTATGTCATGTTATTTAAGGGAAGAGTTCCTACTTGTATGCCATTCTGTCTATGCTCCTTGTGTGAGTCGTGTAATAAACCGCCTGAACCAAATCCGCCTCATTATTTACACGCTCCACACTGGTGACCCAAGACGAATCATGGAATACGACGGAAGATCCCCGGAGCCAACCTCGTCTGGAACCCCCAGCTTCGCGTGCGCTGTAGCGATCAAACTACCTGATTTTTGGCAGCACAACCCACCACCTAACCGAGACGCAGTTCGCCCTCCGAGGGATATCGGTGGATGATACGAAATTCCACTATGTGGTCGCAGCGCTCGATGCCAGCACGGCTCAGCACATCGAGAGCCTGCTCGATCAGCCACCAGCCGACGGCAAATATGATGCGCTGAAGGCTGCCCTCATCCAGAACTACACGCTCTCGGATGGTGAGAGAGCAGAGAGGCTTCTGACGCGGACCAAGTTGGGAGACGGTTCAGCCATGGACATGATGGAGAAGATGCTGAGGTTAAAGGGCACAGACGACGACCACTTCATCTTCACCCACATTTTCCTCAGGAACCTTCCGACAGCGGTGAGAGCGGCCCTGGCCAATTCGTCGTTGCTGGCCAAACGGGACTATCGTGCGCTAGCCTGGGAGGCAGACCGGATCATCATCGCCACCAAGGCTTTCGTGACCATTGCGGCAGCGACGGAGCCCGGCGCGTCGACACGAGGAGGCGAGGAGCCGCTGATGGCAGCAGCAGAACCACCGACAGCAGCAGCAGCGGGGGCCAAGGAACGTGGAGGTGACACGCTTTGCTTCTACCACCGCCGCTTTGCAGAGAGGGCACGCAAATGTATACCACCGTGCCAGTTCAAGCGCTCGGGAAACGCCAAGACCGGGGGTCGGTAGCAGCCTCGACCCTCAGGGAGGAGAACAAGCTGCTCTATTTGACGGACGCACACTCGGGGAGGCATTTCCTCGTGGACACCGGCGCACAGAAGAGTTTCATCCGGCCGACCTACGCTGACCGGTTGGCAGGACCCAGCGGCCCGGAGATGGCAGCAGCAAACGGCTCAGAGATTAAGACCTTTGGTGAGAGGACTCTACTCTTGTCTCTACACGGTCGTACATTTGAATGGACTTTTGTTGTAGCAGCATTGAATTACCATATACTGGGGGCTGATTTTCTATGTGCACATGGGTTGTTGGTAGATATTGCTAACAGGCGCCTGGTTAATGCACTGTCTTTTGACTCTCTCCCCTGTATAGCTCGAGTGACCCGGCCAACAGCACAAGCCAACATCACAGCAGCATGCGGTAAGTTCCACACACTGCTCGCTCAGTTCCCAGCACTCACAGTCCCGACGTTTTCAGCAGCTATCGCTAAACATGGGGTGGAGCATTTTATCACCACCACCGGGGTGCCCGTTTTTGCAAGACCTCGGCGCTTGGACGCAGCTAAACTGGCCATAGCGCGCGAGGAGTTCGCTAACCTAGAGAGGCTAGGCATCATCAGCCGCTCAAACAGCCCATGGGCTTCCCCGCTACACATGGTCCCTAAAGCTGAAGGTTCGTGTCGACCTTGCGGCGATTTCCGCAGGTTAAACAACGCTACAGCGCACGACTGCTACCCAATTCCCCACATTCAGGATTTTTCAGTTCACCTCGCAGGAGCGCGCATTTTTTCTAAGATAGATTTGGTCCGTGGTTACCACCAAGTCCCAGTGCGCGCTGAGGACATACCCAAAACAGCGGTAATAACTCCCTTTGGTTTATTTGAGTTCTTGCACATGCCATTTGGGCTTAAAGGGGCAGCACAGACGTTCCAACGCATGATGGATGCAGTGCTGCGCGATCTCCCTTTCGTGCTCGTCTACCTGGACGATATCTTGGTAGCCAGCGCGTCCGAAGACGAACACGAAATCCACCTCACAACGGTTTTCCGAAGGTTGAAAGAGCACGGTTTAATAATCAACCCAGCGAAATGTCAGTTTGGGGTGACGGGGATTGATTTTTTAGGGCACCGTGTCTCTTCCGAAGGAGCGGTTCCACTGCCTGACAAAGTGCGCGCAGTGACAGATTTTCCCCGACCGCAAACGGTCAGGGCGCTACAAGAATTTTTGGGAATGGTGAACTTTTATAACCGTTTCCTTCCCCGCGCAGCGCAGCTCATGCAGCCATTGTACGCTGCGCTCAAAAAACAGAAACCCGCGAATAGGGTCGAATGGACCCCAGAACGAGAGCAGGCGTTCTCGGAAGTTAAAGCAGTCCTGGCAAACGCCGCATTGTTTGCACATCCAGACCCAACGGCCCGCATAGCCCTCACCACTGACGCCTCGATGTGGCCATAGGGGCTGTCGTGGAGCAGCACGTCGCAGGGGCTTGGCAGCCGCTTGCCTTTTTCAGCAGAACCTTGCGCGACAATGAACGTAAATACAGCGCGTTCGACAGAGAGTTGCTGGCTCTCCACCTGGCCATTCGCCATTTCCAGTTCTGGCTGGAAGGGCGCAATTTTACTGCGTTCGTTGACTATAAACCACTAACATTCGCGATGGCCAAAGTTTCAGAACCTTGGTCGGGCCGGCAGCAGAGGCAGCTGGCCGCGATCTCAGAGTTTACTACCGATATTCAGCATGTGTCGGGCAAACTGAATGTAGTGCCAGACTGCCTCTCGCGCGCTGTTGTGGCCCCGGTCTGTGTAGGGATGGATTACGCAGCCATGGCCGCGGAGCAGGCTAGTGACGCAGACGTGCGCGTGCTCCAGTCTGGACCAACAGGGTTAAGGCTGGAGAATAGGATGCTGCTTAACGGCATTCCCCCCTTAATCTGCGACGTCTCCATGGGTCACCCACGGCCTGTGGTTCCGGCCGCGTGCCGCCGCCGCGTGTTTGAGTCGGTTCACTCTTTGGCACACCCAGGGGTGCACGCGTCGGTCAAAATGGTAGGAGAGAAATATGTGTGGCCGGGCCTTCGCAAACAAGTGAAAGAGTGGGCGGCAGCCTGCGTGGCGGGCCAACGAGCCAAAGTTCACAGACACACGAAGGCTCCTTTAGAGCCGTTTCGCATCCCGGCTAAGAGGTTCGACCATGTCCACGTGGACCTCGTAGGCCCCCTTCCGCCATCACAGGGGTACACGCATCTCCTGACAATGGTGGACCGCACCACGCGCTGGCCAGAAGCGGTTCCGCTGGCGGCAACCACGGCCGAGGAGGTGGCGCGTGCGTTTTTGACAGCATGGGTGGCGCGTTTTGGAGTTCCGTCGGACATTACGTCCGACAGAGGCTCTCAATTTGTTTCTGAACTCTGGTCAACCATGGCCCGCAGCCTAGGTGTCTCAATTCACCGCACAACCACGTACAACCCGCAGGCTAATGGGTTATGCGAACATTTTCATAGGTCGTTAAAAGCGGCTCTGAGGGCTTCACTGATGGATGCAAACTGGGTAGACAGGCTACCATGGGTTTTATTGGGGTTACGTTCTGCGCCTAAAGAGGATCTGGAAGCTTCCCCGGCAGAACTCGTTTTTGCACAACCACTCCGGCTGCCTGGGGAGTTTCTGCCAGATAATCCTGCGCCGGGCAGCTCCCCGTCTCAGCTGCTGCAGCGCTGCATAGACTCAAGCACGCTGCCGGGCCCTGCCCACCACAGTTTTCCGCGCGTTTTTGTGCCTAAAGCTTTGAAAAACTCAGAGTTCGTGTTTGTCAGACACGACACCCACCGCCCCCCACTGCGCCCACCTTATGATGGACCATTTAGAGTGCTGGAAACAGGGGATAAGCATTTTTTGCTAGACTTGGGGGGTAGGAGGGAAAAAATTGGCATAGACAGCCTCAAACCTGCTTTCGTTGTGGCTGACGAGCAAGTGCTGTTGGCGAGGGCCCCTCGGCATGGAAGACCCCCACGGGGCGCTTCCCAGAGAAAAGATTCTCCAGAGCACCCACACGGACAGTCAAAAAGTTTTCACCCCCAGACATCAGCCCCCCAGCATGGCAGTGCCACGGAGGCAGCGAATCCTGGCTACAGCAGATACGGCAGAAGACTGAAGCCCAAGCAGCATGCGGACTGATTTTGATGGTTCTACAGCATGTGGACTGATGTTAATGGTTCTATCACAGCATGTGGACTGTTACCCTTATGTCCTATCTAAGTTGCTGGGGGGGGTGGCAACCTGGGGAGTGCATAATGGTTTACCACCTTAGACAGGAACAAAGGACGCGAAGTTAACCTTTTGTGTATGAGAAGTTTCTAGATGCCCTAGTAAGATAACAGGGAGGTGTCAAGGATGAATGGACTGACTGCAGTCAGACAGGGAGATTATCTTTTGTGTGTGAGAAGAGTCTAGAAGGAGATTATCTTTTGTGTGTGAGAAGAGTCTAGAAGGATGTCATGTTATTTAAGGGAAGAGTTCCTATTTGTATGCCATTCTGTCTATGCTCCTTGTGTGAGTCGTGTAATAAACCGCCTGAACCAAATCCCCCTCATTATTTACATGCTCCACAGTAGGGGATTTTAATATACATGTTTATGTAGATAGTGACTGTCTTAATAAGGCATTCAATTCAATATTAGACTCATTGGGGTTTTCCCAGAAAGTAGAAAATTCTACCCATTATCTCCACCACACATTGGACCTTGGTTCCAAGGTTGTCATAGCCAGAAGCGGCACTGGGGTTAAGCTCCCAGTGCTCATAAAATGCTCCTTATGGCGTGCGTCTCGAAAAGCCTCTGACAACTAAGTCCAACTCCTAGCCTGCCCATGTGGTTTAGTCTCTAAGCCCGGTGGAACTGCTTTTACTAATAGGAGAAGGGGCGAGGGCGGATCTCTGGCGCCTTAAAACCAGATGTTTCGGGTAGATGGTGGCTCGTCAACCTGGGAAGGTAGCCCATCTAGGGAAAGGCAAACCCTGATTTCAAACCTCCGCTGCCTTGCGGCACACCCGGTCACGGGAAAGGCTTCGGGAGTCAACCCTGAGGAAAAATCCGGAGTAGGAGCCCCTAAGGCAGTTCTCTGTTGTGCTCAACATCGTTCTGGCAGCTCCTGCAACGGCGCTGGTGCCAAACTGTAGCAGCCCTGCTGTTCCTTTGGATTCATCAGTGACGTGGAGAGGGGGGACATGCTGCATGGGCAACATCTTGTCCTCCATATCTTCCTGCCCAGGCTTGAATCCTACCAACGCCCAACGCTGGAAGGTAGAACACTGGATCACTGGAGAGGACACTCCAGCTTCGCCTTTGGCATAGACAAAACACGGGGAATGACAGTTACCGGTTATAAGCCACCGCTCAATTGGCGTAGAGCGCGGCACCAGGGGTTGTTCCCGACGGTGGGAGGGATCATCAGATCTCACTGGACAGCTACCGCCTGCCTCAAGCTGGGCAGCCCCCAGCCAATAAGGTGTTGTCCCGCCACAGCTTGCTTTCCTCATTGGGTGCATGGGGATGAGGAGAAATCCGAACAGCAGGCTGAGAACCTTCGCACCAGGCAAGACAATAAAACAAAAGAGACCAACTCTAAAACTGGGAACTTGGAACATCCGCACTATGATGACAGGACTCGCTGCTAACCTCAAGGACATCAACGACACCAGGAAGACTGCCATCATCAATAATGAGCTGAAGAGACTGGGAGTGGATATCGCCACTCTCCAGGAAACACGGTTGGCTGACGCAGGCACACTGAGAGAGAAGGACTACACGTTCTACTGGCAGGGAAAGAGCAGTGACGAACACAGGGAACACGGAGTGGGCTTCGCAGTGAAGAACACCTTGCTGAAGATGGTGGAACCGGGCAGCACTGGCTCTGCACGACTCCTCACCCTCCGCCTGAACACCACTCAAGGCCCAGTCACCCTCGTCAGTGTGTATGCCCCAACACTGAGCCACACCAGAGGCAAAAGACGAGTTCTACGAGAATCTCGCAACAACTGTCAGGATCATCCCCAACTCTGAACAACTCTTTCTCCTTGGAGACTTCAATGCCAGAGTGAGTGCTGACCCTGACTCCTGGCCCTCCTGTCTTGGACCTTTTGGTGTAGGCAGAATGAACGACAACGGACAGCGGCTGCTCGAGTTCTGCACATATCACGATCTGTGCATCACAAACTTGTTCTTCAAGACCAAGCCCCAACACAAGGTTTCCTGGCAACATCCGCGCTCAAAGCACTGGCACCAGCTGGACTTGATCCTGACCAGGCGCACCTCACTGAAGAACGTGGTAATCACCCGTTCGTTCCAGAGTGCAGATTGCGACACAGACCATTCATTGGTGTGTTGCAAGGTCAAGCTGCAGCTGAAGAAATTCCATCGTGCTAGACAGCCTGGAAAGGCACGGATTGACACCAGCAAGATGGCTCAACCAGAACTTGTTGAGCAGTTTGCCTCCACCTTTGAGAAGGAACTTGGTGTACCACAAGAAGGAGAATCTGCAAAGCAGAAGTGGGAAGAGCTGCGAAACACCATCCACCGCACAGCCTTGGCTACCTTTGGGAGGAAGACCTCGAAATCACAGGACTGGTTTGATGCCAAGTTGACCGAGATGACCCCCGTCATTGAAGCCAAGCGCTCAGCACTTGCTGAGTACAAGAAGTACCCAAACGAGAAGAATCTCCAGATTCTCAGGGCTGCGAGAAGCAAAGTTCAGCAGACTGCTCGGTGCTGTGCCAACGAGTACTGGACTCAGCTCAGCCAAGACATTCAAACCGCTGCCATAACAGGGAACATCCGTGGTATGTACGATGGCATCAAGAAAGCACTTGGTCCGGCTCAGAGCAAGACGGCCCCCCTCAAATCCTCCACTGGGGAGATGATCACAGAAAAGAACAAGGAGATGGAGAGATGGGTGGAACACTACTCCGACCTCTACTCCAGACAGAACACCGTGACACCGTCAGCCCTTGATGCCATCGACTGCCTGCCATCCATGGACGAACTTGACGCCGAGCCAACCATCGACGAACTCAGCAAGGCCATTGATAGCTTGGCCGCTGGCAAAGCACCCGGCAACGACGGCATACCCCCTGACCTGATCAAGCACTGCAAAACCGCCCTACTGCTGCCATTGCATGACGTCCTCTGCCAGTGTTGGAAGGAAGGCGCCGTACCACAGGACATGAGGGATGCCAAGATCATCACCCTCTACAAAAACAAAGGGGAGAGAAGCGACTGCAACAACTACAAGGGCATCTCCCTCCTCAGCGTTGTTGGCAAAGTCTACGCACGAGTTGTTCTCGTTCATCTACAGAAGCTTGCCGAACGTGTCTACCCCGAGTCTCAGTGTGGCTTCCGCGCTGAGCGATCGACGGTAGACATAATATTCTCCATTCGCCTTCATCGACCTCACCAAAGCGTTCGATCTGGTCAGCAGAGAGGGCCTTTTCAAGATCCTGCCAAAGATAGGATGCCCACCAAAGTTGCAAAGCCTCATCGAATCGTTTCACACCAACATGCAGGGGATAGTGCAGCACGATGGCAACGTCTCAGAGCCATTCAACATACGCAGCGGAGTGAAACAGGGCTGTGTACTTGCGCCAACCCTCTTTGGGATTTTCTTTGCTATGCTCCTGAGGCATGTCTTCAGCACAGCAACAGAGGGAATCTACCTGCACACAAGATCTGACTGCAGGCTTTTCAACCTCACCCGCCTGAAAGCCAGAACCAAAGTACGCGAGGCTCTAATCAGAGACATGCTGTTCGCAGACGACGCTGCAGTCGCAACCCACACACAGCAGGAGCTTCAGACCCTGATGGACCGCTTCTCCCAGGCATGCAAGGACTTCGGGCTTACCATCAGCCTGAAGAAGACTAACGTCTTGGCGCAAGGCACGGAAGCACCACCAACCATCACCATTGACGACTATGAGCTGGAGGTCGTGAATCAGTTCACGAACCTGGGGTCCACGATCAGCAACAACCTCTCCCTTGATACAGAGATCAACAAGAGGATTGGAAAATCAGCCTTCACACTCGCTCGCCTCACCACACGAGTGTGGGAGAATCCCAAACTCTCTGTCAAGACAAAGATGGCAGTGTACAACGACTGCGTCATCAGCACACTGCTCTATGGGAGTGAGACGTGGACAACATACGCCCGGCAGGAAAATAGACTGAACTCCTTCCACTTGCGCTGCATTCGCCACATCCTGGACATATCCTGGCAAGACAAAGTGCCCAACACAGAAGTTCTGTCCCGCGCCGGCCTTCCCATGTTCACTCTTCTCAGGCAGCGCAGACTCCGCTGGCTAGGCCACGTTCACCGTATGGAGGATGGCAGAATCCCCAAAGACGTCCTCTACGGAGAACTGGCAACTGGCGGGAGAGACGTTGGCCGCCCACAGCTGCGCTTTAGAGACGTCTGCAAGAGAGACATGAAGGCCCTGGAGATCAACACAGAGCGCTGGGAGGACCTTGCAATGGACCGCTCCAAATGGAGAGGCACCCTGACCAGACAGCTCAAGGCGGGTGAAGAAAGACTGACTGCTGCAGCAGATGAAAAAAGGACCCGCAGGAAGAACCGCCATAGACCCAGTAGCACGGAGACCACCCACAAGTGCGACCTGTGTGACAGGGACTGCCATTCACGCATCGGCCTGTTCAGCCACAGGCGGTGCTGTTCCAGTAGAGTAGACGTTTAGGATTCTCTTCCATGGTCATCATAGACTGACGGAGGCCGACGACGACATTGGACCTTGTTCTGACTTATGGTATAGAAATAGAAAATCTGGTAGTGTCTCCTCATAATCCTATACTGTCAGACCATTGTCTGTTAACCTTTGATTTCACTATTTCTGATTATTTGACTCCTAAAGAAAAATATTACTACAGCAGATGTCTTTCAGATGATGCTGTTACCAAATTTTTGCAGATTGTCTCCTCTATACCATGTGTCAACACAACAAAAATAAAAGATGGAGAGCTTCCTCCTTCCATAATTGATAGCATGGTAGGTAGTGTTACAGCCTCTCTGCATCAGACTCTAGACTTGGTGACCCCTTTAAAAAAGAAAAAGTCCAATCATAGATTTCTAACCCGTTAGTTTATCACAGAAACTCGTAGCTTAAAACAGAAGACTCGTCAACTAGAAAGAAAATGGCGTTCCACTAGTTAATCTATTTAGTGTGGAGAAATCATCTCCTAATTTATAAAAAATGTCTTAGAAAAGCTAGAACAAGTTATTACTCTGCATTAATAGAAGAGAATAAGAATAATCCCAGGTTTCTTTTCAACACTATAGCCAGGCTGACAAAGAGTCATGACTTTGTCAATCCTTGCATCCCCCTAGAGCTTACTAGTCAGAACTTTTTGAACTTTTTTAATCATAAAATTTTCTCTATTAGAGATAAAATCAATCAGATTATTCCCACTGTAAACCTAAGTACAACAACTACTACAATTCCTTCAATAGGTATCTGTCTGGATAAGTTTACTCCAACTGACCTTTTAGAGTTTGATAAAATAATCTCCTCATCCAAGCCTTCAACTTGTCTTTTAGACCCTATTCCTACCAGGTTATTTAAAAAAGTCTTCCCATTTATTGGTAGCCGTATTCTTCAAATAATAAATTCTTCTTTAATCTTAGGTCATGTACCACAGGCTTTTAAAATTGCTGTAATTAAACCCTTACTCAAAAAGCCAACGCTCGACCCAGGAGTTTTGGCTAACTATTAACCAATCTCTAATCTGCCTTTCATTTCAAAAACCTTAGAAAGAGTTGTTGCTACGCAATTATTTGACCACTTACAGGGAAATTGTTTATTTGAAGAGTTTCAATCTGGGTTCAGAATTCATCATAGTACTGAATCAGCCTTAGTGAAGGTCACAAATGACCTTCTTATCACATCTGATAATGGACTCGTTTCTGTACTTGTCCTTTTAGATCTTAGTGCAGCCTTTGATACTATCGATCATGATATTCTACTTGATAGATTAGAACACTATGTTGGACTAAATGGTACTGCACTGCAGTGGTTTAGATCTTATTTGTCCGATAGATTTCAGTTTGCTCATATCAATAATGGTTTTCTCCCAACTCTAAGCTCAGTCATGGAGTTCCACAGGAATCTGTGTTAGGCCCTACTCTTTTTAGTTTATATATGCTTCCGTTAGGCAACATCATTAGAAAGCACTATGTACATTTTCATTGTTACGCAAATGACACACAATTATACCTGTCAATGAAGCCCAATGATTGTAATCAATTAGCCAAGTTAGATGCCTGTCTTAAGGAAATCAAAGCTTGGATGACTTGTAATTTTCTGCTATTAAACCCAGATAAGACCAAAGTCATTCTTGTCGGTCCAAAAAACCTTAGAAATACCTTTCCAAATCAAACTCTTAATTTGGATGCGGCTACTCTTACTCTGAATAGTTCTGTGAGGAACCTTGGAGTTATTTTTGATCAAGATCTGTTTTTTAATTCATATATTAAATTAGTTTCTAAGACTGTCTTCTATCATCTGCACAATATTGCCAAGATTAGGAGCATCTTGTCTCTGAGTGAGGCTGAGAAACTGATCCACGCTTTTGTTAGCTCTTGTAACAATATATGAGTTAATAATTATGATCAGGTATAAAAATTATTTAATTTATATTAATGTATTGGAACCTGAGATGAATTCTTGGTTCATATACACCGGAAAAGTTAATAACACTCGTGGGGCACCAGCTTCTATCTCTAAGAAGAAATTTAATCTTTAATTTCACTTTATACCTGTTTAATCACTCAATAAATTAATTAATAATCAGTCTAAAAATTTTAGTGAATTCGATACTGGGGACTTAAACCAGACTCAGAATGAAATAAATTCTCAACAACTTCTTTCATTTTCACATATTTATTAAATGAAATGATAATTAAAAGTCATTGCAATGATTTCATTAACCACGAAATTAAACTTGTAAATGATAGATTGACAATTTTAACATTTGCAGAACCAGGGTTAAACTGTTTAATGAATTTAGATCAGTTTGAAGTTAACAGATTATGGAAAACAACGCAAATTTATGGGAAAATTAAACTAATTATATGAAGAATTCTGGATTACTCTTAAGAAAATGAAAATGGGATTTTAATGAAAAGTGGAGTTATATTACTTGCTGTTTAGACTTGCATCTGATCAGATATCAAAATTATTATCGAACCTCAGATGTTTAACTCAGCAGATGAATAAAAATGCAGCTCACGTGACTGGTGTGATGGTTGAAGTTGCCAAGATCCTTCTGCGTTGTCGACTGGAAGTTTTCGATGTGTGAAAAGTGCCAAAAGCCGGAATATTTGTCCAGCAAATATGCGGTGATACGGCAACTTTTCTAGTCGGTTATCGCAAGATGAGGTTTCGTAGGTTTGATCACAATGGCTGGGGTATAGCCCAGGACGTCTCCTCCTCGTGGCGTAGTGTGCTGCATCTTCTTTCTTCTTCGTTGGGAAGCGGCTTTCCAGAGGAATTCAAGAATAATTAAAATGATCTAATCTGATGTCAAATCAAAAGAGTTTCAGACTTCAGATAAAATAACTTCTGGTATACGGATAGTCAATAAAATTATAAAATTAAAGTCAAGATTAAAACTTAAAATTAAAATGGTGGTTTTACAGAAAGTTTAACAGGAAAAAGTGATAGAAATAAACGTCAGGGATTAGAGTTTTAAACTCTTAATTAGAATTGAGCTCAAGAGAAAGAATTAATTCCCAGACGTTTAACAGAAAAGAAAAAACATTAAAATTACAAAGAGGTTACAAACAAAACATGATACTTCAGGCTCTGTGATCGTAGAAAAGAAACATGTGGGATAAGTCCCTTTGTTCTCCGGTAGTTCTCTGCTGTGTAGACAGACGTGAAGGACGAAAGACAAAAGAGGGCGAAAAAGGTGGAAACGAGGGCGTCGTTTCCTTTTTATCTGGGGAAACTTTCGCGGGCCTCGGTGATTGACAGGAGCTCAGACCAACAGCCGTCCTTCGTGGGTGGGCTTTATTAACTTTAGTCCAATGAACAAACAGTCTTTTGTCTGAACCTAGAGAGAGCTGTTGTCAAGCAGAGATTGGCTGCTGACAGTCACATGATTTGAGATATGCCTTGCAAATCTAATACACATTTTAATACTGGAATATTCCTCTATACACTTATGTATAAATCTAACCTAGCCCTAGTGATTCATAAAATTTATAATCAGTGCTTATAAATCAACATGCAGGAATAAACATTCATTTAAACATTTTAACATGCACATACACTGTATATATAAAATCACGGATTAATATATTTCAAACCCATTGACTGATTTTCACATTAAAACATAAGGGTCCATTTACTTTTCCTGGCATCCCCGAAAAGAAGAGAAATGTTTAGAATTGAGTTAACACAAATGTGATGAAAAGATTCAATGGTTAAATCCGGCATGTCCCAGAATTGCCAGTAAGGCCAATGTTGAGCTGTGGATCTTTGTAGGCCATAGGACGTACTCCAGGGTTCTGTTCCATGTCTCCATGTTTATGGGGCCATAAAGTCAAAACAGGAAGTGCAATAGGATGAATTCCTGAGACTGGTTTTAACAAAGAAATGTGAGTTCAGCCGTGGCCTGGGGTAAAAGAGTAGTTCCTGGCTGTCCTTTTCCTCGGTGAAACAATGTCTTTAAGCTAAAGAATAATTCTTATTGATGAGCCAAAGTGAGATGATGCTACACTCTAGATTAGATTATTGTAATTCGTTATTATCAGGTTGTCCTAAAATATCTTTAAAAAGTCTTCAGTTGATCCAAAATGCTGCAGCAAGAGTTTTAACAGGTACTAGAAAGAGAGATCATATCTCTCCGGTTCTGGCCTCCCTTCATTGGCTTCCCATAGAGTTTAGAATTAAGTTTAAAATCCTTCTTCTCACTTACAAAGCTCTTAATAATCAGGCCCCCTTTCATATAAAACATGTATTACCCTATCATCCTAACAGAGCGCTACGCTCCCAAAATGCTGGATTACTTGTAATACCTAGAATCTCCAAAAGTACAATGGGAGGCAGAGCCTTCTGCTATCAAGCTCCTTTCCTGTGGAATCAGTTACCAATCTGGGTTCGGGAGTCAAACACGATCTCTGTTTTTAAGAGCAGGGTAAAAACCTTCCTCTTCAATATAGCCTATGATTAGGGAGGGATCTTGTGTCTCTTAATCCTCCCTTTGTTTTGCTGTTAATAGATTTAGTCAGCCGGGTGACCTCCAATAATGTACTTGGCTTCTCTCTGTTAATGTTTGCTCTCTTTATGTCTGTTCTCACCATCTTCTCTATCCCCTCACCCCCCAGCCAGTCGCAGCAGATGGCTGCCCCTCCCTGAGCCTGGTTCTGCTAAAGGTTTCTTCCTGTTAAATGGGAGTTTTTCCTCTCCACTGTCGCTAAGTGCTTGCCGAGAGCTGTGGTCTTTCTGCAATTGTGGGGTTTTCCCTACATTTGAAAGTGCTATGAAATTACTGTTGCTGTGATATGGCGCTATATAAATAAAGTTGAATTGAATTGAAGCTTCCTCCTCCTCAACTTATTATTATCAACGGTCACCCCGCCCACACGGTTCAGCGGATTCTGGATGTTCGCCGCCAGGGTCGGGGCCTTCAGTACCTCGTCAGTTGGGAGGGCTACGGGCTGGAGGAGCAATCCTAGACTCCCTCATCACGGGTACTGGACACAGGGATGAGCCGGGCTTTTCACCGTGCTCACGCGGATAAGCCCTCCAGACCTCCAGGAGGCATTCCTAGAAGGGGGGGGGGGGCTGTCATGGGCAGCAGGAGCACGCCCCTCCCCTCCGGTCTCACCTTCTCCAACTCATCACGGCACCTGAGGCAGAAGACACACCTGCGCCTGCTCATCAGCCAGTGTGCTTAAGGAGGCGTCCTCCGTGCAGTCTACGCTGGCTTGTCTGGGTATGCTGCCCGCTATCAGGCAAGCTGTATACAATCTAAATGTTAACACGTCATTAACATTTATTTTCTTTTTCTTTCTCAGGTTGGTACCACCATGTAGGTGTGTCACCGGGACTGCGCGTGCTCTCCTGCCCCACCACACTGTCCTTCAGCAACTTCATCCCCACGGTCAGACACCATCAGCTCCACTATCACTCCTTATCGTACTGGTTCATCTATTCCCCGCTAGGTCCTGCCGGTCCTCTCTGGATTTCCCAAGTAAGTGGTAATTTGGCTCGCCCATTTTCCCCTTACTCCACTCCTCAGCTCACGGCTCTCGTCTTCTCTCCACAGGTCTTTTCCCCTGGCGAGTGACTGTTCTGTAGGTGTGCACTGTTGTATTTTGCTATTAATAAAACTGTCAAATGTGCCCTTCTTTGTGGTTCCATCCTGTGTTTGGCACTGTGCACGTGAGCTGTCAAAACTTAATACGTCATGACAGTTTTCTACTTTTCTCTGTAAATTTATTTTGGGGTGGCTGCTGGCCTGCGCTGGGTCTGCCAGGTGCTGGTGCGTGTTCAGGCTCACTGCATCTGCATCGTCGTCACCCTAAGTAATAAGGGTGAATGAGGGTGGGTGAGTGTGTGGGTGAGAGCACGAATGGATGTGAGCAGGTCAGAGTGTGAGTAAGAGTGCGTGTATGGGTGAATGTGAGTGAGTGAGGGTGACTTTGAGTGCGAGAGGGGGCAAGATTGAGCGGGTACAGGAGTGAGAGAGAATGGGTGGGTCCAGGAGTGCGAGTGTGGGAGTGGGTGAGCGAGAGTGAGTGAGTGCATGTGGGTGCGTATGAGAGCATGAGGGTGTGAAGGTGTGGGAATCGGTGTGTCTGCTAGTCGGGAGGTGCTGGATTGAGGGGGTAGTGTCTCTCGGCTATGTAGGCTCCCCTGGCGGGGGTGGGAAGGGGCTTCTTTGGGCAAAAGGGTCCCTGGGGTATGTGGCAGTGGCACTGGGTGGGTGGGGAGCCTGCTGGGGGGGCCTGCGCCAGGGGCGCGGCCTGGTCTCCGGCTCAGGGGCTGGCGTTGGCCCCACTGGGGAGGTGGGATAGTGGTGGGCCCACTGCACCAGCCACCTGGCAGCCTGGCCTCCCTCGGCCATCCCTCCAGGGGTGGATACCTGGTTTCCTGGGGCTTGTTGACCTTGGACATCTGTAGGGATATTTAATAAAATATTGTAATAAGGTACAGGAATTATTTATTTTATTTAATAGTGGGTGTGAAAGGGGGCGGAGTTAAACCATCACTCCTGCACTCGCTAAATAAAATAAATAAGCACTCGTAAAAGGGGCACCAGTCCTAACGGACACTTATATTAAACTTAGTTTTAATTAATTTTGTACCTTCAATTGTTTAATGGATCAGTCTCAAAATTTAAGGGAGTTCTTCTCCTGCCGTGATCTAAGAAACAGATATATGCGAAGGAAAACGCTTCAACTTCTCTCATTCACCCTTTTATTAAACTCATTCAGGTTACATGATATGGCATTCAAATGATGGATAAACAGATTCAAATGATAACAGGCATCCGATATCACATCAACTGTTATTGTTTTCCTGAACATGAAATCTAGCGTTAAACCTTTGTAGAACCAAGGAGAAACCAGACTTATGTTTCAACGGTAAATGAGGCTGAAATGTCGAACAAAACAGAACGCAATTTTATGGGGAAAATTCATAAGCTGATTATCTAAAAATGAACTTCTGAATTAATCTACAAAAATGAAGGGAAGTTACTTAAAAATGACTAAGAGTCTTCCTTCAGTTTATAGCTTTATCCTATGGCTGAGAGACTAATTGTACCATGAAATACTGGTTATATTCAATTGTAATTTAATTGTTCGGACATCACGTTTTAACCCAGCAGATAGGAAATGGAGTTTCACTTACGAAACAGCTGTACGTCCACGTTTTCAGCGGGTCGGTACTGGCTGAGTTTGAAGTCGGGACATTGGGAGGAAGCGGCTGCTGCTATGCTTCCTCACAGCCGTAAGCAGTGTTGACCCAGCTGGGGGCTCGTACAGGACCGTGGCAGCAGTGACGAATTGTCCCCGAGCGGCGTGACAAGTCCTTGGAAACGAGTCCGAATATGAGGTCTCTTGTAGCGGGATAGACCAAAAAAACTGAAGGAGAAACTTTTCAGTCAGGCGGGTATGAAGCCGGAAAGAGAGTCCAAAACACAGTCTCTGTTCACTTTAAATTAGAAAAATTAAAGGTCCACTTCAACGGCGTGAAAAGTCAGAAAATCTGAGAAAAACATTTACTAGGATAAGAATGGCTTCTGAGGTGAAGAAAAAATTATTTTTGAGAATTTAATTCTCTGAGATAAGCGAGCTCTAAAGAAAAAGATGGTTTCTCCTCAGTAACCAGAAAAACTAACGCAGGATTTGACAAACTTCACACAGAACAATTTAGATAAAATAAAACGACACGGAACCTTGAAATGGTGGAATAAAATTTTCCTCTGAGATCTAGATCGCTATTCTGCTTCTTTAATCTTAATCTAGTTCCTAATCTTCCCAGACATCTCTGATCTCATTCTGTCTCTTTTGATCTAACATTTAATCTTCTTTTTCTGCCTATTTCTCTTTCTGCCTTGCATGCAGGGCGGCTCCTCACTCCTTTTAACTGAGCGCGCCGTTGGGTCATAAAACCTGGGCCGATCGCAAGACGGACCAATCAACTTTATAAAAAGCAGTTTGAAATGGCCGCCATCCAATGTGAAAACATTTCTTTGTTTGAGAGCAGCCAATCAAACAAAGACACCATCCCATGAAAATGCAGAGAAGAATTAATACTCATTCAGTTCTTATAAAATTAGGTGCTCAGTATAAGATCTAACTAAATTAAATGACTTGGCTAATATTCAGTGATCATGTATTTATCATTACTACTGATATTACATTCGATTGACTAACACTCATGAACATAACATTTCTTATACATAATTATAATACATGCACTCATATTTAGATCAAAGATTAATGAAGTACTGCAAACCATGGTCGGTGATCAAAAAGATGATTTTCGGTGTCCTTAGGATCCGGGGGAGATGATAAGCTGAAAGAAACTTAATGCTTAGTGAGAACTGACAGTCAATTTGCGCATAATAAAACACATTCCGTAGGTATCCACTAGGAGGTACTGTTGAGCTGTAGATAATTTCTTTAGGTCCATGATATCTGGACAGAGGATCTGGTAATCGTTGAAAGTCATAAAACTGTCTGGTTAAGCCGTTTATGACCCTTTAAGACCATTAGTTTCCTGTAGGGCGGATGCTATCCACATGCAATGTTCACGTTGGGGGTCTGGTCTGGAGTTTTTATGGTCCCTTTAATCCTTTAAAAGCAAATTCTGATCCTTACCATCTCTGCAAGAGGCAACTGTTTACATTGGGGTCCTTGGAAAAACATCCTTGGTCAGGCCTTGAGTGAGTGTAGTTAATATGAAAGCAAGTGATATTCCTGTAGAATGAAGAAAAGTGATTTTCCTGGAGAAGGAAGAAAAGTGAAATTCCTGCAGAAAGGAAGAAAGTGATCTTCTGTATTGGTTTGAGGAGACGATGATGCTACACATCTGTGCCCTGTGTGGGTTGGTGGCGCTGCCTTGCCTGCTTGGGGGGGAAGGGGGGAAGGGGGGAAGGGGGGGTTGCTGCGAATGGCCGCTATAACGTGAAAATGGATATTAATAAATAATAAATATGATCAGGTATGAATTATTTAATTTATATTGATGTATTGGAATCTGAGCTCAAATCTCATTTCATATACATCAGAAAAGTTAATAACACTCGTAAGGGGCACCAGCTTCTATCTTTAAGAAGCAATTTGATCTTTAATTTCACTTTATACCTGTTTGATCACTCAATAAATTAATCAATAATCAGTCTCAAAAATTTTCCGTGAATTCGATACCTGGGCTTGAAACAGACTCAGAATGAAATAAATTCCCAACAACTTCTCATTTTTAAATATTTATTAAACGAAATGATTAATAGACATCGAAATAATTTCATTAATCATAAAATCAATCTTGTAAATGATAGATTAACAATGTCAATATTTTCGGAACCAGGGTTAAACTGAGAGATGAATTTCTATCAGTTTGAGTTAACAGATTATTAAAAACAACGCAAACTTATGGAGAAAGTTTATTACTTATGAAAAAGTCCTAAATTAATCTTAAGAAAATAAAAATGGAATTTTAATGAAAAGAAGAGTTATGTTAAGGACTTCTTAATTTGCATCTGATTAGATATATAAATTATTACCGAACCTCAGAAGTTTATTCAGCAGATGAATTAAAGTTTTTGCAGCTCACGTGCTCTCCGGTGATGATAGTTCTGTCGTCCGTCTTTTTGTGGATGTTAGAGGAAATATCTGCCCGCAGATATTTCAGGGTCCACAGTTCGACCTTTAAATTCAAGCGGTCGAACGGGGCTGGATCTTGGCCGTATGACCCACAGTTGAAACAGGTTCTAGCCAGATGGTGCCGACGTTTCTTCAGAGTGATGTGGGACAGCTGCGCGTTGATTCCTCAGCTGCACGTGACGTGGAAGGCTGCGTCTTTCTTCAAGAGGTCTTCGATAATAATTAAAAGATATCTAATCCGATTTCAAATTAGAAAAGAAACTTTCGGACTTTAGATAAAAATAGTAGTTTCTGCTAGGTGCTTGGTCAAGAAAAATATTATAAAAGTAAAGTCAAAATTAAAGTTTACCTTAAAATTAAACAAACGGCGGTTTTACAGAAAGTTTAACAAAAAGTGATAAATTAAGAATTGGAGTTTGACTCCGATTAAGAATTGAGCTCAAAGAAAAAGGAATTCCTAGGCATTTAAGAGAAGAAGAAAATACAAAGTTACATAAACAAATTATCTGCTGTGTTCAGAAAAGCGCCATGTGGTCCTTTGTTCTCCCTTGCTGTGTGTAGACAATGGAGGAGATCAGAAAGAAGGGAGCAGGCGAAAAGAGAATCCGGAGCAGAAAGAGCCTGGTGTCTGACGAAAAAGGGGAAAAAGGGAGTCTCTCTCTCCCTTTTATAAGCTCTGTTGAGTTTCGCGGGATTCTGGCCTGACCGGAACCTCAGCCAATGAGCGTCCTTCGTGGGCGGGCTCGATGAACTTTTAGTCCAATGAACAGGCCTTGTCTGTGAGGGACCAATAGGATGAAGAAGCTGGGGTTCTATGAAGACTGGTGACACATGATATCAGTCCACAGGAATACACAGTTTTAAATACATTGGAATGTACTGTTACACACTTATGTATAACTAAACTAACCTTAGTGTATCTTATAAGCAGTGCTTCTAAATCAACATGCAGGAATAAACATTCATCTAACATTGGCATGCATATATATACGTATATATATATATATATATACAGTATATATATATATATAGTATATATATATATATATATATATATATATATATATATAAAATCACAGATTAATGCATTTCACACATATTTTCCACATCAAAAACATCAGAGTCCATCTGCATTTTCATAGTTCTGAAAAGAATGAAGGTTTAGAATTGAGTTTGTAATAATGTACTTTAAAGTTGTTTAAATCCAGCATGTCCACAGTTTAAGGAAATTAACTGAGTCGTGGATCTGTGTAGGTTTTATGGGGGCAATAAAAGTGAAGCTGGACATTGGGGGAAATTCCTTAGGCTGGTTTTAACAAAAGAAGGGGATTTCAGCTGTGGCCTGGGGTAAGAAAATCCATTTCTTTGCATTATTCCTGGATGAAACAAAAATGTCTTTAAGCAGAAAAATAATTGTTGCTGAGCCAAAGTGAGATGATGCTACACCGCCCTCTTCGTATGCTTCCTGACAAACCACTCAAATGCAAACTTATTTTGCGCACGCTCTCATATACATGCACACGCACAAATGTCTCCCCTTTAACAGATGTGGATACCAGACTCGTGTTGAGACCTCTTCGGTGGAAGAAGTAGTCTGTCTTCTGTTTGTTTAAGTTGTTGGTTTGTTTGTCTTTTTTGTCTGTTCCTCTCCCTTTTCTTTCCTCCTCCCCACACTTCCTTTCCCCATTCTCCATCTTGTCAGGTCCTTCATGGATAAAATAAATAAATAATTTAAATAAAGTATTAAAAGTTATTACAGGAGGAGTTTACAACAATATTCAGTACATAGATAGGAACTGTATAAAGCTCCTTTTGGGAAAGTAAATCTGTTTTGGCACAATAAGGGTAGCAGATTTCTATTCCGCTCACCTAGCTACCTGACAGGTCAAGGGGAAAAAAAGTTATGCATAAGTTAGACTATGGTTGGGCATAAGTTGTGATCACTGGAAACACGCTAAGCATTTGTTGGTTTAAGTTATTTATAAGCTATCAAAATGTTCTATGTAAGTTATCAATGTTTCCTCTGGCTTAAAGACCTTGGCAAGGTGGCAACATATTTTTCGGGGGGGGAGGGCAGAAAACACATGACACTATTGTAACCTCAAACCATCAAACTATTGTTTGATGATCTAAAACATTTAAATGCAGCAAACATGCAAAAAAATGAGAAATCAGGAAGGGGGCAAACACTTTTTCACACCACTGTCTGTGTGTGTGTGTGTGTGTGTGTGTGTGTGTGTGTGTGTGAGAGAGAGAGAGAGAGAGAGAGAGATTGCATTATATGCCGATGACATTATTTTTTTTACCTGTCTGACCCCTGCAATTCCATCCCAAGCGCCATGAAAACCATTACAGCTTTTGGGTTAATTTCATGACACAAAATGAGTGAGCTACACAGTCACCTTGCAATGGATTCCTTCCCTTTACAGTGTATTTGGTAATGAGACAGCTGACTCCCTAGCAAAAGAGGGATCAACGCAGGAACAGGTGGATAGGTCTACTAGCTACACAGAAGTTAAAAGTATCATTGGAGGCAAGCAGCAGACTAAGTGGGGACAGCAGCATCCAAGCCAAAACGGAGAAGATCCATACTTCTTGCTGATGCTGCGTGAGCAAGTAGCCTTAGTCAGGCTTAGGATCGGCCACAACCGCCTGAACTATCATTTATACACAAAATTTCATATTGGCAACACAGAGCAGTATCTCCGTAGGTCAGGCAGCCAGACGGCAGAACATGTGCTACAGTCCTGCCCACTGCCCGAAGAGAGGACCTGGCTCATCCCAATCCCAGTGGCCCGGAGGCTCTACGGCAAGTTGGGGGACCTGCAGCATACTGTCACCTTTATTGAGGAAGTAGGAATGTCCATCTGATGAATGAGAAGAAGAAGAAGGATACAAAATAAATATGATAAAGGGCTTAGTTTTTCCAGTAAATGATAAAGCTGCCCAGATACCACTGGACAGACATCCATTTAAGTAAATATAAATTTACTTACTTGGGAGTTTCAGTGACTAGACATTACAGGGACCTGTTTAAATGCAACTTCATACCAGCTCTAATTCAGGCCAAGAAAAATATGGAACGATGGTCAACCCCTCCTCTGTCAATGGCAGGATGCATAAATGCGGTCAAGATGGTAGTAACGCCAGAATTCCTATTTCTTTTCCAAACCATTCCAGTATTTATATCAAAGTCATTTTTTAAAGAACTCAATAAAGCCACTTCCTGGTTTATCTGGAATAAGAAAATACCATATATCAGAAAAGAGTGCTTGGAAAAACAGAAGGAGGAGGGAGGGCTGGCTATGCCAAACTATATGCATTATTACTGGGCAGCTAATATTTCTAAGCTGATTTTCTGGGTGCAGCCCCATGAAGGAGAACAAATGCCCCTTTGGGCAAATATGGAACAATATTCTTATAACCCTGTATCATTGAGCTCCCTAATCTGTGCCTCACTGCCATTGAGCAAGAAATTGATTGGACACAACCCTGTAACATAGAGAAAACTTAGGATATGGAATCAGTTGAAAATCCATCTTGTATGGAGACAGGGCCTAACCATAGATCCTATTTCAGCAAATGCCCGTTTGCCACCGTCCCATCCCATATGGGCACAACTTTCCTACTCTGGGCTAAAAAAGGGGTGGACTTAGTTAAGGACTTCTTCAGAGAAGGCAAATTTATATCATTTCAGCAACTAAGGACAAAACTTAACATTCCACAATCACATTTTTTCAGATATTTGCAGGTACGGAGCTTCATTAAGAAATACTTTTCTCCCTCTCTTCATACTCCATGGAATAGCAGGTTAGAGAAATACCTGAGGGTAGATCCACTTCGGGAAGGGGGGGTGCAGTATCTGCTATACACAAATTGATACAGGGAACAACGACTCCCTCATTGCACCATACTAAACAGCAATGGGAAGCTAAGTTAGGCTTTGGTCTCTCTGCATCAGTGTGGAAGAGGGCAATCGAAAGGATGCATCCCTCATCTATATGTACTGTATCAGGCATGGGTTACTCCAATTCAAGGTTCTCCATAGGCTCCACCTATCGAATAGCAGACTTGCTAAAATATTTCCAGGGCCCAACAAAAACTGTCCAAGGTGTAAATGTGATCCAGGCACCCTTACTCATATGTTCTGGGATTGCCCAATGTTGAAGGATTTCTGGGAGTGTTTTTTTGATGCCATCACAACAGTCTGGGGGACACAAATCCCAAAAAACCCAATTACAGCTCTATTTGGGGTGGTGCCAGAAGATTGCAAGATTTCAGCTACTCATGTCACAGTTGTGGCCTTCACCACACAAGACAGCTTATTTTGTTTAGCTGGAAAAGGCTTTACCCCCTCCCATAAATGCTGGGTACTGAATCTGGTTATCCATCTTAAGTTGGAACATTTCAGATTCATAACTCAAGGATCGGAAAAGAAGTTCAATGAGCTTTGGCAGCCATTCTTACTGTATTTTGAGTGACTTTTGGTAAAATGAACACATGTGAATGACCCCCCCCCCTTTTTGTTTGCTTGTCTGTTTGTTTTGTTGTTTTGTGTCAGTGGTTTTTATAATTGTGTGCAAAGTGTTAGAGTTGTGTGATGTTATAGTGTTTTGTATAAGTATGTGAAAATTCAAAAAAACTATTATAATATACACGACTCACAAAAAGTTAGGGATATTCAGCTTTTGGGTAAAATTTAAGTTAGTTAATTCCCTTCCACAGCTACTGTAAGTAGTGTAAGCTACAGTGAGGGGTCAGTCCTCTGGTAGCAACTTTCCCCATTCTATTATGCTGAGCACCAAGCTAGAAGGTGGATAGTACCATTTTTTATATGGTCTTTGGTCTGACCCAGCCAGGATTTGAACCCACAAAACCGGATGCTCTACCAACTACGCCACCACTTCAGTCAAATATAAATATATAAATGCCCTACTTTCATGATATTATATCACTGTAGTGTGAACTTTTTTCACTTTCCATAAATTTCACCCAAAAGCCAAATATCCCTAGCTTTTTGTGAGTAGTTATTGGGGTATAAGATTGCTTATATCGGGATATGAAAGTTTGGTCATATCGCACAGCCCTAGTTGTTTCCAGTCAGCTGTGTCTAAAATCTGGACCTAGTACAAACAAAATGGAAAGGTTGTGTCCAGCCTTGAGCCGGATTGTGACACTTGTAAAAGGGAAGCTTACTGTTAGACCAACAAAGACATCAAAGCGTCAAGATAGAAAATTTAAAGCAATATGTCTTGAAAACAGAAAATGCGCAACAAAACAAATGAAGAACGAATGGGCAGAAACTGGAGTCAATGTCTGTGACCGAACTGTAAGAAATCGCCTAAAGGAAATGGGATAGTCAAACGAAAACCATCATTAACAGCTAATCAGAAAAAAACAAGGTTACAGTGGGCTAAAAAAAGCATGGGACTGTGGGCAATTGGATGAAAGTGATATTCAGTGATGAATCATGAATCTGCATTGGGGAAGGTGATGATCCTGGAACTTTTGCTTGGTGCCATTACAATGAAATTTATGAAGATGAAAACATACAACTTTCCACAATTATGGATGATATGGGGCTGCATGTCACGTAAAAGTATGGGTGAGTTGGCAGTCATTACATCCTCAAATGCACAGGTTAACACTGAAATTTTGGACACTTATTCCGTCAACTGAAAAGATGTTGTATGTATGTCTCTGCATCTTACAGCAACCTTTTGCACAAATGTCTTACCTGCTGCTGTCTGTTACTGCAAAATTGATCTTGTGCAGTCCAATCTGTTACTGTCTGCACCTACACTACCGCATCGAATTTGCAGCTATGAGTATTACTGCCCTACCTTTTTCTGTATATAGGATTGCTGGGTTTTATCATTTCTTTATTTTCATTATGGGATATCTGGGTTTTATCTTTTACCGTTATTTGCACTACGGGTGGCATTGCTGTACTATTGCTGTTTTTCCAGCCTTATTCCCTTTTTTATATACAGTGATGTGAAAAAGTGTTTGCCCCATTCCTGATTTCTCATTTTTTTTTTGTATGTTTGTCACACTTGAATGTTTCAGATCATCAAAAAAATTTAAATATTAGACACACAGGTAAACACAAAATGCAGTTTTTAAAATGAAGGTGTTTATTATTAAGGGGAAAAAAATCAAATCTATGTGGCCCTGTGTGAAAAAGTGATTACCCCCCATTAAAACAAATTAGCTGTGGTTTATCACATCTTTGGAAAGCGGAGTCCAATTTCTCTAGCCATACTCAGTCCTGATTACTGCCGCACCTGTTCTCAATCAAGAAATCACTTAAATAGGACCTGCCTGACAAAGTGAAGTAGACCAAAAGCTAGACATCATGCTGCAAACTAAAGAAATTCAGGAACAAATGAGAAACAAAGTAATTGAGATCTATCAGTCTGGAAAAGGTTATAAAACCATTTCTAAAGCTTTCGGAGTTCAGCGAACCACAGTGAGAATCATTATCCACAAATGATGAAAACATGGAACAGTGGTGAACCTTCCCAGGAGTGGGTGGCCGACCAAAATTACCCCAAGAGCGCAGCAACGACTCATCCAAGAGGTCACAAAAGACCCCACAACATCATCCAAAGAACTGCAGGCCTCACTTGCCTCAGTTAAGGTCATGTGTTCATGACTCCACCACAAGAAAGAGACTGGGCAAAAATGGCCTGCATAGTAGAGTTCCAAGACAAAAACTACTGCTGAGCAAAAAGAACGTAAAGGCTCGTCTCATTTTGCCAGGAAACATCTTGATGATTCCCAAGACTTTTGGGAAAATACTCTGTGGACTGACAAGACAAAAGTTGAATTTTTTGGAAGATGTGCATTCCATTACATCTGGCGTAAAAGTAACACAGCATTTCAGAAAAGAAACATCATACCAACAGTAAAATATGGTAGTGGTAGTGTGATGGCCTGGGGCTGTTAAGCTGCTTCAGGACCAGGAAGACTTGCTGTGGTAAATGGAACCATGAATTCTGTTTTCTACCAAAAAACTTGGGTTCTGCAGCAGGGCAATGATCCAAAACACACCAGCAAGTCCACCTCTGAATGACTTAAGAAAAACAAAATGAAGACTTTGGAGTGGCCTAGTCAAAGTCCTGACCTGAATCCGATTGAGATGTTGTGGCATGACCTTAAAAAGGTGGTTCATGCTCGAAACCCTCCAATGTGGCTGAATTACAACAATTCTGCAAAGATGAGCGGGCCAAAATTCCGCCACAGCACTGTAAAAGACTCATTGTCAGTTATCGCAAACGCTTGATTGCAATTGTTGCTGCTAAGGGTGGCCCAACCAGTTATTAGGTTTAGGGGGCAATCATTTTTTCACACAGGGCCATGTAGGTTTGGATTTTTTTCCCCTTAATAATAAACATTTAAAGCCTACATTTTGTGTTCAGCTGTGTTATCTTTGTCTAATATTTAAATTTGTTTGATGATCTGAAACATTTAAGTGTGACAAACATACAAAAAAAAAAGAGAAATCAGGAAGGGGGCAACACTTTTTCACACCACTGTATATATTGCACTCACCACTGAAGTGAGAGAAATGGCATTTCAATTCTCCTGTATGTCCTGTATGTATAGAGGTATTGACAAATAAAATCTGTGAATCTTGAATGTTTGGTGATAACGAAAATTTTTCAGGATGATAATGCATCTTGCCATAAAGCAAAGCACATGAAAACTTTACTTCAAGAACAACATATAATGTCAATGGCATGGCCTGCAAATAGTCCAGATCTCAATCCCATTGAAAATCTATGGTGGAAATTGAAGAAAATGGTCCATGACAAGGCTCAAACCTGCAAAGCTGATATGGTAAACAACAATAACAGAAAGTTGGAGCTGGATTGATAAAGAATACTGTTTGTCAATAGTTAAGTCCATGCCTCAGAGAATTCAAACTGTGATAAAAGCCAGAGGCAGTGCAACAAAGCACTAGCTGTGTAGCTTTTTTTTTTTTTTTCCTTCCACGATCCCATAATATTTTCCTCAGAATTGAGTGATTCCATATTTTCTTCTGATGGATCTAATAAAAAATACAACTGACTACAACTTTCTTTCCATTCTTTTTTCAAATGTTTCTTAAAGCCAGAAGGTTGATATTTTGAATAAAAATAGATTTGTGACATGTCTGTGATTAGTTTATTTATTTATTTTTACAACATTAAACATTCAATGGACATCCTCTGAGAGTGATGATTCTGTAATTTTGCCAGGGGTTGTACTCTGGGGCAGGGGCGGACTTAATCCATTTGGGGCCCTAGGCAAAAACAGAAACGTGGCCCTACTTTTTCTTTGTTCTACACTTTCTTTTCATCCATCCATCCATCCATCTTCTACCGCTTAATCCTTTTCGGGTCGCGGGGGGGCTGGAGCCTATCCCAGCGTCTTTGGGCGAGAGGCAGGGTACACCCTGGACAGATCGCCAGTCCATCGCAGGGCCAACACAGAGAGACAGACAACATTCACTCTCACAGTCATACCTAAGGACAATTTAGAATCTCCAGTTGATGCCAATTAACCTAACTTGCATGTTTTTGGCATGTGGGAGGAAACCGGAGTGCCCGGAGTAAACCCACGCAGACACGGGGAGAACATGCAAATGATGATATCATTCAGGCATCAGGAATTACATCTGTTGAAAAACAAAGAAGTTTAACAAATTGAATGTAGACTCTTGTGTATTATAAAAACAGCAATTCACATGGAAGATCGGTTATTTGTTCACACTTACCCACATCTGCCAGCAGGATCCTGTTGATGGTTTGCTGACTGGTCCATTTTGCAGAGGCGTTTGTGACCAGCCACGGAAAAATCAGGAACAAGTCTCCTGAAGGGTATTTTGAGTTATTTACAGATTCTAAAAGTGTGGAATCTAAGCTTTCCAAAGATGTCTAACACATGGAAATCTGAAAAGATTTGAAGATGTGGCCATTTGAATGTTAGCACCTCTCAAACTACGTCTGAGAAAATCATGTTGAAAGTTTCCAAGGATTGTCACCTTCCAGGGGAGCCAGGTGGGAGGCGGTAACAAAAGCTGGTCATTTGCATGAATTAGCACGAACCCAATGCCCTCTCAGTGCTTATCAAAAGGAGTTTGACAAATGCAGGAAGACAAGCTGCTGAAGTAGCCATATGCTTCTACCTGAACGTGCTGCTGATTGGCTAAAATCAATAACAAAGACATGTGAACAGCCAAACAAATTGGATATGTAAATCAGCTGTGGTATCCACACCTCCGACATTAGGAAGCGGTCTCACTGATAATTCCTTTGAAACTACTCTATTTCAAATACAAAAATTATGGTTTTAAAATCTCCCACACTGTTATTTGAAGCATGGAGTAGCTTCTTCATGATTTCAACTAGCATATTTTGCAAAAAAACAAAAATCACAAATTAAAAAAAAATTATTTGAGTTTTTTAGGAATCACGTCAGGCCAGCTTGTTGCTGGTTTACTCGTGGCAGGTCACATTTATTGTGCTCCCTCCTCTGTACTATGTAGACATAAGGGAGAATATATCCCACAAAACAATATAAGGAGAAATACAAAAAATATTAAACCTAATACATCCTTGGAATTTATACTCCTTTGCATATTGTCTTTTCCTTTTTCTTCACTTGTGACTTTCTCTTCCTTTTTTCTCATCTTCACCAGTCTTTGTCCATCACTTCCTCTCCCTTGTCTTTATTTTTTCTCACTGTTGTTCATCCTTCTCTACTTCTCTCTTTCTGTCCATTTTATTCTTCTTTCCCTTTCTCGGTGCTTTTATTATCATTTAAAGATTCTCTCACCAGTCAACAAGCTATAGAGGGTAATAAGGAACATTCAAAGACAACACTGGGCCATTGCTCCAATAATGAAGAGGATAAACAGAACAGTGTCACACCGCGCCGCTCATCAGCGGCGCCAGCTGCACGCACACCTGCGCATCATCAGCGGCGAGGGATTTAAGCCGCCTCGCCCTGGGCTTCGGCCTGAAGCCGTCAGACTTCACTACGGATTGCTGTGAGTTCCCTCTCATACTCAGCAAGCATAGCGGTAAGAAATCCTTACCTTTTCTTCTCCAAGTCTGCTCCCCTGTGCACAGGTGGATTTCCCGGCGGCGGACTATTCCTCTCCATCGCCTATTCCTCGCTGCTGCACCGGGCTCTCCAGGTGGCTGTCTACCGGACCTCGTTCCTTGCTGTGCCAGTCATCTGCCCTTTTCAAGTAAGCTCCTCTCCAACTTGTAAATCTCCTGTGTTGGTGTGTGCCCGTCACCCTTCTCCCTGTGCTTCTCCCATAGGGTTGTCCGGCTGTACGGTCTCCTGCCTCTGTGCCCGAAGCAGACGCCACCACCAACACATTCACATCTCGCAGACACTCATTCATACACCCTTGTTGTCAATAAAGCTATTTGAGCTACTCTGAGCCTGTGTGTGTGTCTCCTGAGCCGTGCATTATGTCAGTGCGGCTTCAGCAGAGCGGCTCGGCAGATGGCGGGCTTGCACACCGGCTTACCACTCTCGAGGCTCGAGTGGACCAAATAGCTTATCAGCAACAGGTGATACTCAACCAATTGATCAACATCACTAACCGATTGGACCGCTTGGATCCCCAACAGCCGTTCCCCCCGGCTCGTCAGGGTGGCGCGGCTCCTGCTGCTCCAGCAGCCGTCCAGCAGGCTCCGGGAGCACCGACTCAGCTCACGCCCATTCCAACCCCCGCCCGCTTTAGCGGTAAGCTCGGCGGAGCGCGGGGGTTCATAATGCAGTGTGAGTCCGTGTTTCACCGGGTGCCCGGAGACTTTCCTTCAGATCATAGCCGAATTGGTTATATTGGGAATCTCCTAGAGGGGCGAGCACTAACCTGGACTTACGCCGTAATGGCGAGGCCCAGTTATGCCACCCTCACTTATGACCAATTCGTGAGATGCTTCCTGGAGGTCTTTGATCATTCTCGTACCGAGACAGTCCAGGTCGATCAGCTTCTCAGCCTCCAGCAGGGAAGCCGGTTGGCAGCGGACTATGCGGTCGACTTCCGGGTAGCGGCGGAGGAATTGGGCTGGGAGGAACGCTCACTCTGTGGCCTTTTCCTCCGCAGTCTCAACGATGATCTGAGGGATGAACTGGCTGGGCGGGATATCCCGGAGACTCTAGCGGAGCTAACGTCTCTTGCCATCAGTTTGGATAACAGGCTGCGCGAGCGCTCCTCGGGACGGAAGTCGTCTTCTTCTCGCCCTCGTGGAGCCTCGTCGCGCCAGTTCCAAGCTCGCCCCCTGGCGACGCCGCCACCATCGCGCCCCGAGGAGTCGGAGCCGATGGTGACGGGCTGGACAAAGCTCTCCCCGGCGGAGAGACAATGCCGCCGTGAGTTGAATCTCTGCATATATTGCGGGGACAGTCAACACACGGTAGAGCTTTGTCCACAGAAGCCAAATGGCGGGGTCCGCGAGTCACTGTAGGGGGCCTCGCGGACATCAATCGGTTAAGTCCCCTCACCCAATTGAAGCTGCCCGTCCGATTTTGCCACAACTCCACTGGGCATCTCACTCACGCACTGGTGGATTCGGGCGCGGAGGGCAGTTTTATTTCACAAAGCCTGGCAACCCGATTGGGCATCCGCTGCCAGGCATTAAAAACCCCTATCTCCCTGGTCAACCTCTCCCGTGTCTCCCTGGGGAGAGTAACACACCAGACCGTCCCCGTTCCGGTTATCATCTCTGGAAACCACCGGGAGGAGATAACCTTCTACGTCCTGCCCAACTCTGTGTCGCCCGTCATCCTGGGGTATCCCTGGCTACGCCTCCACAACCCCGTTTTAGATTGGAAGTCCACCGGGGTGTCGGCATGGAGTACATTCTGCATGAGCACCTGTTTACAGTCCGCTGCCTGCTCTCCGTCCTCTTCCCCATCATCTACGGACGCTGCGCCCCCGGACCTGTCCCTGGTGCCATCGGAATTTCACGACCTGGGTATGGTATTCAGCAAGTCCAAGGCGATGTCTCTTCCTCCACATAGACCCTATGACTGTGCTATAAACATCCGCCAGGGGGCACCCTTACCCTCTGGGCGACTCTACAGCCTGTCGGCGCCGGAGAAGGAGACCATGAACGCTTATCTCAAGGAGTCGCTGAGTGCTGGGATAATCCGTCCCTCGTCATCACCTGTGGGGGCAGGATTCTTCTTCGTGGGCAAGAAGGACGGTTCCCTCCGTCCTTGCATCGACTATCGCGCCCTAAACGACATCACGGAGAAGGATTGCTATACCCTGCCCCTCATGGACACCGCCTTCCACTCCCTCCAGGGGGCGACTTGGTTCACCAAGCTGGATCTACGCAGCGCATACCACCTCATTCGGATCCAGGAGGGAGATGAGTGGAAGACAGCCTTCCGTACCCCGAACGGCCACTTTGAGTACCTTGTGATGCCGTTCGGGTTGACCAACGCTCCAGCCGTTTTTCAGCGCCTCATAAATGACGTCCTCCGGGATTTCGTTGGCCTTTTTGTGTTCGTCTACCTGGATGACATTCTCATCTTCTCCAAATCCAGGGACGACCACCGGGTCCATGTGAGGCGGGTCCTTCAAAGACTGTTGGAGAATCGGTTGTATGTGAAGGCTGAGAAATGCGAGTTCTACGCTAGGACAACATCCTTCCTCGGGTTCATCATCTCCCACGACCAGGTGCTTCTGGACCCAGGGAAGGTGAAGGCGGTGGTGGAATGGCCCACACCTGCATCAAGAAAACAGGTGCAGCAATTTATCGGGTTTGCAAATTTCTACCGCCGCTTTGTCCCTAATTTTGGCACCATCGCCGGCCCACTGACCCGCCTCACGTCCCCTAAGGTCCCGTTCCGGTGGACCAAAGAGGCTGCGGCTGCTTTTCAGGCGCTGAAGGCGGAGTTCTCCTCCTCCCGGGTCCTTAGCCAAGTCAACCCTGCGCTGCAGTGCATCGTAGAAGTGGACGCTTCGGACACAGGAGTGGGGGCGGTTCTATCCCAGCGGTCGCCAGATGATGGAGACAAACGGCCCTGCGCCTTCTTCTCCCGGTGCTTGTCCCCGGCGGAACGGAATTACGACGTGGGGGACAGAGAGCTCCTCGCCATCAAGCTCACGCTGCAGGAGTGGCGTCACTGGCTAGAGGGGGCGGACCTGCCGTTCGTGGTCCTGACGGACCACAAGAACTTGGAGTACCTAAGATCTGCCAAGCGTCTGAACGCCCGCCAGGCGCGTTGGTCCTTGTTCTTTGCCAGGTTCCGATTTAACATCACCTTCAGGCCTGGCTCCAAGAACGGCCTGCCCGATGCCCTCTCTAGGCAATTCGCCCCTGAGGAGTCAGAGGACACGGTCCACACCATCCTACCCAGGTCGTGCGTCGTGGGAGCCATCACCTGGGACATTGAAAGCAAGATCCGGAAGGCGCAGGAAGTGGAACCTGACCCTGGCGGCGGACCGGAGGGGAGGCTGTTCGTGCCATCCACGGTGCGGGGGGAGGTCATCCACTGGTTGCACACATCCAAGCTCACCTGCCACCCTGGCTCCTCCCGGATGATTGACCTCCTCCAGCGGTCCTTCTGGTGGCCGGGCCTGCAGAGGGACGCTGCCCGCTACGCCCGGGCCTGCCCAGTGTGTGCCACCAGCAAATCAGGTAATGCCCCTCCAGCGGGTTTGCTCCAGCCTCTGCCCGTCCCTGGCAGGCCCTGGTCGCATATCGCCCTGGATTTCGTCACCGGACTCCCAGTCTCAAACACCTTTGACACCGTCCTGACCATCGTGGACCGCTTCTCCAAGGCGGCACACTTTGTCCCCCTACGAGGTCTCCCAACTGCCCTGGAGACGGCGGACCTCCTAATCCAGCACGTGGTCAGGCTGCATGGGATTCCGGTGGACGTGGTCTCGGACCGGGGGCCCCAATTTTCTTCAGAGGTTTGGAGGTCGTTCTGCAATGCCCTGGGAGCCAAGGTGAGCCTCTCCTCCGGCCATCACCCCCAAACCAACGGGCAGTGTGAGCGGACCAACCAGGAGCTGGAGGCTGCGCTCCGCTGCGTCACGGCGTCCAAACCAACGTCCTGGAGTAACCACCTCGCCTGGGTTGAATACGCCCACAACACCGCTCGCTCTTCTGCTACAGGGATGTCCCCCTTTAAGGCGTCCCTGGGTTACGACCCCCCGCTGTTCCCGGCGCAGGAGAGTGAGGTAACTGTCCCCTCAGTACGGGCGCATCTCAGGCAGTTCCGCTCCATCTGGGCGTCAGCGCGCAATGCGCTTTTACGCACGGCGGAGCGCAACAGAGCCGTGGCGGACCGGCACAGAAGACCTGCCCCGGCGTACAGAGTTGGTCAGCAAGTCTATGTGTTGACCCAGGACGTGATTTTAAAGGGCGAGAGGAGGAAGCTGGCACAGCGTTTTATGGGCCCATACCCCATCACCAGGATCATCAACCCGGTGGCTGTGCGTGTAGCTATTCCCCCCTCCCTCCGCATCCACCCCACCTTCCACGTGTCCAAGGTGAAGCTGGCAGTCTCCGACCCCCTTTGCCCTCCTCCTGCTGCGCAACCCGCGCCCCGGTTGATTGATGGCCATCCGGCCTGGCCTGTCTCCTCCATCCTGGACTCCCGGCGCAGGGGTCGTGGGTTGCAGTACTTGGTGGACTGGGAGGGCTATGGGCCTGAACATCGGCAGTGGGTACCCTCGTCGTTTGTGTTAGACCCGTCGCTCATTGCTAAATTCCACCGAGCGCACCCAGAGAAACCATCGCCAGGAGGCGCTGCTAGAGGGGGGAGTACTGTCACGCCGCGCCGCTCATCAGCGGCGCCAGCTGCACACACACCTGCGCATCATCAGCGGTGAGGGATTTAAGCCGCCTCGCCCTGGGCTTCGGCCTGAAGCCGTCAGACTTCACTACGGATTGCTGTGAGTTCCCTCTCATACTCAGCAAGCATAGCGGTAAGAAATCCTTACCTTTTCTTCTCCAAGTCTGCTCCCCTGTGCACAGGTGGATTTCCCGGCGGCGGACTATTCCTCTCCATCGCCTATTCCTCGCTGCTGCACCGGGCTCTCCAGGTGGCTGTCTACCGGACCTCGTTCCTTGCTGTGCCAGTCATCTGCCCTTTTCAAGTAAGCTCCTCTCCAACTTGTAAATCTCCTGTGTTGGTGTGTGCCCGTCACCCTTCTCCCTGTGCTTCTCCCATAGGGTTGTCCGGCTGTACGGTCTCCTGCCTCTGTGCCCGAAGCAGACGCCACCACCAACACATTCACATCTCGCAGACACTCATTCATACACCCTTGTTGTCAATAAAGCTATTTGAGCTACTCTGAGCCTGTGTGTGTGTCTCCTGAGCCGTGCATTATGTCAAACGGTGGTTGAACATAGATACTCAAAATTACTATATTTAATCTCATGTAATACCATCTGCTGTGAGGCTGCAGATATCATGTGCATGGCTGGGGAGCACAGTTGCTCATATTTAAACCTTGTGAGCCTTGGCCTCAGCAAATCTTGCAATTAGAAAAAATAGTAAAACATTTTGTCATTTACCTGTACTGCCAGCAACCAGTGTCGGCGCTGCCTCCTCATTAACAACAGGTAGTTCATGCTCTTCATTAGCATCAGGAACATGTGTGCTCATACAAGCAGCGTTGTTCTCCATCTGCTCCTCGGGGGGTTAGTCTCCTCACTCGCTGAAGTGAAAAAAGTTGTCATCTTTGATAGCTTTGATAAAAAATTTCTGTGCTCTTCCTTTTTCCTCCATTTGTTTGCCCTCTTGTACAACTTCATTTCATTTTGCTGCCATTCCATACGCTGTATGGTTTATTTAGAATCATAACCAAAGATGCACGCATGCCTCAGAGACAACATGGAAGAGTCCAACAGTCTAAAGAAAAGGGGGGAGGATGTTACTTTTGTGATTTGATTTGCGTTTTTGTAAATACTCGTGTTTCTTTATTTTTGTTGGACATCATGTTAAATATGATAAATGTTAAAAAAAATATATGGGGCTTCTAGTAGATCGGGACCTAAGGCAGTTGCCTACCTTTTCCTAATGGTAAGTCCACCTCTGCTCTTGAGGGCAGAGGTGTAAGACTACAGAACAAGAAGATTCAGACCTTCATAAAAATCTGCCAAAAGATAATTGTTCAGATGTGCTTTCCTAATACCACCAAGAAAGAAAATACATTTCCATTAAACAGGACAAGTACGATCAGACATGCAAATGCTCTAATGTCATTGAAGAAGGATTGGCCACGACTCTACACTTGCTATGGGTGCTGGTTCTCCTCTTCTCTCCTCTCCTCTCCTCTCCTCTCCTCTCCTAGGTCAGTTCTAGTCCAGACCTCATCAACATCTTTTAATAAAACACAAAACCCTGCATAATAATAATAAATCAGATTTATATAGTGCTTTTCAGAGATACTCAAAGATGCTTTACAACGGATACATTATTCATTCACTCTACAGACAATGGTAGTGGTAAGCTACTACTGTAAACACAGCTGCCCTTGGGCAGACTGACAGAAACGTGGCTGCCAATCCGTGCCAACGGCTTCTCCGACAACTACCGAACATTTATACACATTCATGCCCAGTGTCATGGACACTGAAGGCAAGGTGGGTAAAGTGTCTTGCCCAGGGACACAACGGCAGGATGTCTGAGGAGAGTGGGACTCGAAATGCCAACTCTCTGGTTATTAGACGACCCACTCTACTTCCTGAGCCACAGCCACCCATATTTCTCTCCTCCGTTCCATTTTTGCTGAGCACCAAACTGGATGGCAGGAAGTTCCATTTTTATATGGTCTTTGGCATTTCAGTGACTCAGTGTTTCTGTTGTGGCAGCTGCCACTAGGTCCTGTATCCAGTCATGTCTGATCTGGAAACACAAAGGATGAGATACAGATGGGGACAGCTGGATAGATTGGCTTGGGATAGGGATGTCTGGAAAGCACTTGTTGGTAGGTTGAAAGGCATAGGGAAGTAAACTCAAAAATAAAAAAAATTCTAAAATGTCTCACTAATTTGAGAGAATAAGAGCTCCAATGCACCTCAGAACTGATGAAAACCTCAAGCTGACATTATCAGAAAACGTCTCCCCAAAACCATTTTTTTATGGGGAACTAGTAAATGCTCCCAGAAAATTGTCGTGGTTCGTGTGCTGACTCTGTCTGCACTCGGGCTGTGCGGTAGTCTCCGTTCTCTCCTCTGGCTCGCTTCTAGACATTTATTTTGACAGCATCTCGGCAGGGCTTCCGGCTGTCAGTGGACCCCGCTGAACAGCCTGATTCCAATCAGCTGATGACCCTTCATCAGCTGATCAATCTATTCAGCCCTATTTAAGGGAGCAGCTCAGTTTGCTCAGGGCTGCGACCTACATCTCCTTTCCAGTCTGGCTTCCCTAACCCTGAGGTCAGTTCCTTCCAGCATTCAGGTTCCACCCTCGCTGTTCATATGTAAGTGTTTGTCATTATTTGTGTTTTGCCCCACGAGGCTTGTTATTTTGTCATTGTGTCTTTATTTAATAAATGTACGATCTCACGGCTGCCTACAGGGTCTCACTGATGGCTCGTGAGAGCCATCCATGTCAGTAGGTCGCAGCCCAAAGAGACGCCGGTGGCCGTAGTTTGTTTAATTGGACTTGTTAGTTCCCTTGTTCAGCATACCAGCATGCTGGGAGATGGTGTCGCCACTCAAGGGCTATGCTATGAGCCTGGGCTACGAGCTAATTATGGCTCTCATCGAGGTCGATGGAATCCTTTCCAACGCTCTTAGCCATCGCTTCCCCAGCGGCTTGCGCTGGTACCTGGACCTCGCTGAGGACACTATTAATCGCCTTCCCCGCTACTCCAACCACCCGGAAGTCACGGCGAGGAAGGCAGACATCGCTGTGCAACGGGAGAGACTCCGTGGGCTGGAGGGAAAGCCCGGCAGGAAGCCAAAGAGAAGGCATCCTCGCTCCCTGCTACGGGATCCCTTTCCTGTCCCCGTTCCAGGCCAGGAGTTCGCACAGCCCAGGGGTGATCCCCGAGAGAGTGAGTCGTCAGCCAGGATTCCCCCGGAGGAGCTACAACAGTCAGCTGTTTTTATCCGGGACCGAGTGGCGGCAGCTTGCTCCGCTGTTCACCCCACGCAGATTATAAAGCATGTGACGGCGGCAGTCAGGCTGGTGGAGAGGAATCCGGCATTAAGGGACTATCCAGAGTACGCCGACCTGCTCGCTTCTGTTTCTGCGCAGGAGCGGCGTTTCCCAAACCTCTCTTTCGCCTCGTCCTCTGCCAGTAACCGTCATCACACTGCTGACAGGAAGCCTCAGCAAGAACCCCGTCCGGATCCCATTCCAGGCCGCCCGAAAGACTCTACCTCTCTGACAGCTGCCGCTTCTACATCTCGTCAGGAGGGAATTCCCGCAGCCTCTCTCCCCGGGTCACCTCTTCCTGCTGTTCCGTCAGCTCCTTGTGCCCGGATCGCCTCGGCTGTCATCCCCTCCTCCTCGACGTCTTCCTCGGCTGCTGTGAGAGTTATGAGTCCTGCCTCGGCGACGCCCGTCGTGGGTCCATTGCGAGCGGCTCCGCCTCGTCCTTCCAGGGGGCCCTCCGTCACCATCCAGCGGGGCAAGGAGGAATGAAGTCCACTGCAGTGGGTTCCATCGGGCCTCTGCGGAACAGGCAAGTATCTTTTCATTCTGTTTCCACATTGGATGAATTGCCTTGCTTGATTCCTAGGGGCGGAGTTCGGGGTTCACAGTCCCCTGAACTCCCTCCACCTGCTGCAGTAATTAGTAATGGACCTGCTACTTTTGTGTCTCCTTCCCCTGAGCATTCCGTGGTGCCAGGCCTACACCACCAGACGAAGAGGGAGCCTGCGGCCCTGGATAGCCTGGTTCCAGCCCCGCAGCCACGTCATGGGCAGAGGAGGAGAGCGGACTGTAGTTTGGAGCCTGCGCCGACGGTGAAGCGTCCCCGGGTTTCCACGGAAGAGTGGTCCGATCCAGCAGGTCGAGGATCCCCTGCCACCACGCCGTGCGGGTCGTTGGCGTGGACATCAGCGTTGGAGGGTCCTCAGACTGTGAAGAACATCGTGCCAGCTGCGGGGCCCGCCGTAGCCGAGTGGGAGCCAGACGACGTCCTTCTGCCTTTGGAACCCGGATCGTTGAAGTCCTGGATGGCGACAGAACCCGAGTGCAGGCAAGTGCTCTATTTTGTCTTCCTTCTATCTATTCTAGAGCATTTTTGCCTGTCTCTCGGGGAGACGAGCCAGGTGCAGCCATCCGCTGCATTCAAGCTCGTCTCACTGGGCTCTGTCGCTACCGGTGATCCTGATCCCGGTTCTTTTTCTTCTCCTGAGCCTTCTCCCAGGGTCACCGGTGCGGAGTCATTCCCGGTCGTTGTGCTGGAGGTTCCGGGTTCAGGTTTGGAGGTCGTTTCTGGTGCTGCACCGACCCAGTCAGGGTCCATCGCGGGTGCGGCATTGACCCAATTGGGGTCCGACATGGGTGTAACCGAGACCCAATCGGGGTTCGACATGGGTGCAGCCGAGACCCGATCGCGGTCCATCGCGGGTGCTGCTCCGGCCCAATCGGGGTCCGGCGTGGGTGCCGCGCTGACCCGATCGGGGTCCAACAGGGGCGCAGCACCTGTTCGGTTCAAGGTCAGTGAGGGAGCTGCAGATCCTCTGCCGCCTGACGCTGGACTGGTTCATCATCATCTTCATCCTTCCCCCTATTCATCTCCACCGGGTGCTGTTGGGGTTCTCCATGTTTGGCTCGGCTCTCCCTCATTTTCCCCCTCTCCAGGGAGGCCATCTTCAACTTCTCCCCTGCGGTCCTGGTGGCTGATGTGGGCCGGCCGCCTGGAGGACTGCCCTGCCTGTTTGGCGTTCTGGGTTGGCCACCCGACAAACTTTCCTGTCCGTTCAGCGATCTGGCCCGGCTGCCGGAAGAACTGTGTTTCCTGGCATGAGACTGGGGTAGGCCGCCCGAGCTGTTCCTTTTCCCCTGCCAGCGATGTGGACGCTAGATGCAGGGCGGCCCCCCAAACTATCGGCTTTCATGCCGTGGTGCTTAGACTGCCGTCATGCCTGGTTTCCTATTTCTGTGCTCCTGTAACCTTTTGGGATGTGCTGGTGTCTTATGTATCAAACTGTGTATCTCACCGCTCCCTAGTGTGTGTGTGTTTTTTTTCCCCTCTGTTGAGATGTCCATTCATTGCCTGTAATGGTTTGTGTGTATGGATTTAAACTGCAGGGTTTCAATGTTTCTAGTGTCCCCCCCCTCCTCTGTTGGGGGATGATACTGTATGTGTTTTTTTTCCCCTTGGAACTGTGTATCTTGGTCTTTAGACCCGAGTTTTCTGTTTGTGGCCGGTAGGCTTAGTTGTCCCTTATTTGTGCATAGTATTCTGCCTGTTGGTGCATTATGGAGTGTTTCTGTGTTTTTCCATGCGCTGTAGTGTCTCCTGTTGGTATTTTTGTTGTCTTACCTCTGGTCGCCAGGATCTAGCCCTCCTCGACCTTTTTTCCCCCTCCTCCCTCCCTGGGGTGGTCTTGTTGGCCTCCCAGTTGGGGGGGAGCCCGATGTTACACCGCGTGTAGAATCCGCGTCAGGAACGGGGGCAACTGTCATGGTTCGTGTGCTGACTCTGTCGGCACTCGGGCTGTGCGGTAGTCTCCGTTCTCTCCTCTGACGTGCTTCTAGACATTTATTTTGACAGCGTCTCGGCAGGGCTTCCAGCTGTCAGTGGAGCCCGCTGAACAGCCTGATTCCAATCAGCTGATGACCCTTCATCAGCTGATCAATCTATTCAGCCCTATTTAAGGGAGCAGCTCAGTTTGCTCAGGGCTGCGACCTACATCTCCTTTCCAGTCTGGCTTCCCTAACCCTGAGGTCAGTTCCTTCCAGTGTTCAGGTTCCGCCCTCGCTGTTCATATGTAAGTGTTATTTGTGTTTTGCCCCACGAGGCTTGTTATTTTGTCATTGTGTCTTTATTTAATAAATGTACGAACTCACGGCTGCCTACAGCGTCTCACTGATGGCTCATGAGAGCCATCCATGTCAAAAATGTGGTCAACCCCGACTCCATTACAAAGATGTGCTGAAACATGACCTACGGGACTTTGGCATAGTCATTGCCACCTGGGAAACCATAGCCATGGATCGACCTAACTGGCGTAGTCATCTTATCACAGGCAGAAACAACTCAATGGAGAGCTACCTCCACATGTATGAAGAAAGGAGAGATCAGTGTCATCAAAATCCTTGCATGTATCGAGGAGAGCCATAGATTGTGGCTGGCAAACAAAACATTAACAATAACAGTATACTATATGTAAAAGGACTTATCTTTCAGGTCTAAAAAGTGAAGCAGATAATGAAAGTGATGTAAACCTGTATTTTATGGAACAGTCAGCAGGTGGTAGTCTGTTTGGTTGTGAAAGAAGGCTGCTTAACTGGGAATGAATGGCAATCAGTTTGACAGCTTTCCATCCATCCTCCACTGCCTATCTGGGGATCCGGGTCACAGGGGCATCAGTCCAGGCAGAGCAGCCCAGACCTCCATCCAGTTCACACAACACCATCATTCCCATGATCCCTCCTGCTGGTGGTGAGCCCATGTGCCTCCTTTGGGTACAGTGGGTCTGTGATGTAACATTTTTCATGGAGATCCACTGGACTGCTCTTAAGCTGCGTTCAGACCGAACGTGAACGCGCAGCACAAATACAGTGGGGTAAAAGAGTATTTAGTCAGCCACCAATTGTGCAAGTTCTCCCACTTAAAAGATGAGCGAGATCTCCAATTTCCATCATAGGTATATCTCAACTATGAGAGACAAAATGAGAAAAAAAAATCCAGAAAATCACATTGAAGGATTTTTAATGAATTAATTGGTAAATTCCTCAGTAAAATAAGTATTTGGTCACCTACAAACACGCAAGATTTCTGGCTCTCACAGACCTGTAACTTCTTCTTTAAGAGGCTCCTCTGTCCTCCACTCATTACCTGTATTAATGGCACCTGTTTGAACTCGTTATCAGTATAAAAGACACCTGTCCACAATCTCAAACAGTCAGACTCCAAACTCCACTATGGCCAAGACCAAAGAGCTGTCAAAAGACACCAGAAACAAAATTGTAGACCTGCACCAGGCTGGGAAGACTGAATCTGCAATAGGTAAGCAGCTCGGTGTGAAGAAATCAACTGTGGGAGCAATTATTAAAAAATGGAAGACATACAAGACCACTGATAATCTCCCTCGATCTGGGGCTCCATGCAAGATCTCACCCTGTGGGGTCAAAATGATCACGAGAACGGTGAGCAAAAATCCCAGAACCACACGGGGGGACCTAGTCAATGACCTGCAGAGAGCTGGGACCAAAGTAACAAAGGCTACATCAGTAAAACACTACGCCGCCAGGGACTCAAATCCTGCAGTGCCAGACGTGTCCCCCTGCTTAAGCCAGTACATGTCCAGGCCCGTCTGAAGTTTGCTAGAGAGCATTTGGATGATCCAGAAGAAGATTGGGAGAATGTCATATGGTCAGCTGAAACCAAAATAGAACTTTTTGGTAAAAACTCAACTTGTCGTGTTTGGAAGAGAAAGAATGTTGAGTTTCATCCAAAGAACACCATACCTACTGTGAAGCATGGGGGTGGAAACATCATGCTTTGGGGCTGTTTTTCTGCAAAGGGACCAGAACGACTGATCCGTGTAAAGGAAAGAATGAATGGGGCCATGTATCGTGAGATTTTGAGTGAAAACCTCCTTCCACCAGCAAGGGCATTAAAGATGAAACGTGGCTGTCAGCAGCGTGGGAGAAAATAGGTTACCGAGGCTGACTAACAGCTTCCGGTCAGGCAGTGGCTATGGATATGGAATAAGTACAAAAAAATACACAAAATGCACATAAACAGTAAAACTAAAACCCACTGTGAGATCAGGGCCGAGCCGGGGAAAGCCAAGCAGGTTCGGCTCGTGACATACAGGGGCATTTTTACGATGAGGAGTTAAGACCCATTTGTTATTTTGATGTTAAGCGACCTCTTGTGGTCTTGTAAATGATGACATGAACAAACATCAAGGAGGGTTACAGTTGTAATATGTGTAAGTTAGACCTTCACCTTTTCCTAACCTAACCTTAACCATCTCCCTAACCTTAATGACCTCAAAATGATAAATAAATATATATATATATATATATATATATATATATACAGTGGGGCAAAAAAGTATTTTGTCAGCCACCAATTGTGCAAGTTCTCCCACTTAAAAGATGAGAGAGGTCTCCAATTTTCATCATAGGTATACCTCAATTATGAGAGACAAAATGAGAAAAAAAAAATCCAGAAAATCACACTGAAGGATTTCTTTTCTTTCAAAGGTCTTTTTATTATTATTAAGTGAAGTATCAATACAATACAAAGTATTGGAAATTTTCATTTTTGTTTTAACCAAACAGCGCAAAAATAGAATTTAAAACTAACAAATGTGGATGCTTCAAAACACAAAAACCTTTAAGTAAACAATAATAATAATAAAAATACAAAAAAGAAAAATTGTGTGTGTGAGGTGGGGGTGGGGTAAAGGGGATATGAGCTACTCAGAAACTATAATCGTGGGTCTTTCAAAGAAATCAAGAAACGGGCGCCACAATTTATAGAATTTGTTTTCAGAGCCACGAACTGTATATCTGATTTTTTCTAAATCCAAACAGGACATTATATCTTTTATCCACTGTACATGTGAAGGGGCGAAGAGTCTTCCCACTTCAGTAATACAGCACGTCTGGCCAATAATAATGAAAATTTGAATACTTTTAATTTGGAATTTGGCAAGACAAGTTCTGGAGCCACACCAAAAATGGCGCATAATGGATCAGGTTTGATTTGATATTGCAGGACTTCAGACATAGTGATAAAAACAGAATGTCAAAAATTCATCAATGAAGGGCAGGACCAGTACATGTGAAGCAAAGTGCCAGGAGCGTTACCGCACTTTTCACAAGTTGGGTCTATATCTGAGTAAATACGTGCTAACTTAACCTTGGACAGGTGCACCCGGTGCACGATCTTAAATTGAATAAGAGGGCGACGAGCACACATTGATGCAGTGTGAACCTGGCTAAGAATAGAGTCCCACAGTTCATCAGTAAAAGTAAAATTAAGATCTTGTTCCCAATTCAATTTAATAGCGGCCAGAGAAGAAGATTGTAAATTTGAAATTAAACTATATAAAACTGATATTACCCCCTTAGAAGTTGGTTTAACTAATAAAAAAATCATCTAGAGGATTATCAGAAGGTTTTTGAGGGAATTGTTTTGTCATGGTTTGCACATAATGTCTGACCTGGAGGAAGCGGAAAAAATGTGTAGAAGTGATGTTGAATTTAGTGGAAAGTTGAGAAAAACTTTATTTTTTAAAATTTTTTTATTACTTATTTTGTACCCGTAGGTAGATTTGTTTTGCAGTCTGGTGACAAGCCACCAGCTGCCGGTCGCTGCGTGTGCAAGCGCCCCTTAACTCCCTAACCTGCATGTTTTTGGCATGTGGGAGGAAACCAGAGAAATCCCGGAGTAAACCCACGCAAACACGGGGAGAACATGCAAACTCCACACAGATCACTGTTGGCTGGGGGCAGGGATCGAACCCACGATCTCACGGTCCCCGCGATCCCCCGGCCGAGGGTAAAACTGTGCTGCCACAGTGCTAACCACTGCGCCACCGTGCAGCAAACTTGCAAATTGTCCATCAAAATATAAATCTGCAAAAGATTTTAAACCTTTTCTGTGCCATATATGAAATGCAATATCAATAGTTGATGGGGTAAATAAATGATTTGCAGCAATTGGACTTCTAATGGAGAAAAACTGAAGACCGAAATTTTTCCTGAATTGAGACCAAATTCTAAGAGACTGACGAACTACTTTGTTATTACCCGGTGTAGACAAGGCAAGGGGAAGTGGTGAACCTAAAATTGCTGGTAGGGAGGTTTGATTGTCCACATGTGACTCCATAAGGATCCAAATGAGTGATTTGGGTTCCAGATAGAAATGTTTCCAATATAACATGCACCTGATATTTGCTGCCCAGTAGTAATATTGAAAGTTAGGCAGAGCCAAGCCACCCACTGATTTGGGTCTTTGAAGAAAAGCTTTCCTCAATCTCGGATGTTTACCATTCCAAAGAAATGAGGTAATCAGAGAGTCCAAAGACTTAAAAAAGGATTTAGGAATAAAAATGGGGAGACGTTGAAACAAATATAAAAACTTTGGAAGTAACATCATTTTTACAGAATTGATTCTGCCAATTAAGGACAAGGATAATGGGGACCATTTGGAAAGTATTTGCTTGCACTGGTCAAATAAGGGGAGAAAATTATTTTTAAACAAGTGATTAAATTGTTTAGTAACACATATCCCAAGATAATTAAAATGATCAATAACAACCTTGAAAGGAAATTTTTCAAGATCCTGAACTCGAATCTTTTCATTAATCAGAAACAATTCACTTTTCCATCCATCCATCCATCTTCTACCGCTTTTCCGGAGGTCCGGGTCGCGGAGGCAGCAGTTCAAGCAGAGAAGCCCAGACTTCCCTCTCCCCAGCCACCTGCTCCAGCTCTTCAGAGGGGATACCAAGGCGTTCCCAGACTAGCTGGGAGACATAGTCTCTCCACCGAGTCCTGGGTCTGCCCCGGGGTCTCCTCCCAGTGGGACGTGCCTGAAACACCTCAAGTGGGAGGCGTCCAGGAGGCATCCTAATCAGATGCCCATACCACCTCAACTGACTCCTTTCAATGTGGAGGAGCAGCGGTTCTACTCTGAGCCTCTCCCGGATGACTGAGCTCCTCACCCTATCTCTGAGGGTGAGTCCAGCAATCCTACGGAGAAAGCTCATTTCAGCCGCTTGTATCCGCGATCTCGTTCTTTCGGTCATTACCCAAAGCTCGTGACCATAGGTGAGAGTAGGAACGTAGATTGACTGGTAAATCGACAGCTTTGCCTTAGAACTAAGCTCCCTCTTCACCACAACAGACCGGTACAACGTCCGCATCACTGCAGATGCTGCTCCAATCCGTCTGTCGATCTCTCGCTCCATTTTCCCCTCACTCGTGAACAAGACCCCAAGATACTTAAACTCCTCCACTTGGGGCAGGAGCCTGTCCCCAACCCGGAGAGGACAATCCACCTTTTTCCGGCTGAGGACCATGGACTCGGACTTGGAGGTGCTGATTCTCATCCCAGCCGCTTCACACTCAGCGGCAGACCGTCCCAGCAAGAGCTGTAGGTCATTGCTGGATGAAGCCAACAGGACAACATCATCTGCAAACAACAGAGATGAGATCCTGTGGTCACCAAGCATGACACCCTCCATTCCCTGGCTGCGCCTAGAAATCCTGTCCATAAAAATTATGAACAGGACCGGTGACAAAGGGCAGCCCTGGCGGAGTCCAACTCTCACTGGGAATGACTCTGACCGAGTGTTGGCAATGCGAACTAAACTCTCACAACGGTCGTACAGAGACCGAATAGCTCGTAACAACAAGCCCGATACCCCATACTCCCGAAGCACCCCCCACAAAAATCCACGAGGGACGCGGTCAAATGCCTTCTCCAAGTCCACAAAACACATGTAAACTGGTTGGGCAAACTCCCACGAACCCTCAAGAATTCTCGAGAGGGTAAAGAGCTGGTCCGATGTGCCACGGCCAGGACGAAAACCACATTGCTCCTCCTGAATCCGAGGTTCGACCAACGGCCGGACTCTCCTCTCCAGTACCTTGGCATAGACCTTCCCAGGGAGGCTGAGGAGTGTGATCCCTCTAAAGTTGGAGCACACCCTCCGGTCCCCTTTTTTGAAGAGAGGAACCACCACCCCGGTTTGCCATGCCAAAGGCACTGCCCCCGACCTCCACGCAATGTTGCAGAGGCGTGTCAACCATGACAACCCAACAACATCCAGGGCCTTGAGGTACTCGGGGCGAATCTCGTCCACCCCCGGGGCCCGGCCACCAAGGAGATTTTTAACCACCTTGGCGACCTCAGCCCCTGTGATAGGCGAGTCATCCCCCTCGTCCCCAAACCCTGCTTCCTCTGTGGAAGGCGTATCAGTGGGATTGAGGAGATCCTCGAAGTATTCCTTCCACCGCCCGACGATATCCCCAGTTGAAGTCAACAGTGTCCCATCCGCACCATACACAGTGTGGACGGGGAGCTGCTTTCCCCTCCTGAGCCGCCGAACAGTTTGCCAGAATCTCTTTGAAGCCGACCGAAAGTCTTGTTCCATGGCCTCACCGAACTCCTCCCATACCCGGGTTTTTGCTTCAGCAACCACCCGAGCTGCACTCCGCTTGGCCTGCCGGTACACCTCAGCTGCTTCGGGAGTCCCACAAGCCAACCAAGCTTGATAGGACTCCTTCTTCAGCTTAATGGCCCCCCTCACCACTGGTGTCCACCACTTGGTTCGGGGGTTGCCACCACGAGATGCACCGACCACCTTGCGGCCGCAGCTCTGGGCTGCCGCTTCAACAACAGAGGTGGAGAACATGGCCCATTCAGACTCCATGTCTCCAGACTCCCTCGGAATGTGGTTGAAGTTCTTCCGGAGGTGGGAGTTGAAGACCTCCCGGACAGGGGCCTCAGCCAGACGCTCCCAGCACACCCTCACTATACGTTTGGGTCTACCAGGTCTGAATGGCTTCCTCCCCTGCCATCGGATCCAACTCACCACCAGGTGGTGATCAGTTGACAGCTCTGCACCTCTCTTTACTCGGGTGTCCAAGACATACGGTCGCAGGTCTGATGATACGATAACAAAATCGATCATCGACCTGCGGCCTAGGGTGTCCTGGTGCCAGGTGCACATATGGACACCCTTATGCTTGAACATGGTGTTCGTTATAGACAGACTGTGGTTAGCACAGAAGTCCAATAACTGAACACCACTCGGGTTCAGATCGGGCAGGCCGTTCCTCCCAATCACCCCCCTCCAGGTTTCACTGTCGTTGCCCACGTGCGCATTGAAGTCCCCCAGTAGGACAATGGAGTCTCCAGGAGGAGCACCCTCCAGCACCCCAGTCACAGACTCCAAAAAGGGTGGGTACTCTGAAACATCATTTGGTGCATAGGCACAAATGATGGTCAGGACCCGTTTCCCAACCCGAAGGCGCAGGGAAGCAACCCTTTCGTCCACCGGGGAAAACTCCAATATAGAGGCAGCAAGGTGGGGCGATACAAGAATACCTACCCCTGCTCGTCGCCTCTCGCCCGGGGCAACTCCAGAAAAGGCCAAGCTCCAGCCCCTCTCCAGGAGACTGGTTCCGGAACCGGAGCTGTGTGTTGAGGTGAGGCCGACTATATCTAGCCGGTATCGCTCAATCTCGTACACCAGCTCAGGCTCCTTCCCCACCAGAGAGGTGACATTCCACGTACCAAAAGCCAGTTTAGAAAGCTTGGGATCAGTCCGCCAAGGTCTCCGCCTTTGACTGCCACCTAATCCACATAGCACCGGACTTCCATGATCCCTCCTGCAGGTGGTGAACCTACTGGAGGGCGGACCCACGTAACTCCTTCGGGCTGAGCCCGGCCGGGTCCCATGGGTGGAAACCCGGCCACCAGACGCTAGCCTTCGAGCCCCTCCCCCAGGCCTGGCTCCAGGGTGGGGCCCCGGTAACCCCATACCGGGCGGGGTACACTGAATCCTTGATATACAATTTATCATGAGAGTCTGTTGGGTCGTTCTTCGTCTGGCCCTTCACCCAGGACCAGTTTGTCTTGGGAGACCCTATCAGAGGCAAATTGCCCCGGACAACATAGCTCCTGGGATCACTGGGGCACGCAAACCCCCCCACCACGATAAGGTGACGATCCATGAGGGGGACAATTCACTTTTATTGAAATTAATTTTATAACCAGAAAACCTACTAAAACTATCCAAAATGTTGAGTATAGCAGGTAATGAAGTAAGTGGGTTGGAGAGAAATAACAAAAGATCGTCGGCATAGAGTGAAACCCTATGCTCGATGCCGCCCCTACAAATGCCTAGAAAGTCCCGGCTCCCACGGACTGCAATAGCTAACGGCTCAATTGCCAAGGCAAAGAGCAACGGGCTCAAAGGGCAGCCTTGCCTCATACCATGGTAAAGCCTAAAATAGTCAGAATAGCGACAATTAGTTAACAATGAAGCTAAAGGACTAGCAATAGAGAAGTTTAATCCAGGAACAGAAGGAAGGACCAAAACCGAACCTCTCCAAAGTAAAAAACAAATACTCCCACTCAACCCTATCGAATGCCTTTTCAGCATCCAAACTAATAAGACATTCAGGTATGTTGTGGTGAGGAGTATAAATAATATTAAACAACCGCTGCAAGTTAAAGAAAGAATGGCGATTTTTAATGAAACCGGTTTGGTCCTGTGAAATTATAAAAGGAAGAATCTTTTCCAACCTTGAAGCTAACAACTTTGACAAAATTTTAACATCGGTATTTAACAAGGAAATAGGCCTGAAAGAAGCACAATCAACAGGATCCTTGTCTTTTTTAAGCAACACAGTGATACAGGCCTGGTAACATGAAGGAGGAAGTGTACCAGAGTCAAGCGACTCTGTAAAAACTTGACAAAGGAAAGGGGCACGGTCGTCAGAGAATTTTTTGAAAAAATCAGCGGAAAACCCATCAGGTCCTGGAGATTTTCCTGATTGCATGGATGATATTGCCAGCTGAATTTCTTCTTTTGTGATGGGAGCTTCTAGAATTTGCCGAGATTCTGAGGAAATCGAAGGGATATCAATAGAATCAAAAAAATCTTGCAGAGTTTGTTGTATATTCTGAGGTATATAATTTGGAATAAAATGACCTGAAGATATCATTAATCACTTGTTGATCAGATGTCACCTCTCCTTTATCTGTCCTAACTCCAGTTATAATTTGCTTAGCTCTAATACCGCGCAGTTGATTAGCTGAAAGTTTACCGGTTTTTTCGCCATGTTCATAAAATTCACTCTTGTTCCTTATTAAACAACCTTCAATTTCTCGAGTGGAAAGTAAATTAAGTTTAGTTTGCAATGTCAAACGCTCCTTGTACAGAGCCGGTGATGGAGATTGAGCATATTGCCTGTCAAATAGCCTTCTGTTCCTGTATTGCGGATCGTCTTTTAAATGCTGCCAATGAGATAAATTCCCCCCCTAATACCTTCATGGCCTCCCATATCGTTTTGTTTGGCATACCAGGAGATTTATTTTCTTTCAAAAAAAAACTTAATTTTTTTTCCACAATATTTTTTATTGAACCTTTTTTAACAAACATGACACAAACAATCAAACACTAACACTAAAGTAATTTAAAAATAAAGGAAAAGAAAAAAAATGTACTAAAAACACCACAACCATTAACAAAAGCAAGTCATCAACAATGCTCCTCTGTTTAGCCTAGATAATCCATTACATAAGTATACATATTATACATTCACCAATTTGGAATTTACAAGGTCCACACACATCATTCACCTTCTTCTTCAGAAGTTATGTTTAATTTCTTTACATAATCAATGAAAGGTCTCCATATATTCTCAAACACATTTTCCTTTGATTTCAGTATGTATGTTATTCTTTCTAGTGGAAGGTTTGTTAACATCTGTCTTAACCACTGAGTCACATCTGGTCTATGAGTCTTTTTCCACAGTAGTGCAATACATTTTTTGGCATTAAGCAAACTGAGGTCTATGAATGCTCTTTCACTCTTATTAAAGTTACGTTTTTCTGTATACAGACCCAACAAAAACAGCTTAGGTTTCAGTGTGAATTGTTTTGAAATTATTTTTTCTATTGTTACCCTCACCTCTTCCCAAAACATTCTAATTTTTCTACATTCCCATAAACAATGAAATAGGGTTCCTTTACTTTCCATACATTTTGTACACGTATCTGCTATGTTTTTGTTATATCTATTTAACTCCACCGGTGTAACATACATCCGCATTAACCATTTAAAATGTATCAATTTAAGATGTACATTTATTGATTTGGTTTGAGCTTCTGTGCAAGCCAATTCCCATTGTTCCTCTGAAATTTCAGTTTGCAGGTCTTCTTTCCAATAATTCATTCTTTTCTGTGAGTTTTCACTTGAGGATAGTGTCAATGAGTTATAAAACTCTGAAATAATATCCTTTCTCTTACTATCTTTCGTCAAAATTTTTTCCAAGGATGAATAAGTAGGTCGGTTTGATTTGATCGAATAAAATTCCTAAGCTGAAGATATTTAAAAAAATGTGTTCTATTAAGATTAAATTTGATCCTCAGTTCTTCAAAAGACATTATGTTATCTGAACGTGACAAATATAACTCTTGAATCTTTTGAATCCCTTTTAAATTCCATACTTTAAATACAGCATCCGCTCTCCCTGGTGTAAAATATTGATTACCCCATATTGGGCTAAATTGTAACAATAAGTGTGGTTCTTTTAAATATTGTTTGATTTCACACCATATTTTGATCATATGCTTTACAATAGGATTTTTAACTTGTTTCTGTAATTTTTTAGCCAAGTCTGAGTATATGAATAAGGGAAGAGGTAAAGGTAAATTGTGTGATTCCATTTCAGTCCAGTGAGGGAGATCATTTGATGAAAAATAATATGTCATAGACCTCAGTTGTGCTGACCAGTAATACAACATAAAGTTTGGACATTTCAGACCTCCACGATCAAACGGTAAATATAGTAAGGACAGACGTAATCTAGCCTTCCTATTGTTCCATATAAATTCCACTAACTTTTTTTTAATTCTTGAGAATAGATCTGAAGGTGGTGGTAAAGGAATATATTGAAATAAATAAAGTATTTAAAAAAAACTTAATCTTAGAAGAAATATTCGCAACCAATTTTTCATCTGTAAGTAATAATGGATCCAGTCTCCAATGCTTTCTCATGGAGTCACAACCATGGAGGATCATTTTAAGTGTAAGAGGGGCATGATCAGAAACCGAGATGCTATCATAACTGCAAGAGCTAAGGTTATTAATTAATAAATTGTCAACAAAAAATTAATCTATTCTGGTATATGTATGGTGTACATGTGAGAAAAAAGAATAGTCCCTGCCGTTAGGACGTAAAAAACGCCAAGGGTCTATAAGGCTATATTCCTCAAGAAAAGACTTAACATAAGTTGCAGATTTATTACGACTAGCAGGTTTTGAGGATGAGCGATTTAAGATCGGATCCATATACAAAAAATTAAAGTCACCCCCAAGAATTAGAGAATGAGTATTTAAATCTAGAAGCTGCAAAAAAAGGTTGCGAAAAAAGTGTACATCATCAAAATTCGGCGCATACAGATTAGCCAAGGTGACATGGTTATTGCCAAGTTTACCTGATACTATTACAAATCATCCATTTTTATCTAATACAACATTAGAGGGAATAAATGGGATATTTCGATCAATAAGAATAGCAGCGCCCCTGGCCTTAGCTTTAAAATTTGAATGAAAAAATTGTCCTGACCAACATTTTGACAAGCGCAAGTGGTCGGAATCCTGCAAATGGGTTTCCTGCAAAAACAGTGCCCCAGGCTTAAATTGCTTTAGACGTGACATGACTCTCTTTCGTTTAATTGGATGGTTCAACCCCTTCACATTCCAGCTTACCAAAGTAAGATTACTATTCATTCAAAGAGTAAAATTTATATATTGTGTTGTGTAGCCCAAAAAAGAATGGGGTGAGGTACGGGTAAGAAAAAAAATGGGGGGGGGGTGTTAATAAATCGATAACATAAAAAAATAAAATAAAACAAAAACAAACAAAAAAAAATATTCAACAACCAAACCTATAACAACACTCCAGCCAGTTGCAAAGAACAGCAACTGCTCCATCTCCTGCTCTATTCTCATCCTAACCAAATACTCCCATACAACTGGCTTCAATCCTGCATAGTATGAACATTATACCCTAAAAAAAAAAAAAAAAAATTAAGTAAACAACAACGTATAGGGAGCCAATTTTACCTTGTTTTTGAACATCTAAAAATGCATCAATGTCCAGTCAGTTCAGCTTTAATGAAGTAATAATCAAGTAGTCCAGTGTGGTAGTTGGTCAACCCAGGAATGACCAGTTCAGGGCGAAAATCGCTGATTTCTCTCCATGGTTTGCATGAAGCGGGTAGCCTCCGAGACGGATGCCAGCCACTGGTTTTTGCCGTCTGGAAGAGTTATCTGGAGCCTGGCGGGGAAGAGAAGAGAAGGACGAAAACCTCTCTTGTACAACTCAGACATAACCTCCTTGTATTCGGCTCGTTGCTTCTGAACGTCGGCGTTATAATCCTCATAGAACTGAAGTTTATGTCCACGATATTCCAAAGTTCCACGGCGTCTCTGCGCTTCTCTCATCACCAAGTCTTTGGTCCGAAACCGGTGGAAACAAATAATGTCAGCGCGCGGCTTCCCGTTCGGACCCGGCTTGGGCATGAGGCTGCGGTGGGCTCTATCCAGCTCTAGGGGAGATGGCAAAGTTTGTGTGCCAAAGACGTCCACCAACAGCCGAGAAAAAAATTCAGATGGTCGTGGACCCACATTAAAGAACTCCGGCAGACCCACCAGACGAATATTCAGCCTCCTGCTTCTTCCCTCCAGGTCAGAAAGTTTGTTTTTCAAAAGCTTGTTCTCCTCCTGTATTGACTCACATGTAGCTTCAAGCGCCGCTAGGCGCTGGCTGACGTCCTCCGCGTTGCTTTCAAGGTCGCCAATGCGTTGCTCCTGGTTAGCCACATCTGTTTGAATCTTGTCCAGCTTGCCATTAATAACATCAAATGAAGCTTTAAAGTCAGCAGCTATGGACATTCTGTGTTGCTCAAGCAAGGCAACAAGTGCAGGGTTAAGGCTTATATTAGCATCCTCAGCTAAGCTGGTGTTAGCATTGTTCACTGCTGCCTCCTTTTCAGTCTGCTTTCTTGTTTTGGACATATTTCTCAACTCAAAACAGATTCCGCACGTATTAAACGTTCAAAACGTTGATAGCTTACAGCAAAGTAGGGTTTAAAAAGTAAGACTGAAAAAAAATATAGCAGGAGCCAGCAACGCACACACCTACCCCATTGCCAGCACACCTGATGCCCACATTGAAAGATTTTTAATGAATTAATTGGTAAATTCCTCAGTAAAATAAGTATTTGGTCACCTACAAACACGCAAGATTTCTGGCTCTCACAGACCTGTAACTTCTTCTTTAAGAGGCTCCTCTGTCCTCCACTCGTTACCTGTATTAATGGCACCTGTTTGAACTCGTTATCAGTATAAAAGACACCTGTCCACAACCTCAAACAGTCAGACTCCAAACTCCACTATGGCCAAGACCAAAGAGCTGTCAAAGGACACCAGAAACAAAGTTGTAGACCTGCACCAGGCTGGGAAGACTGAATCTGCAATAGGTAAGCAGCTTGGTGTGAAGAAATCAACTGTGGGAGCAATTATTAGAAAATGGAAGACATACAAGACCACTGATAATCTCCCTCGATCTGGGGCTCCACGCAAGATCTCACCCTGTGGGGTCAAAATTATCACGAGAACGGTGAGCAAAAATCCCAGAACCACATGGGAGGACCTAGTGAATGATCTGCAGAGAGCTGGGACCAAAGTAACAAAGGCTACATCAGAAACACACTACGCCGCCAGGGACTCAAATCCTGCAGTGCCAGATGTGTCCCCCTGCTTAAGCCAGTACATGTCCAGGCCCGTCTGAAGTTTGCTAGAGAGCATTTGGATGATCCAGAAGAGGATTGGGAGAATATCATATGGTCAGATGAAACCGAAATAAAACTTTTTGGTAAAAACTCAACTTGTTGTGTTTGGAGGAGAAAGAACACCATACCTACTGTGAAGCATGGGGGTGGAAACATCATACTTTGGGGCTGTTTTTCTGCAAAGGGACCAGGACGACTGATCCGTGTAAAGGAAAGAATGAATGGGGCCATGTATCGTGAGATTTTGAGTGAAAACCTCCTTCCACCAGCAAGGGCATTCAAGATGAAACGTGGCTGGGTCTTTCAGCATGACAATGATCCCAAACACACCGCCCGGGCAACGAAGGAGTGGCTTCGTAAGAAGCATTTCAAGGTCCTGGAGTGGCCTAGCCAGTCTCCAGATCTCAACCCCATAGAAAATTTACCAATTAATTCATTAAAAATCCTTCAATGTGATTTTCTGGATATTTTTTTTCTTATTTTGTCTCTCATAGTTGAGGTATATCTATGATGAAAATTGGAGACCTCTCTCATCTTTTAAGTGGGAGAACTTGCACAATTGGTGGCTGACTAAATACTTTTTTACCCCACTGTATATATATATATGGGTGATTCTTCAATTAGGGGCACTTTTGACGTTTAGAATTTGGAAAAAAAAAAAAAGTTCTTTAATCTCTATTTTTCTGTTTCAAAAGGTTTAGCAATTGGTCTGGAACACAAATCTGAGTGTAGCTTCAATATTACTTCATGATAATTTTGATATTATGATGCTTTTTTCAAATTTGCCACGGCAAAATGTCATTACCATCACAAAAACAAAACACTGATTTTAATACAAAATGATTTGACTAGCAAAGGTTTTACAATCATTCCAGTAAGTACAAAACATGCTCTTTAAGAATCATGTTCTAAATATTTGTAAGTACATTTAAAATACATTTTAACAACATCTTCTCTCTGACTTGTTAATATATTGCCTTGTCTCAACAATGAAATGTTGCGAACTAATCAGAATATTTTTTTCCACAATATTTTTTTATTGAACCTTTTTTAACAAACATGACACAAACAATCAAACACTAACACTAAAGTAATTTAAAAGAAAAGAAAAAAAATGTACTAAAAACACCAACAACCATTAACAAAAGCAAGTCATCAACAATGCTCCTCTGTTTAGCCTAGGTAATCCATTACATAAGTATACATATTATACATTCACCAATTTGGAATTTACAAGGTCCACACACATCATTCACCTTCTTCTTCAGAAGTTATGCTTAATTTCTTTACATAATCAATGAAAGGTCTCCATATATTCTCAAACACATTTTCCTTTGATTTCAGTATGTATGTTATTCTTTCTAGTGGAAGGTTTGTTAACATCTGTCTTAACCACTGAGTCACATCTGGTCTATGAGTCTTTTTCCACAGTAGTGCAATACATTTTTTGGCATTAAGCAAACTGAGGTCTATGAATGCTCTTTCACTTTTATTAAAGTTATGCTTTTCTGGATACAGACCCAACAAAAACAGTTTAGAGTTCAATATGAATTGTTTTGAAATTATTTTTTCTATTGTTACCCTCACCTCTTCCCAAAACATTCTAATTTTTCTACATTCCCATAAACAATGAAATAGGGTTCCTTTACTTTCCATACATTTTGTGCATGTATCTGGTACGTTTTTGTTATCTCTATTTAACTCCATCGGTGCAACATACATCTGCATTAACCATTTAAAATGTATCAATTTAAGACGTACATTTATTGATTTGGTTTGAGCTTCTGTGCAAGCCAATTCCCATTGTTCCTCTGAAATTTCAGTTTGCAGGTCTTCTTTCCAATAATTCATTCTTTTCTGTGAGTTTTCACTTGAGGATAGTGTCAATGAGTTATAAAACTCTGAACTAATACCCTTTCTCTTACTATCTTTCGTCAAAATTTTTTCCAAGGATGAATAAGTAGGTCGGGTGAGAGCATTATTTTGATTTGATCGAATAAAATTCCTAAGCTGAAGATATTTAAAAAAATGTGTTCTATTAAGATTAAATTTGATCCTCAGTTCTTCAAAAGACATTATGTTATCTGAATGTGACAAATATAAGTCTTGAATCTTTTGAATCCCTTTTAAATTCCATACTTTAAATACAGCATCCGCTCTCCCTGGTGTAAAATATTGATTACCCCATATTGGGCTAAATTGTGACAATAAGTGTGGTTCTTTTAAATATTTTTTGATTTCACACTATATTTTGATCATATACTTTACAATAGGATTTTTAACTTGTTTCTGTAATTTTTTAGCCGAGTCTGTGTATATGAATAAGGGAAGAGGTAAAGGTAAATTGTATGATTCCATTTCAGTCCAGTGAGGGAGATCATTTGATGAAAAATAATATGTCATAGACCCCAGTTGTGCTGACCAGTAATACAACATAAAGTCTGGACATTTCAGACCTCCACGATCAAATGGTAAATATAGTAAGGACAGACGTAATCTAGCCTTCCTATTGTTCCATATAAATTCCACTAACTTTTTTTTAATTCTAGAGAATAGATCTGAAGGTGGTGGTAAAGGAATGTATTGGAATAAATAAAGTATTTTGGGTAAGATATTACTTTTAAGTATATTAATTCTCCCAATCATCGACATTGGTAGTGACATCCATCTCTGAAGCAACTCATTAATATCTGTCATTAAGGCTTCATAGTTGGCACTGGGGACTGATTCTAACAGGCACAATTTGAATTCCTAAATATTTAAACTGATTTACAACATTGAATTGATTTACCTCAGGAGCTGGGTGATTTCTCTGGGTCTCATTTAGCATTAATATTGAAGATTTAGTTTTATTTATTTTATATCCTGATATTTCCCCAAAGTTCTTTATTAAATTTAACAAGGTCGGAATTGATTTTTTAAGATTTGACACAAACAAAATTATGTCATCAGCATACAGGGAGATTTTATGTTCTGTTGGTCCTACTTTAATTCCATATATTTGTGGATGTAAACGTACTGCCATCGCTAAAGGTTCAATTGCCATAGTAAACAGTAAAGGTGAAAGTGGACAGCCTTGTCGACATCCTCTATTGATTTTTATTGATTTTGAGATATTGCTATTTGTTAGGATTTCTGCTGTAGCATTATTGTATATTATCTGAACCCATTTTATGAAATTATTTCCAAGTCCAAACCTTTGTAGGACTTCAAAAAGAAAGGGCCATTCGACCCTATCAAAGGCCTTTTCAGCGTCCAATGATAGGAGAGCTGTATCCAGAGCTTCTTTATTAGAGTAAATAATATTAAATAGTCTTCTTACATTATGGAAGCCTTGTCTTCCCATTATAAAGCCATTCTGATCTCGGTTAATAATATTTGGTAATATTTCTTGTAGTCGTCTTGCTAAAATTTTACAGATTATCTTAAGGTCAGCATTTAATAGGCTTATTGGTCTCATGTTTTCACATTTATTAGAGGGTTTACCTGGTTTTGGCAACAGTATAATTAAGGCATTATTCATGTATGGTGGCAAATTACTATTTTGAAATGCTTCTAAAACCATTTCCAAAAATGGTTTTATTAATTTATTCTTAAATTTTTTATAGAGGTCAACTGGAAAACCATCTGGTCCCACACTTTTTCCTGATTTCATATTATCAATGGCTAGCCCAACTTCTTCTTGACTAATTTTTGACTCCAGTATCTCCCTATTTTCATTTGGAATACACGGTATAGATAATCCGTCCAAAAACCCATTTAGTTTTAAGTCAGTTTCATTTTTTGTATCATATAGTTTTTCATAATAATCTCTAAAGGCACTATTAATTGCTAAAGGATCTACAACTGCCTGTCCATTACTTATAATACTGGTAATTGGTGTTTTAAATTCTAATTGTTTAATCTGCCATGCCAATAATTTTCCTGATTTTTCACCTTGTTCATAAAAGGTTTGCTTCAATCTTAGAAGACTCGAGGCAGCTCTATTCGCTGATTTTTTTTGTCATATTCAGCTCTCAGAATCAGTAATTCGTTCTCTAATTTTGGATTACTTCCTGCATACACTTTTTCTTGAAGAATTTTTATTTTACGTTCCAACTGGACTCTCTCCTCTTGAGTCTTCTTAGATTTTGAACCTGTATAACTAATAATATGCCCCCTAATAAAAGCTTTGAAAGCTTCCCACTTTATACATGCTGATGTTTGTGTAGTATTGATATCAAGGAACTCATCTATCTGTTTTTCTATGTACTTAACAAATTCCTCATCCTGAAGCCATTTATGCTGAAATTGCCACCTACCTGGAACCTTTGTCAATTTCTTATCTACATATATTAGACAGCAGGGTGTGTGATCAGATATCACAATGTTATCATAGAAACAGTTTTGAATCTTGGACCTTAATTCTGTGGAGATCAAAAAATAGTCAATACGTGAGAATGTCTAGTAGGTATTAGAATAACAAGAATAGGCTTTGACTTGTGGTTTCATTTCTCTCCATATATCTAGCAATCTCAATTCTTTCATAAAATGATTAATGGTCATCCTGCATCCATTGTGCATACAGTCCAGTCCTGTTGATCTATCTATACTGGGATTCAATGTACAATTAAAATCCCCTGCTATTATATGTTGCCCTATGAGTGATGCTAAAGTAAGAAATAAATTAATGAAGAAGTTTTGATCATCTATATTGGGACCATATAAGTTCACCAGATTTATATTTTCTAATAACAAAGATCCTTGGATGATTAGATATCTTCCCAATTTATCTCCAATTACATTTTTCACTTGAAATGGGACTGATTTATGTATGAGAGTCATAACTCCCCTGGCTCGGGATGAAAATGATGAGGTGAACACACTTCCCTGCCATCTTCTCCTTATTCTTTTTACATCCTCCTCTATTAGATGAGTTTCTTGTAAAAACACAATTTTTGAACCTATGTCTTTTATTTTATTCATAACTTGTTTAAGTTTTTTTAGATTTTGTAGACTTCTGCAATTCCATGAAGTTAAATTAAGATTAACGCTTTGGTCTATGATCAATAAAGAGTTTGAGATTACCTTGCAAAATAAACATGCTCATACAGAGAAGCAAAAACATGGATGGTTGAACATTCATCCCACAAACTACACAAAAACAAATTCCCCCTCCCCACATTCGTGGAAATCCCCCCAAAATTAAAAGAAAAATTCTGTCTCCCGTTATAGCCAGTGACTGCTCCTCACCCGCGAGACTCAGTCAAACCACTCACTCTTTTCTCCTCTCAATCACCCTGACTCTGCTACTTTTAATGACATGACATTAACTCTCTTCTGTAGTTTTTCCAACTTAACTCCAAAATTTTATAGCAACTTTGTACATCATAGCTTTTTTTTTATATATATATATAATGCAATCTATATTTTGTAGACATGCTATATGTTTCAAATCAGTCAGATACTTGTACACATGCTTAAATATTCTACCTTTATATCTTGTTCTTGCTTCATGCTTAGCTCCCGCCAGTCTCTCCTTGGATCTGCTTGATAAGCTCCTGCGCCTCCTGAGGGGTCTTGAAGATATGGGTTCTCCCTTTATATGTGACCAGCAGTCTTGCCGGATGAATCACTCCGTGACGAATCCCGAGGTTGCGCAGCTCTTTACGGGCGGGGTCAAACTGTTTCCTTAATTGTTGAATTCCTGTGGCCAAATCTGGGTAGAACCGCACCTGTTGATCCTGGTATTTGATTTCTCTTTTAGCACGCGCTGCGTTGGTGACCGTCATCTTGTCTCTGTAGTTGAGGAACTTCATAATCAGCGTCCTCGGTGGTGTCTTATTATCTCTCGGTGGGCCGATTCGGTGAGCGCTCTCCAAGACGACCGATGACTGCAGATCCGCGTTGTTCAGCGCCTCTGGAATCCACTTTTCCAAAAAGGAACATGTATCCCGTCCCTCCGTACCCTCCGGGAGGCCCACCAGCCTTAAATTATTCCGTCGCGACCGGGATTCTAAGTCCAGGACGTTGTCTTCCAGACGTTTATTTTTTAATTCCAACGTTTGGACCTTTAATTGTAGGCTGGTGACGTCATCTTCAGCGTTGGAGATTCGGAGCTCCGCCTGCGATACTCGTTCCATACAGTCGCTTATTTCTTTTCTCATTCCTTCTATCACTGCTATAATCCCATCAAATTTAGACGAAAAGTCTGCTCTCATAGAGCTGATAGCAGCAAGTACCGCATTCGTTCCCTCCTCGGCAGTCACCACTCCGCTGCTAGCTCCCTCCTCCGCCATAGTCCCTGAAGATTTTTCTGCTTCGTCACAAGCGTGGAAGTCTGTTAACTTGGATTGTCTCGATGAATCAGTTTTTCCTCCGCCTGATTTCACAGCCTTGGTTTTTACCATATCTGCGCCTAAACACTAAGATAGGTTTTTGTTCCAATTGAGAGAGTTTTAGCCTACTTTTTATTTTTAGGAGCAGAGCAGAGTGAAACACGTCTTCCTACGTGGCCGCCATAACCAGAAGTCCTACTAATCAGAATATTTGAATTGCAATGTATATTTTTTCATAAAATGCAAATTTAGACTTTTAAACATTACCACAATGATTGTGGTAAAACCCAAGTTAACAATAAAGCAACATTTTCTATCAAAAAATGTATTGTGATGGTAATGACAACATGTTTTGGTAATGACATAAAAATTAACACTGGTGTTTTGTTTTTTTTTTTACAACAAAGACAAAGAAAATACTACTTTTTAAAAATACCACCTTTTGTACACTTAACCTTCCATTAAAATTAATCACTTGGTAAGGTTTCCACCAACCTGTCAGGGTTTTTGCTTTGTATCATTCTATGATACGCTAACTTGTCAGCCATAAACTGCACATTGGCATGTATTTTGCATAAGCAGGTATCTCTGTCGCGTGAAGTAGGTGTCACAACCCAAAAAGGTCTGTTTTTGCAAAACTCTGTATATGACAGCTTCAACTGTGGACTTTCCATCTTGACCTTCAGATAAAGGTTGTGAAGTGTGTCATTTAGAAAATGCTTCTGCTTTTTCACCTTCTGTCATGTGAGTGTCTCCCTTTTCCCTGTTGTTGCTCTGCTGTTATCGTCTCGTTCCAAGAATATCTTGATTTTCTCAGTGGTGTCCACACTGATTATGTTTTTGAAGAGTTTCCTATGAAAGTGAAGACTAGCAGGCCGTTTGCTGTTTTTCCGCATCATCTTCGCTGAGAAACCAAGTTGGTTTTGTGCTTCTTTCACCAAGTGGTACTTCTTTAGAATCTTCAAAGCCAGAATCTTTGACACTACTTGTTTTTCTTTTGTGCCAGAATCCTTATATTTTTTTTCAGCTGAGAAAGCACTACATTCTGAAACAGTAGTGTTCTTCAAAGGGCCTTTGGCTTTAGTTGCATTTGTTGCTTTAATTTCATTTTGGGGGAGTCTGAAGTTTTCAGCTTCTCAGAGAGCCTTTGATATCTCTTTTTATACTTCTCCACCTTTCTCAGAGCATGTTCAAGCTTCAGATGGGACTTGGCAAGGTCACGGTAAGCTTTTGCCCTATTTGCCTGCACAATTTTTCGTCCTCTCATATGATTTGGGGTTTTATGATGAGAACTGTGAGAAATACCAGGTGAAGCTTCAAGAATGGGCACTTCATTCTCATGTTCTTCCTGACCTATAGGAGATAAGGGAGGTGTGTTTCCAGCTATATAACTTCGTATCCTCTCTCTGTTCTTATCACTGGCCCTTTTGTTTCTTTGGTTAACTTTCCACTGTCGTCTCCTGCGTCTTTGTTCCCGTTTTGATAACTGTGAGATGGCTTTCAATTTTCCTGTCTGTTTTCTTTTTTTATATCTCTCTTTTTCTCTTTCAAGATATTGCTGATATTTCTCAGGATCTTCCTTGATTTTGTCTCTGTATTTTTTTGACCGTTGAGCTGGTTTAGCTGTGGCCATGTTGACATCTTCAAACAAAAATAATGTAAATTACAGTTGGTAACTGTTCAATTATGTATCATAGTAAAGTAGTAAATAGTAAATTAAGCTAATATATGCTAGTTATTAGGAAATAAAAACATAAATTGTCATTACCATCACAGATTGTCATTACCATCACAGTCACTTTTGTGATGGTAATGACACGCGATGGTAATGACAATTTTCACTCTGCGCTGAAAATGTTGACTAAGTTGTAGACTTGCTAAGCTAATTGGTTAGCTAGCATACAATGTACACTGAATATATCTAAATAAAGTGAAATTTTGTATTAATGAATTAAAATACTCAAATAGTAACTTGTTTGGTAATGACGCCTAATAAACATACTCTCAGATCAGGATGTATAAAACATCAAATCACTTACATATGTGGGTATCAAAAAATCAGGCTTCAGCCTCATGTCTGGACATGTTCCTCTGGAGCAGAAGTCACCAACCTTTTTGAAACCAAGAGCTACTTCATGGGTATCGAGTCATGTGAAGGGCACCAGCTTGACACACTCCTCTAAAATAACAAATTGTGTATATATATATATATATATATATATATATATATATATATATATATATATACACATAAATAAATAATTATCAATAACTTAGAGTGGGTAACAGACAAGATCAATATTTAACACTTTATTTTTATTAATCTCAGCAATTGTTCAGATGATCCCTTCTACATTTTATAAAAAATGTCCAGTTTTCACCAGTCCCTTTTAACCATAAAAAACTAAACCCTTTTAATTCATGAACTATGTTGAACCATGTTTGAAAAAGTTATGCAACATTTAAGAAAAATCAACTTTCATATTAAATAAATCTTATCACATTTTTAACTGAACAAATCTGCTGCAATTCTGCTCAAAATCTGTTACATTTAATAAACACACTTTTGTGTGTTCTTCTTCACTGGAATTATATCCATACAGTTCTTGCCAAGAATCATGCTTGAGCAACCAGCACTGTCCTTTCATGAGAAGCTAAACAGCACTGAGAGTGCTTATATGCACGGTGGCGCAGTGGTTAGCACCGTGGCAGCAGTTTACCCTCGGCCGGGGGATCGCGGGGATCGTGGGTTCGATCCCGGCCAACAGTGATCTGTGTGGAGTTTGCATGTTCTGGTGGTGCATGTTCTCGTTTTTCATGCAAAAACATGCAGGTTAGGGAGTTAAGGGGCACTTGCGCATGCAGCGGCTGGTGGCTTGTTACCAGACTGCAGAACAAATCTACCTACGGGTACAAGATAAGTCCAAAAAAAAAAAAAAGAGTGGGTAGTGAAGTGACGCTTCGCCATCACCCCGCAAATGAAATACACGCAGCTTCCTTTCACGGTAGTAAAAAAGAACTCTTCCTCCCGCTCACTTTGAAAATGATACATTTTCTGTCTTTTTTTTGCCATGTTTTTGGGCTTGGAAACCGCACTGCGCTCACCATCTTAACGGCCTGCTAGCTAAGCTTACGCTCCACAAGCGCGAAGGTTTTGTCATGCACACAATACTGACCTTTGAACTAGGTCAGAGTTCACCTTAACTTTATGTATAATAAACATATTTTCATTTTTTTTATTTTTAAGACATTGTCATTTTAAAATCTATCTAAATGCAAGTGTGATTTTAAAAAATATAAAAAATATAAAATAAAAAATAGCGGCAGAAAAAATTACATCTTAGACGCAGCTCACTTGCGAGTTGTGCTATTTTTAGAACAGGCCTGCGGGCGACACATGTGGTCCCTGCGGGCAACATGGTGCCCGCGGGCACCGCGTTGGTGACCCCTGCTCTGGAGCATCTAATTTGCATGCAACAACTTAAGTAACTGTTTGTAAAAACTTTATTGCTCTCTAAAACGTTGAGCGTGATGGTAATGACAGATGTATGAGGGACAGCGATATTTAACTATAAATAAATAGTAAATTGAACAAATATAAAATATATGAATGTGAAAAATATCTTTTTAAGTTGTTATGAGGAAATGCAAAGTAAAGGTTTAATGAATTTAACATTTTTTATCGCTTTATTATAGAGGGGAAGTCAAAAAGTCTATGTTGGGGACAAGCACAAAACAGTGAAATTCTTGCACATTTGAATTTTCAACACACTGAAAAAGTATTAAAATGTCATCATTGAGACACAGTTATTTTTTTTCATAGCTACTACAACCTAAAGTAAACAAAAGCAATCATTGTTTTTTCTAAAAAACATTTTTTTCTTGAAAATCTACCCTGGGGACAGAAAAACTCCCTTAATTGAAGAATCACCCATATATACACACAGTGGTTGTCACAACTCTCGCTTGTCTGTCTCCCGCTCCAGCTGCGTGCACACCTGTGCCTTATCAAGCTCGAGCTATTTAGCCCGCTCCGCCTGGAGCCTCAGTCTGGAACCGTCTGCTCTCCAACACTCGCCATTCCAGCACTTGCCTACTCTCTGACTGCCAGCGCTTCTCTGAACCATTCCTCGTCAAGCACGTAAGTAACATCCTCTCACCTTTCCTCCAGTCTCTCTCCCCTGTGCACAGGTGGATCCTCTGGCGGCGGATTCCTCCCTCATCCACGCCATCACCTTCCTCGCCGCACCGAGCACGCAACGCAACGCTGTCTTCCAGGCAGGAGACCTGCGGCTAACCCAATGCCAGCCACCATTCCACCTGCAAGTAAGCACCAGTCAGAGTATTAATACCGTTGGGTGTACACCAGCGATTAATCCTTTTGTTTGCTCTGCCCTTAGGGTTACCTGGCTGTACGGCGCACTGCTTCGCCCTCGACGCATCCCGTCCTCCTACAACACATCACATCCTGCGCACACGCACTCACACACTCATTATTTCCTTAATAAAACTGTTGAATCTCACTCAAGCCTGTGTGCGTGTTCCTTGGGTCCGAACTTATGTCAGTACGGCTCCAGCAGAGCGGCCCAGTGGATAGCGGGCTGGCACACCGGCTTAACACTCTTGAGGTTGGAGTGGATCAAATCACTCACCAGCAGCAGGTAATTTTAAATCAATTAGTCTAAATCAATCGCTGGCTGGACCGTCTGGATCCTCAGCAGGCGTTCCCTCCGGCTCAGCCTAGCGGGCCAGCTCCCGCCAGTCCCCCGGCTAGTCAGGCTAGCCCGGGGCCGCCAACCCGGCTCACTCCAATTCCCACGCCCACGCGCTTCAGCGGTAAGCTCGGTGAAGCTCGGGGGTTCCTCCTCCAGTGTGAGTCGGTGTTCCAGCGCGTCCCCGGGGACTTCCCTACTGATCACAGCCGAATTGGATACATCACTAACCTTCTGGAAGGGTGAGCGTTAGCCTGGGCCTACGCCATAATGGCGAGGCCCAGCTACGCGAACCTAACCTATGTTCAGTTCATTCTCGATTTTAATGAAGTTTTTGACCATTCGGACCGTGACAGTGTGCTAACCAACCGGCTGCTGAATCTTCGCAGGGTAGTCGGTCGGCCGCCGACTACGCTGTCGACTTCTGGGTGGTAGCGGCAGAAGTTGGGTGGGGGGATGCTGCCCTCTACAGCATCTTCACCCGTAGTCTGAGCCCCAGCCTCCGGGATGAGCTGGCCTGCCGGGATCCGCCGGAGCGGCTCTCAAAATTAATTTCCCTCTCAATCAGTCTCGATAACAGGTTGAGAGAACAGGCCGCCGAGCGGAAGTTGTCCAGCCGCTCGAGCGGTGCGTTTCCCCATACCTCTCAACCTCGCCCCCTGGAGCTGCCCGCGCCAGAGTCCACCGATGAGCCGGAGGCGATGCTGATTGGCCGGGCCAAGCTTCCGCTGGCAGAGAAACAGCGCAGCAGAGAGTTGGGCCTCTGCATGTACTGCGGAGACGACCAGCACCTCGTGGAGATTTGCCCGGTTAAGCCAAAAGGGGGAGTCTGCGAGTCACTATAGGGGGCCTCGCGGATGCATCCCAATCTAGCTCCCTATCCAAATGTCTTTTGCCAATCAGGTTCTGCCACAATTCCACTGAACATCTCACTCATGCACTGGTGGACTCGGGGACGGAGTAGGACTTTATTTCAAAGAGCCTGGCAACCCGCCTGAGCATCCCTTGCCAAGCTCTGCCAGCTCCCCTCAGCCTCGTCTCTCTCTCTCTGCGTCCCCACTGGAGAAGGTTACACACCGGACAGTTCTGGTCCCGGTCATTGTCTCCAGAAATCATCGGGAGGACCTCTGCCTGTTCGTGCTGCCTACCTCTGCTGCCCCCGTCATTCTGGGTTACCCCTGGCTGTGTCTTCATAATCCCACCTTTGACTGGCGATCTGGAAGTGTCCTCTCCTGGAGCACCTTCTGTTTGGGCGCCTGACTCCAATCCGCTGCCTGCGCCCCATTGCTTCCTCCTTCCTCCTCCGACTCTCCTCCTCCGGACCTCTCCAAGGTGCCACCGGAGTTCCACGATCTCGGGACTGTGTTTAGCAAGTCCAAAGCGCTGTCTGTCCCCCCCCACTGCCCCTACGACTGCGCCATCAACCTCCACCCGGGGGCGCCATTACCATCCAGTCGCCTGTACAGCTTGTCGGCACTGGAGCGTGAGGCAATGGACATCTATATTAAGGAGTCGCTCAGCGCCGGCATCATCAATCCCTCCTCGTCCCCAGTCGGAGCAGGGGGGTTTTTTGTCGGCAAGAAGGATGGGTCCCTCTGGCCATGCATCAACTTCCGGGCCCTGAATGACATCACAATCAAAGACAAATATACACTGCCGTTGATGGACTCCACCTTCGACTCTCTCCAGGGGGCTTCCTGGTTTACGAAGTTGGACCTCCGCAGCGCATACCACCTCATTCTGATCCGGGAGGGCGATGAGTGGAAGACGGGGTTCCGGACACCCAGCGGCCATTTTGAATACCTGGTCATGCCGTTCGGGCTCACAAATGCTCCGGCCATCTTCCAGCGACTGATTAATGATGTCCTTCGTGACTTCCTGGGGGTGTTCGTCTTCGTCTACCTGGATGACATCCTGATCTTCTCCTGGTCCTGGGAGGAGCATCAGATTCACGTGAGGCGGGTCCTCCAACGTCTCCTGGAGAACAGACTCTACGTGAAGGCGGAGAAGTGCGAATTCTACACTGACAAGACCTCCTTCTTGGGTTTCATCATGGCTCACAACCAGATCATCCCCGATCTGGTCAAGGTCAAGGCAGTAGTTGAGTGGCCCTCCCCCTCATCCAGGAAACAGGTCCAACAATTCCTGGGATTCGCCAACTTTTACCGCCGCTACTTTCCACGGCCTCCCTACGGTGCGGGAGACGGCAGATCTGTTAGTCCAACATGTTGTGAGGCTACATGGGATTCCGGTGGCTGTCGTCTCTGACCGGGGGCCCCAGTTCGTGTCCAGGGTCTGGAGGTGTTTCTGCAATGCCTTGGGGGCCACAGTGAGCCTGTCCTCCGGTTACCACCCCCAATCCAATGGGCAGTGCGAATGTATGAACCAGAAGCTGGAAGCTGCACTGCGCTGCGTCACCGCCTCCAGTCCTTCCTCGTGGAACGCTCATCTGCCCTGGATAGAGTATGCCCATAACTCCACCCTGTCATCGGCCATTGGGATGTCTCCCTTCCGGGCGTCTCTAGGCTACAAACCTCCGCTGTTCCCCGAAGAGGAGGGGGAGGTGGCAGTACCGTCCATTCGGGCTCATTTAAGGCACTGTCGGCGCTTTTGGACAGCTACTCGCCAAGCACTTTTATGCACAGCGGCACGCAACTCCAGATCTGCTAATCGGCGCAGGAGGTCTGTCCCCCGCTATCAGGTAGGCCAGTAGGTGTGGTTGTCCACCCAGAACATCAACCTGAAGACCGAGAAGAGGAAGCTGGCCCAGCGATTCATTGAACCTTATCCCATCATTTAGGTAATCAATCCGGTGGCTGTGCGTCTGGCTCTCCCACCCTCCCTCCATGTCTGTCCGACGTTCCACGTCTCCCAGATAAAGCCCCTGGTGACAAATCCACTCTGTCCCCCTCCTAGAGCCCCACCCCCTCCCGTGAGGATCAACGGCGATCCGGCGTGGAGGGTCAATGCCATCCTGGACTCCCGCCACTGGGGTCGCGGCCTGCAATATCTGGTGGACTGGGAGGGGTATGGCCCTGAGTAGAGATCCTAGGTGCGCCCGTCATTTGTGCTGGACAAACGTCTCATCACGGAGTTTCACTGGGCGTACCCAGGTAAGCCAGCGCTGGGAGGGGCTGCTCGGGGGAGGGGGAGTACTGTCACAACTCGCTCTCGCCTGTCTCCCGCTCCAGCTGCGCGCACACCTGTGCCTCATCAAGCTCGGGCTATTTAGCCCGCTCCGCCTGGAGCCTCAGTCTGGAGCCGTCTGCTCTCCAAAGCTCGTCATTCCAGCACTTGCCTACTCTCTGACTGCCAGCGCTTCTCTGAACCATTCCTCGTCAAGCACGTAAGTAACATCCTCTCACCTTTCCTCCAGTCTCTCTCCCCTGTGCACAGGTGGATCCTCTGGCGGCGGATTCCTCCCTCATCCACGCCATCACCTTCCTCGCCGCACCGAGCGCGCAACGCAACGCTGTCTTCCAGGCAGGAGACCTGCGGCTAACCCAACGCCAGCCACCATTCCACCAGCAAGTAAGCACCAGTCAGAGTATTAATACCGCTGGGTGTACACCAGCGATTAATCCTTGTGTTTGCTCTGCCCTTAGGGTTACCTGGCTGTACGGCGCACTGCTTCGCCATCGACGCATCCCGTCCTCCTACAACACATCACATCCTGCACACACGCACTTACACACTCATTATTTCCTTAATAAAACTGTTGAATCTCACTCGAGCCTGTGTGTGTGTTCCCTGGGTCCGAACTTATGTCAGTGATATGATAAAGCATTTGCCCCCTTCTTGACTTTTTACTTTTTTGTATGTTTGTCACACTTAAATGTTTCAGATCATCAAACAAATTTAAATATTAAACAAAAATAACATGGATCCCCCTCATGGATCGTCACCTTATCGTGGTGGGGGGTTTGCATGCCCTAGTGATCCCAGGAGCTATGTTGTCTGCAGCAATTTGACTCTGGTAGGGTCATCCAAGACAAACTGGTCCTGAGTGAAGGGCCAGACTAAGAACGATCCAACAGACTCTCATGATAAATACTAGAACAAGGATTCAGTGTACCCCGCCTGGTATGGGGTTACAGGGGCCCCACCCTGGAGCCAGGCCTGGGGGAGGGCTCGATGGCTAGCATCTGGTGGCCGGGTTTCCGCCCATGGGACCCGGCCGGGCCCAGTCCAAAGGAGTTACATGGGTCTGCCCTCCAGTGGGCTCACCACCTGCAAGAGTTATTGCAGAGTTAGTGCTATGTGGATCAGGTGGCAGTTAAAGGAGGTGGAGACCTTGGCGGTCTGATCCCAAGCTTCCTAAACTGGCTTTTGGGATGAGGAATGTCACCTCTTTGGTGGGGAAGGAGCCTGAGCTGGTGCATGAGGTTTAGAGATACCAGCTATATATAGTTGGCCTCACCTCAACACACAGCTCTGGTTCCAGAACCAGTCTCCTGGAGAGGGGCTGGTGCTTAGCCTACTCTGGAGTTGCCCCGGGCGAGAGGCGACGAGCAGGGGTGGGTATTCTTGTATTCCCCCACCTTGCTGCCTCTATGTTGGAGTTTTCCCCGGTGGACGAAAGGGTTGTTTTCCTGCACCTTCAGGTTGGGAAATGGGTCCTGACCATCATTTGTGCCTATGCACCAAATAATGGTTCAGAGTACCCACCCTTTTTGGAGTCTGTGACTGGGGTGCTGGAGAGTGCTCCTCTTGGAGACTCCATTGTCCTACTGGGTGACTTCAATGCGCACATGGGCAATGACAGTGAAATCTGGAAGTAGGTGATTGGGAAGAACGGCCTGCCCGGTCTGAACCCGAGTGGTGTTCAGTTATTGGGCTTCTGTGCTAACCACAGTTTGTCCATAATGAACACCATGTTCAAGCATAAGGGTGTCCAAATGTGCACCTGGCACCAGGACACTCTAGGTCACAGGTTGATGATCGAGTTTGTTATCGTGTCATCAGACCTGAGACCATATGTCTTGGACACTTGGGTAAAGAGAGGTGCAGAGCTGTCAACTGATCTCCACCTGGTGGTGAGTTGGATCCAATGGCAGGGGGGGGACACCACTCAGACCTGGTAGACCCAGGTTGTATAGTGAGGGTGTGCTGGGAACATCTGGCTGAGGCTCATGTCCAGGAGGTCTTCAACTCCCACCTCCGGAAGAACTTCAACCACATTCTGAGGGAGTCTGGAGACATGGAGTCTGAATGGGCCATGTTCTCCACCTCCACTGTTGAAGCAGTGGCCCAAAGCTGTGGCCGCAAGGTCGTCGGGGCATCTCGTGGTGGCACCGAACCAAGTGGACACCAGTAGTGAGGGGGGCCATTAAGCTTAGGGAGTCCTATCAGGCTTGGTTGGCTTGTGGGACTCCCAAGCAGCTGAGGTGTACCAGCAGGCCGAGCGGAGTGCCGCTCGGGTGGTTGCTGAAGCAAAAACTTGGGTATGGGAGGAGTTTGGTGAGGCCATGGAACAAGACTTTCGCTCGGCCTCGAAGAGGTTCTGGCAAAGTGTCTGAAGGCTCAAGAGGGGGAAGCAGCTCCCTATCCACACTGTGTATGGTGAGGATGGGGCGATGTTGACTTCGAATGGGGATATCGTCGGGCGGTGGAAGGAATACTTTGAGGATCTCCTCAATCCCACTGATACGCCTTCCACAGAGGAAGCAGGGCTTGTGGACGAGGGGGACAACTTGCCTATCACAGGGGTTGAGGTCGCCAAGGTGGTTAAAAATCTCTTTGGTGGCCAGGCCCCTTCGGTGGACGAGATTCGCCCTGAGTACCTCAAGGCCCTGGATGTTGTAGGGCTGTTGTGGTTGACATGCCTCTGCAACATTGCATGGAGGTTGGGGGCAGTGCCTTTGGCATGGCAAACCGGGGTGGTGGTTCCTCTCTTCAAAAAAGGGGACCGGAGGACCTCTGGGAAGATGGCAGAGAGGCATAACGCTTAAATAGAGAGCTCTCCCTAGTCGGGTTAAAAATCTTTGCTAAATGTCCAACTCGACATAAATAGGTCAATAAACCAAGGGATGAAAACACGAAGAAGCCGGGCACACAGAAAAAAGCAGGGTAAAACTAAAGAATCCCTCTTCAACAACACTGGAGAAATCGCTGAACACGAGGCCAACAAAAATGATGAGACTTCAAGAGAGATAATGGAGGACGCCAACCTCGATATTATGAACACTGGCTTCGCCAATATAAGTAAGGATATAAAAAACCTCAAGCGACAACTCCAACAGGATTTAACGACTCTTAAGGAAGAACTGAAAAAAGAGGTGAAAGAGGAAATTATGGGTCTCTGAAAAGAAATAGACCGCAAGCTAGCAGAAAACATGGAGGAGCTGTGCACTCAACGGGTGTGTATGGCAGAAACTCAAGCTCGAATATCAGAGGTGGAAGAATGGAAGACCGAGGCAAGCGAGCTGCTACAGACCCTGACGGCACAGACACAGAGGATGCAGGAAAAAATAACGGACCTGGAGAGCAGGTCCAGGCGGAGCAATATACGCATCTTCGGGATACCGGAGGGCACTGAAGGCAACTCGATGGCAAAATTCATAGATCAATTCTTAAAAAAAGAGCTTGAGTTGCCCGATGAAACAGACCTGCAGATCCAACGTGCGCACAGAGTCTTGGCACAGAAACCGAACTCAAACTCTGCACCCAGGTCAGTTGTGGTAAACCTCTTAAAATACGACATAAAGGAAAGAATTCTGACACAAACGTGGAAAAAAAAAGATACGAGTTGGTGACAAATAGATATTCTTTGATCATGATTACCTGACAGAAATTGTGCAGCAGCGAAAGAAATATGCCAACATTAAAAAAATGCTGAAAGAGAAAAAAATTAGATTTCAAATGCCACTAACGAAGATGAGAATTCATTGGGATGATGATGTGAAAACCTACAACATGGCCAGGGAGGCAACGTGGAACATGAAGGAGCGAGGCTTTGTAGTGAGAGTACCCGAGGAAGCAGCTGAAACAGGGGCGGCACAGAGAGCACCGAGACAGCCGGAGTGGAGGCGAGTGAGCGGCAGAGGACGGGAGACGGACACGGTGCACCGAGCCCAAGAAAAACTGCAAGGCTTTCAATAGAAAGCTTAGATTATAACAAAGATTAAGAAGGGCATAGAATAAATGAAGGCCAAGAAGACAAGGTAAAAGGGAAGTAAATAAACGGCTGGGAGAGGTTAAAGTGATTTTTGTTGGACATTTCTAGACTAATGTTTATTACTTGGATAGTAACTACAGGTCTAGGGAGGGCCCCTCACTCGGTGAGGACATTCCCTCCACCCTCCAACAGGGACCAATGGGCAGAAGAAAGACCCAAAGTTCGGGGGTCGAGGTTCTTTAATGTGTTTTTGTTCATATATGTGTTAGTTTTGTTGTTAAAGGGGTTAGGAGCACAAGTTAAAAAAATGGAAAAACATGAATATGGTTAAAAATCTTAAAATAATGACATTAAACATGAATGGTCTGAACTCACCTGTTAAAAGGGAAAGAATAATAAGAAAATTCAAGAAGGAAAAAAACGAAATTATATTTATGCAAGAGACACATTTGAACAAGACAGAACATGAGAAATTAAAAAGATTTGGCTATAAGAACTCCTATTACAGTTCATTTAAAGGAGGAACTAAAAGGGGGGTTATGATACTAATTTCAAATAAAATACAATTTGACTGTGAACAAGAAATCCAAGATAAAGAAGGCAGATACGCAATAGTAAAGGGAAGAATAGCTGGTATGCAGATCACATTAGTAAACATCTATGCCCCACCAGAAAGTGACAAGGGCTTTTTTCAACATATGTTTGATATAATAGCAACACACAGTGAAGGAGTCCTAATTTGTGGAGGAGACTTAAATGCTGTCATGGATCATGAAGTTGATACAAGTGTTAAGAAGACAAAAAAACATATAACAAAGTTCATAAGAACCACACTGGCAGAAATGGGTATGGTAGACGTATGGAGGGACCTGCACCCACTCGAAAAAGATTATACACATTATTCAGTAGTCCATAAAGTACATTCTAGAATAGATTACTTCCTTATGAATGAAGGTGACATACACAGAGTGAGAAAATGTCAGATTGGAGGGGCAGAAATATCAGATCATAATCCTATGTACATGGAAATATATTTAAACAACAGAGAACGACAAACAACATGGAAACTTAATGTGGGATTATTAAATGATGAGAAAATGAAAAAAATAATAAAGTTAAACATAAATAAGTATATTGAGGAGAATGATAATGGAGAAGTGGACCCAACAATACTGTGGGATGCACTAAAAGCCGTGTTAAGGGGCAAATTAATGGTTGAATCAGGAAAAGCAAAAAAGTCTAAACTGGAATCATATAAACAAAGATGTGAAAGACTGAGGGAATTAGAACATAAACATCAAAACACAAATGATCCAAAAATATATCAAGAAATTAAGGAAGAAAAAATAAAGATAAGAGAAATACTAATAATTCAATTCAACTTTATTTATATAGCGCCATTTCACAACAACAGTCATCTCATAGCACTATCAACTGTAGGGGGGACCCCCACAGTTGCAGAAAGACCCCAGCAATCAGGCGATCCCCTGTGAGCAAGCACTTGGCGACGGTGGAGAGGAAAAACTCCCTTTTAACAGGAAGAAACCTCCAGCAGAACCAGGCTCAGGGAGGGGCAGTCATCTGCTGCCACTGGCTGGGGGGTGAGGGGATAGAGAAGAAGAAAAGAACAGACATGTAGAGCGCAAACAGCACGATGGGGACTCAATCTATGGGAGAGAACAAACAAATGTTAATGACCAGCAAAAAAAATATTTCATTGAGAGTGAGAAAAGGAGTGAGGCCCAGTGCATTACTGGAGGTCCCCCGGCTGACTAAACCTATTAGCAGCATAACTAAGGGAGGGTTCAGAAACACATGATCCCTCCCTAATTGTAGGCTATATCAAAAAGGTAGGTTTTAGTCCTATTCTTAAAAACAGAGATTGAGTCTGACTCCCGAATCCAGATTGGCAGCTGATTCCACAGGAGAGGAGCTTGATAACTGAAGGCTCTGCCTCCCATTGTACTTTTGGAGATTCTAGGTATTACAAGTAATCCTGCATTTTGGGAGCGTAGTGCTCTGTTAGGATAATACGGTAGTATCAGATCTTTTAAATAAAAAGGAGCCTGATTGTTTAGAGCTTTGTAAGTAAGAAGAAGGATTTTAAACTTAATTCTAAACTCTATGGGAAGCCAATGAAGGGAGGCCACAATCGGAGAGATATGATCTCTCTTTCTAGTACCTGTTAAAACTCTTGCTGCAGCATTTTGGATCAGCTGAAGACTTTTTAAAGATGTTTTAGGACAGCCTGATAATAAAGAATTACAATAATCTAATCTCGAGCTAACAAAAGCGTGGATCAGTTTCTCAGCATCACTCTGAGACAAGATGCTAATCTTGGCAATATTACGCAAATGATAGAAGGCAGTCTTAGAAACAAATTTAATATGTGAATTGAAGGACAAATCCTGATCAAAAATAACTCCAAGGTTCCTCACAGAGCTATTAAGAGAAAGAGTAACTGCATCCAAACTGAAAGTTTGATTTGGAAAGGAATTTCTAAGGTTTTTTGGACCAACAAGAATGACTTCAGTCTTATCTGAATTTAATAGCAGGAAATTACAAGTCATCCAAGCTTTGATTTCCTTAAGACAGGCTTCTAACTTGGCTAAATGATTACCATCATCTGGCTTCATTGACAGGTATAATTGTGTGTCATCAGCATAACAATGAAAATGTATACAGTGCTTTCTAATAATGTTGCCTAACGGAAGCATATATAAACTAAAAAGAGTAGGGCCTAGCACAGATCCCTGTGGAACTCCATGACTAAGCTTTGAGTTGAAAGAAAACTCATTATTTACATGAACAAACTGGAACCTATCAGATAAATAAGATCTAAACCACTGCAACGAAGTTCCATTAAGTCCAACATAGTGTTCTAATCTATCAAGTAGAATATTATGATCGATAATATCAAAAGCTGCACTAAGGTCTAAAAGGACAAGTACAGAAACTAGTCCATTATCAGATGCAAAGAGGAGGTCGTTAATGACCTTCGCTAAGGCTGTTTCAGTACTATGATGGATTCTAAACCCAGATTGAAACTCTTCAAGTAAACCATTTCCCTGCAGGTGGTCAAATAATTGCGTAGCAACAGGTCTTTCTAAGATTTTTGAAATGAAAGGGAGATTACAGATTGGTCTATAGTTAGCTAAAGCTCCTGGATCTAGCGTTGGCTTTTTGAGTAAGGGTTTAATTGCAGCCGTTTTAAAAGCCTGCGGTACATGGCCTAAAGTTAATGAAGAATTGATTATATGAAGAATAAGGCTACCAATAAGTGGGAAGACTTCTTTAAATAACCTGGTAGGAATAGGGTCTAAAAGACAAGTTGAAGGTTTGGATGAGGAAACTATTTTGTCTAACTCACAAAGGTCGATTGGAGTAAACTCATCAAGACAGACATCAATAGAAGGAGTTGTAGTAGTTACAGTATTTAAGTTAACTGTGGGAAGAATCTGATTGACTTTATCTCTGATGGATGAAATTTTATTATTGAAAAAGTTCATAAAGTCCTGACTAGTAAGCTCTAAGGGAATGCTAGGATTGACAGAGTCCTGACTCTTTGTCAACCTGGCTACAGTACTGAAAAGAAACCTGGGATTATTCTTGTTCTCTTCTATTAATGCAGAGTAATAACTCGTTCTAGCTTTTCTAAGAGATTTTTTATAAATTAAAAGATGATTTCTCCAAGCTAAATAGATTTAATCTAAATTAGTGGAGCGCCATTTTCTTTCTAATTGACGAGTCTTCTGTTTTAAGCTACGAGTTTCTGTGTTGAACCAAGGAGTTAGAAATCTCTGATTAGACTTTTTCTTTTTTAAGGGGGCCACCAAGTCTAGAGTCTGATGCAGAGAAGCTGAAACACTATCCACCATGTTATCAATTACAGAAGGAGCAGGCTGTCTGTAGCTTATTTCCGTTGTGTTGACACATGGCATAGAGGAAACAATCTGCATAAATTTGGTAACAGCAAATAGATGAAATTGAAAAGAAAAATAGATTTTTAAAACAAAATTACTATGAAATGGGACCAAAGGCCACAAAACTGTTGGCAAAACGGTTAAGAAAACAACTAACAGTGAATAATGTATATAAGATTAGGGACCCCATCACAAATAAATCAACAGTTATCCCAGAAAACATCGAAGAAATATTCCATAAATTTTATCAAGAACTATACTTGTAACCCGAAGAGACAAATGTTAAGGATATAAAAAAAATTCTATACACATTGGACTTGTCATCAATAGGAAATCAACAAAATGCAAGAGCTAACAGCAGAAATAATGACACAAGAGATTAAAGATGCGATTAAGTCGCTAAAAAATGGTAAATCACCAGGTAGTGACGGATACCCTGTCTGAGTTCTATAAACTGTTTATAGAAGAACTCACACCACAGCTCCTAAAGTCATTTAATTGGACATTGTTTGTTGTTCGTCCTTCGTGCTTGAAGATGACCAATGACATCAATTTGATGTTGAGCTGCTATGGTGAGTCCGGAGGTGGCTGGTGAGGCCAATTCGGGCAACGAATCCTCTCCTACAAGTAGGACAGAAGTGGGAAGGGGTTGTAATGTTGGTGCTAGTTGCTCTGCCCTTCCGCATCTGGCGTTTCTGCTCTGCATGCTGCACACGCTCCTCCTCTGTTCTTTGGGCTCCTGTTGTGATAGCACTGCGCCAGGAGGGGCGATCAGCAGCAAGCGTCTCCCAGGACTCTGTGTTAATGGAGAAGTCTTTAAGGTTAATCTTCAGGTTGTCCTTGAAGCGCTTCTTTTGTCCTCCGACTCTGCGTTTCCCTTGGGCAAGTTCTCCATAGAAGAGCTGTTTTGGGATGCGGTCGTCTGACATACGGGAGATGTGGCCTGCCCATCTCAGCTGAGCCTTGCGCATGGTGGTAATGGCGCTGGGGATGTCTGCCTGCTTCAGCACCTCCGTGTCTGGAACTTTGTCTTGCCAGTGGATGTGGAGGAGGTTGCGAAGACACCTGAGATGGAAGTGGTTGATCTGTCGCTGGTGCCTTCTGTATGCAGTCCACGTTTTGCAGCCATAGAGTAGTGTGGTTAGGACGACTGCACGGTAGACCTTCAGCTTTGTTGTGAGGCTGATCCCTCTCCTCTCCCAGACATTTTTTCTGAGTCTCCCAAATGTGCTGCTTGCTTTGGAGATCCTGTTGTTGATCTCAGCGTCGATGGTGGCATTACAGGAGGGTCTGTCCATTTACCTGTATCTGTGGCTTGTGGTACTGGTTTCCTGGGGCTGGCTGGAACATCACCTCAGTTTTCTTGGTGCTGATGGTAAGGCCAAAGTTGTCACAGGCTGAGGAAAATCTGTCCATCTGCGACTGCATTTCCTGCTCGGCACCAGCATTGAGTGCACAGTCATCGGCGAAGAGGAAATCTCTGATGACAGTCTCCTTCACCTTTGTGATGGCTTGCAGACCCCTAAGGTTGAAAAGTCTTCCGTCACACCTGTACCTGATGTCGATGCCAAGCTCACAGTCTCTGAAAGCATCTGAGAGCATTGCCGAGAACATCATGCTGAACAGTGTCGGGGCCAGAACACAACCCTGCTTGACTCCATTGGTCACTGGAAAGGTTTCGGATGGTTCACCATCATCCAGGACTCTGGCTGTCATTCCATCGTGGAATTGGTGGACAATTGCAATGAACTTGTTGGGGCAGCCAAATTTTTTCATGATTATCCAGAGTCACTCGCGACTGACTGTGTCGAAGGCCTTGGTCAGATCAACAAAGGTTGTGTAGAGGTTGTGGTACTGTTCCATGCATTTCTCTTGGGGCTGGCGGGCGGCAAAGATCATGTCGGTGGTCCCTCGACCTTTACGGAAGCCGCATTGACTTTCAGGGAGGAGACCCTGCTCCAGGTGTTCCAGCAAGCGGTTGCAGAGGACGCGGGCCAGGATCTTGCCTGATATGGACAGAAGGGATATTCCTTGGTGATTGTCACAGGACTGGCGATTTCCTTTCCGCTTGTAGATGTGGACAATTGTGGCATCTCTAAGCTCTTGTGGTAGCTGTTCCTTGCTCCACATGGACTGGTACAGGCTGGTGAGCTGTCTAAGGGTGGTTGAGCCGCCTGTCTTGTAGACTTTTTATTTATTTTTTTTTATTTGTTTATTTGACAGGGACAGTGCAATAAACATAGACAATTAATCTAATGACAATCAATCTAATGTGTTGCACAAAGAGTGTATAGCTATTAGCTAATTTGCAACTCTTGTCCCTGAATGGGCTTTAGAAAGAAGAAGCAGGTAAAAAGAGAGAAAGATAAGGGAAAAAAATGAAAACAGAATAAACAATAACCACATACATCAATGCAAACAAGATTATAAATACACAATATAATAACCTGGTTCACATTTGCCTATTTCAGGTCTCCCTCCCTTCGTCACTCACTATAAACAAACACATTCATTCCTTCCCTTCATTCACTCACACCCTACAGACAATCATTTCATACATGGGTACATTCTTGTTTATTTTTCAGCCAGTTTTTAACCTTTGTAGTAAATGTTTTAAAGTCCGTTATTATTTTGATTTCATTTGGCATTGTGTTCCAGATATGACTGCCCTTTATAGAGAAAACTGTTTGTTCAAATGTGGTTCTGCGGTGGGATATTTTACAGTTATGGTTAACAGAACTCCTGGTGGCTCTGCTGCTGTCCTGTCTTTGGATGAATCCAGCAAGTGGCTCTGGCGCTAATTTATGGAAACATTTGAAAATTAATTTCAGAAAACAGAGGTCAATGAAACTCTCAAAACTCAATAGATTGTATTTTTAAAAAAAAAATAACAGTGATGCCACCTGATGGGCTTTTTATCCAAGATTTTTAGAGTTTGATTATATAATGAACCTATATGTTTTATTGTGGAAGGAGCTGCTTGAGCCCAGACTGTCAAACAGTATGATATATGAGAAAAAACCATAGAATGCATATACAGTACAGCTGCTTGGTATGGCATGTAATATCTAATTAATTTAAATCAGTTCAGATTTTTTTTTACTGTTTTAGAAATTTTCTTTATATGAAGATTAAATTTGAATTGAGGATCTAGTACAATACCAAGGTATTTGAATTCTGTAACTAAACTGATGTCTTGATCATGTATATTAACTTTAAAATGTTGCAGGTTACATTTTTTGATTGAAAAGCACATTGAAACTGTTTTCTGAAGGTTCAGCAATAGATGGTTCTGGAAGAGACACTCTTGGACATCAACCATACTTGCAGACAGTACATCTGCAGCCTGTGCCGGAGTCTTGGCAGCTGTGTAAATAACTGCATCATCTGCATAAAGTTGACATGTTGCAGCTGAGCAGTGTAGTGGCAAGTCATTAATACAAATGCTGAAAAGTAAAGGACCAAGAATGAACCCTTATGGGATACCCATATGGTTATTTAAAAATAAGGATTTATCCTGGTGAACTTTTACACACTGTTCTCTATTCTGGAGATAAGATGGCTGCACGGTGGCGCAGTGGTTAGCACTGTGGCAGCACAGTTTTACCCTCGGCTGGGGGACCACGGGGATCATGAGATCGTGGGTTCGATCCCAGCCCCCGACCAACAGTGAGCTGTGTGGAGTTTGCATGTTCTCCCCGTGTTGCGCGGGTTTACTCTGGGATTTCTCCGGTTTCCTCCCGCACACCAAAAACATGTAGGTTTAGGGCGCTCGCGCACGCAGCGACCAGCAGCCGGTGGCTTGTCACCAAACTGCAAACCAAGTCTACCTACGGGTACAAATAAGTAACAAAAAAAAAAAAAAAAAAAAAAAAAGATGCAAACCATTCTAATGTATCTGGAGAGAAGTTAAAAGATACCATTTTGGATAAAAGCAAACTGTGGTTTACAGTATCGAAAGCCTTTTTGAGATCCAGAAAAACAGCCCCTACCACATTACCCCTGTCCAAGGACTGTCTGACATTTTCAATAAGGCAACAATTTGCTGTTTCTGTTGAGTATCCTGGTCTAAAACCAAATTGGTGTGGATGAAGAAGTTGACTGTCTTGTAGATAGTCTATCAGCTGTGTAGCTACAACTTTTTCAAGAACCTTAGACAGGACTGGTAAAATAGAGATTGGGCGGTAATTGCATATATCATCTTTACTGCCTGATTTATAAACTGGTATGACGACAGCTTTTTGTCCAACCAGATGGAAATGTACTAGACCTAATGGAGAGATTAATGAGATGAGTCAGTGGTTTGATTAATATTTTGCTGTGCGTTTTGAGAAAGGAAGTGCTCATATTGTAGATATCATTAGTTTTTGAGTTTGACAGTGTTTTAACAATGCCAGCAATTAACTCCTCATTTACCTCATCGATGTGAAAAGAAACTGTTGAAAGTATTGATTTTGTATTGTTGAGCACATTTGGCAGCACAAAGTTTTTTGTTAATTCTTGCACTGAGTCCACAAAATATGAATTAAATTCATTTGCCAATGTAGCCTTGTCACTAATGGTCTTGCCATTGATTCTAAGTTCCTTTGTCCCCTTCTGAATATTTTTTTTATTAGTTATTTAAATGCCTCCATAGGGAACTGTTGTTACCCTTTGCATAATCTATCAGTTTATTGTAATAAGATACTTTTGATTTTCGCAGCTCTTGTAACACTTTATTTCTTAAACTTTTGTACACAAGATGATCATTGTAATTTAGAGGTTAATGATGTTTTCATTGCAGAATCTCGCCTCTTCATAAGTTTTCTTATTTCATTATTTAACCATGGTAGGTTAATCTTCTGTTGTCTACTTTTAATTTGCTTTGTAAATTTTTCTATAGACTTTGTAATTGTTGCAGTTATAAAATTACAACAATCATCTTCTGCAGGGATGGCAGCAGAGCCTGGGGCTTTCCCAGTGGAGAGGTGTTTGATGGCTTTGCTGACCTCATCTTCTGAAGGTGGGATGTCCAGCTCGTAGTTTATTGGCACCTGGGGAAGGCGAGCAATGGCTTCGTGGTTGATCTGTGCAGGACGATTGAGCACACTACAGAAGTGTTCTACCCATCTCTCCAGGACCAGCTTGTTTTCTGTCAGCAGGGTAGAACCATCAGCACTGAGAAGAGGGGATGATCCGGAGGACTGAGGTCCATAGACAGCTTTCAGGGCATCATAGAACCTCTTTGTGTCGTGCCTGTCAGCAAAGCATTGAATCTCGTCGGCCTTGGCACTGAGCCAGGAGTCCTGCATGTGGCGTAGTTTGGCTTGAATTGCACTACGGATGTTGGTGAAAGCTACTTTCTTTGCCATGCAGGTAGGGTCATTCTGGTGGGCCCGCAGCAGTCGGTGTTTCTGATCTAACAGCTGCTGAATTTCTGTGTTGTTTTCGTCAAACCAGTCCTGGTGATTTCTGGTTACTGGGCCTAGGCATTTGAGGGCAGCCGAGTGAGCGGTGTCCCTGAAGGATGCCCATTGGTCCTCAATGCTTGGCTGGTTGAGCTGGAGATCTGACAGGCGGCTGTGCATGTGATCTTGAAACTCTTGTACCTTCTTGGGGTCTTTGAGTTTCATGACGTTCAGCTTCTTTGTCACTTTCTGGCCTTGTGGTCTCCTTTTGGGCTGGATGTGGAAGTTCATCTTTGAGATGATCAAGCAATGGTCAGTCCAGCAGTCGGCACCACACATGGCTTTGATCACTCTCACATCCCGCCTGTCCTTTGCCCTGATGATGACATAGTCAATGAGATGCCAATGCTTAGAGCGAGGGTGCATTCAGGATGTCTTGTTCCGTGTAGGTAGGCGAAACATGGTGTTGGTGATGGCTAGGTTATGAGAGGCACACATTCTGAGCAGGAGGTGTCCGTTGCTGTTAGATTTTCCAATTCCGTGTTTTCCCAGTACTCTCTGCCAGGCATGGTGGTCGGCCCCTACTCAAGCATTGAAGTCACCGAGGACGATGAGCTTCTCAGATTTTGCTGAAGCAATGAGGGAGTCTAGTTCCTCATAAAACTTATCTTTGGTCTCTTTGGGGTTTGTCATGGTCGGAGCATAAGCGCTGATGATGGTTGCATTTGACTTCTTCCCAAGTGGGAGGTGCATTTTCATCAGGCGGTCGTTCAGACCCTTGGGAATGCTTGCTAGTTTCTGCACATGAATGGATTTGATTGCGAAACCAACACCTGCCTCGCACCTCTCCTCACTGCTGCGCCCACTCCAGAAGAAGGTGTAGCCACCACCGGTTTCTGTCAGCTGGCCTTTGTCTGAAAAACGTGTCTCGCTGAGAGCAGCGATGTTGATGTTGTAGCGAGCTAGTTCTCTGGCCACTAGTGCAGTTCGTCTTTCTGGTCTGTTCGCTTTGGCATTGTCGAGCAGACTCCTTACGTTCCATGATGCTAAGGTGAGCGCCTTTGCTTTATTTCTCTTTGTGTTTTGACCGCTATTTGGGGATCCCCGCCAGCCGCGGTGTGCTGACCAGAGTGAGGTGAGACCAGCTATGTTTGGGGCACCTTTTCTAGCCCCGTCCTCTTGCTAAGGAGGCGAGCAGAGCGATCCTGAAAAGGGCTGCTCGGTCGCTCAGGAGGCTTCACTGCTGTCTCGGTTCAGTGGAGAGCGACCACTTGTCCTGAGCTGCCTGTGTGCAGGTTTGCGACTACAGCTTCCAGTGTATCCTCACCTGCTGCTTCGCCGCTCCCCCATCACCACAGGGCTTAAAGTTGGCTAGGTGGTGATGTCATGACTTGCGCGGAACTTTGATTAAAGTGAGGGAGACTTTCACAGGATCAGCCTCATTCTCTCATCCTGAGACACTGGATCCAGTGGCAAGACAGAGTCAAGACGGCTGGGGGCGGATCAGGATGCAGGAGCTGCCGGAAGGTGACAATTATGCCAGTCGACCGCCTTAGGGCTTCACTCCGGATTTTCTGTCAGGGTTTACTCCCTTAGTCTTTGACTTTTCCCAAGACACCCACAAGGCAGTGGGGCTATTTACCCATAGCTAGGACTGAGACAGGTTGTACTGGGTTACAGTTTACCAGTAGCAGATAGAATCTGACCTGACATGTAATTGGACATTAAACAATAACAAAATACCTCCATCATGGAACGAAGCCATTATTTCAGTTATTTTAAAGCCAGGAAAAGATAGGGAACAATGTGGAAATTATAGGTCAATCTCTTTATTAAATGTGGATTATAAAATATATACAACAATTATCTGTAAATGAATAAAGACATTCTTGACAGAACTGATAGAAGATGATCAAACTGGTTTTATAGAAGGATGCCAAACACATGATAATATCAGGAGAACAATGCACATAATTAATCAGATACATAAAGAAAAGAAAAGTGCAGTAATAATGAGTTTAGACACAGAAAAAGCATTCAATAGGGTTAATTGGATGTTTCTATATACTGTGCTGGAACGCTTTGGATTCAATGAAAAGTCAGTACAATGCATAAAGACACTGTATCAAAAACCTGTGGCAAGAATCAAGATAAATGGTAGCTTAACAGACAAAGTAAATATACATAGATCAACTAGACAGGGATGCTGCCTATCGCCCACCTTGTTTGCTCTGTTCATAGAGCCACTGGCTCAAGCGGTGCGACAAAATAAGAAATTAAAAGGTGTAACAATAAAAGGAGCGGAACACTAGATTGGGCTGTTTGCAGATGATATTATAGTTTATCTTGAACAACCAGATGCATCAATAATGGAAATGATGGATTTGATAGAAATTTTTGGAAAATTATCAGGATACAAGATAAACATATCAAAAATGCAAATACTGACATTCTACTATAACCCTTTAAACCAGATAACTGATGAGATCAAACTAAACTGGAAACAAAAAGAAATAAAATACCTTGGAGTGAACATACCCAAAGATTTAAGTAAAATCTATAAAGCAAACTATGATAGGTTAGAACAAGAAGTAAAAAAAGATACTGATAGGTGGTCAATCTTAAACATTGATCTGAATTCAAAAATTGAGACAGTCAAAATCAGCATAGAACCTAGACTGCTTTACCTCTTCCAAGCTCTACCAACAGAGATTCCTGGTGCTCAGTTCTCAAAGTGGGAGAAGATGATATCAAGATTTGTTTGGGGAGGTAAAAAGCCAAGAGTGAAATATACAGTAAAACTCTCCAGTTGTTCCGGTTATGGCTGCCACGTAGGACGGACGTGTCTCGCTCTGCTCTGCTCCTGGAAAAAAAAAAAATCGGCAAATAACTCTCTCATTTGGGACAGAACGTATCCCAGCATTTGGGCGAAGATATGTCGGCGAAGCCTAAGGCTGGAAAACCAGGAAAAGGAAAAAGCGAGCCGCCGAAACAGTCCAAATTAACGGACTTTCAGGTCTGTGACGCAGTAAACAAAACTCCATATATGGCGGAGGAGGCTGGCAACGCTGCGATATCTGCGGGGAATGGCGCAGATGCGCTGATGGCTGCCATGAGTTCAATGAGAGCGGACTTTTCCTCTAGATTTGATGGGATTATGACAGCGTTGGAAGGAATAAGAAAGGAATTGGGTGACTGTGTAGAACGAACGGCGCAGATGGAGCTCTGTCTCGCTAGTGCTGAAGATGACGTCACCCGTCTTCAATTAAAGGTGCGCACTTTGGAAAAAAAAAATAAATCTCTGGAAGATAATATTTTGGATTTGGAATCTCGGTCGAGACAGAATAATTTGAGGCTGGTGGGTCTTCCAGAGGAATCAGAAGGTCGGGACGTATGTTCCTTTCTGGAAAAGTGGATTCCGGAGGTGCTGGGCAGCGAGGAGTTGCAATCAACAGTGGTTCTGGAAAAAGCACATCGCATTGGCCCACGGAGAGATAAGGGACCGCCGAGGACCTTAATTATGAAGTTTCTTAGCAACAGAGACAGGATGAAGATCTTCAACGCTGCACGAGCTAAAAAAGGAGAGATTAAACACCAGGACCAGCAGGTGCGGTTCTACCCAGATTTGGCCACAGGAATCCAGCAATTGAGGAAGCAGTTTGATCCCGTACGTAAGGAGCTGCGCAACCTTGGGATTCGTCATGGTGTAATCTATCCTGCGAGACTGCTGACCACGTATGAGGGCAGAACCCACATCTTCAAGACCCCAGAGGAGGCGCAGGAGTTCATCAAGAAGATCAAAGAAGAAGAGACTGGTGGGAGCTAAGCATGAACAAAATATAAGGTAGAATAATTAAGCATTTGCACAGGCATCTGACTGACTTGAAGTAAATAGTAAGTTTACAAAATATAGATTGTATTATATATTAAAAAAACAAAACAAAAACAAAACAAACAAAAAACAAACAAACTATGATGTACAAAGTTGTTAAAAATTTTGGAGTTAAGTTGGAAAACTACAGAGGAGAGTTAATGTTACGTCATTAAAAGCAGTAGAGTTAGGGTGATTGGGAGGATGAAGAAGGAGTGGCTTAGGCTGATCCTCGTGGGTGTGGAACGGTCGATGGCTATATCGGGAGACAGAATTTTTCTTTTGATTTTGGGGGGTTTGCCACAAGTGTGGGAAGGGGAAATTTGTTTGTGTGTAGTTTGTAGGATGAATGTTCAACCACTCATGTTTTTGCTTCTCTGTATGAGCATGTTTACACTGCAAGGTAATCCCAAACTCTCTATTGATCATGGACCAAAGTGTTAATCTTAATTTAACTTCATGGAATTGCAGAGGTCTACAAAATTTAAAAAAACTTAAACAAGTTATGAATAAAATAAAGGACATGGGTTCAAGAATTGTGTTTTTACAAGAAACTCATCTGATAGAGGAGGATGTTAAAAGAATTAGGAGTAGATGGCAGGGAAGTGTATTCACCTCTTCATTTTCATCCCGAGCCAGGGGAGTTATGACTCTCATACATAAATCAGTTCCTTTTCAAGTGAAAAATGTAATTGGAGACAATTTTGGAAGATATGTAATCATTCAAGGTTCTTTGCTATTAGAAAATATAAATCTTGTGAACTTATATGGTCCCAATATAGATGATCAGAAGTTCTTTGCTAATTTATTTCTCATCTTATCATCACTTACAGGGCAACATATAATAGCAGGGGATTTTAATTGTACATTGAATCCAGGTGTGGATAGATCAACAGGACTGGATTGTACGCACATTGGATGTAGGATGACTATTAATCATTTTATGAAAGAATTGAGATTGTTAGATATATGGAGAGAAATGAAACCACAAGTTAAAGCCTATTCTTGTTATTCCAGTACCTACAAGACATTCTCACGTATTGATTATTTTTTGATTTCCACAGAATTAAGGTCCAAGATTCAAAACTGCTTTTATGATAACATCGTGATCTCTGATCATGCACCCTGTTGTCTAATATATGTAGATAAAAAATTGACAAAGGAATCAGGTAGATGGCAATTTCAGCATAAATGGCTTCAGGATGAGGAATTTGTCAAGTATATAGAAAAACAGATAGACGAGTTCTTTGACATCAATACTACACAAACATCAGCATGTGTAAAGTGGGAGGCTTTCAAAGCTTTTATAAGGGGACATATTATTAGTTATACAGGATCAAAATCTAAGAAGACTCGAGAGGAGAGAGCTAAATTGGAACATAAAATAAAAAGTCTTCAGGAAAAAGTGTATGCAGGAAGTGACCCAAGGTTGGAGAATGAATTACTGATTTTGAGAGCTGAATACGACAAAAAATCAGCAAATAGAGCTGCCTCGAGTCTTCTAAGATTGAAACAATCTTTTTATGAACAAGGTGAAAAATCAGGAAAATTATTAGCATGGCAGATTAAACAATTGGAAATTAAAACACCAATTACCAGTATTATAAGTAATGGACAGGTAGTTATAGATCCTTTAGAAATTAATAGAGCCTTTAGAGATTACTATGAAAAATTATATGATACCAAAAATGAACCTGATTTAACAAAACTAAATGGGTTTTTGAACGAACTATCTATACCGTGTATACCAAATGAAAACAGGGAGATATTGGAGTCTAAAATTAGTCAAGAAGAAGTTGGGCTAGCCATTGATAATATGAAATCAGGAAAAAGTGCAGGACCAGATGGTCTTCCAGTTGACCTTTATAAAAAAATTTAAGAATAAATTAATAAAACCTTTTTTGGAAATGGTTTTAGAAGCATTTCAAAATAATAATTTACCATCATACATAAATAATGCCTTAATTATACTGCTGCCAAAACCAGGTAAGCCCTCTAATAAATGTGAAAATATGAGACCAATAAGCCTATTAAACGCCGACCTTAAGATAATCTGTAAAATTTTAGCAAGACGAATACAAGAAATTTTACCAAATATTATTAATCGAGATCAGAATGGCTTTATAAAGGGTAGACAAGGCTTCCATAATGTAAGAAGACTATTTAATATTATTTATTTTAATAAAGAAGCACCGGATACAGCTCTCCTATCATTGGACGCCGAAAAGGCCTTTGATAGAGTTGAATGGCCCTTTCTTTTTGAAGTCCTACAAAGGTTTGGACTTGGAAATAATTTCATAAAATGGGTTCAAATAATATACAATAATGCTACAGCAGAAATCCTAACAAATAACAATATTTCAAAACCAATAAAAATCAATAGAGGATGTCGACAAGGCTGTCCACTTTCACCTTTACTGTTTACTATGGCAATTGAACCTTTAGCGATAGCGATACGTTTACATTCACAAATATATGGAATTAAAGTTGGACCAACAGAACATAAAATCTCCCTGTACGCCGATGATATAATTTTGTTTATGTCGAATCTAAAAAAATCAATTCCAACCTTGTTGAATTTAATAAAGAATTTTGGGGAAATATCAGGATATAAAATAAATAAAACTAAATCTTCAATATTAATGCTAAATGAGACCCAGAGAAATTACCCAGCCCCTGAGGCAAATCAATTCAATGTTGTAAATCAGTTTAAATATTTAGGAATCCAAATTATGCCTAAGCTAGAATCAGTCGCCAGCGTCAACTATGAAGCCTTAATGTCAGATATCAATGAGTTAACTCAGAGATGGATGTCACTACCAATGTCGATGATCGGGAGAATCAATATACTTAAAAGTAATATTTTACCTAAAATACTTTATTTATTTCAATACATTCCCTTATCACCACCTTTAGATCTATTCTCAAGAATAAAAAAAAAGTTAGTGGAATTTATATGGAACAACAGGAGGGCTAGATTACGTCTGTCTTTATTATATTTACCATTTGATCGTGGAGGTCTGAAATGTCCAAATTTTATGTTGTATTATTGGTCGGCACAACTGAGGTCTATGACATATTATTTTTCATCAAATGATCTCCCTCACTGGACTGAAATGGAATCATACAATTTACCTTTACCTCTTCCCATATTCATATACTCAGATTCGGCAAAAAAATTACAAAAACAAGTTAAAAATCCATTTGTAAAGCATATGATCAAAATATGGTGTGAAGCTAAAAACTATTTAAAAGAACCACAGTTACTGTCACAATTTAGTCCAATATGGGGTAATCAGTATTTTAAACCAGGGAGAGCGGACGCTGTATTTAAAGTATGGAATTTAAAAGGGATACAAAAGATTCAGGATTTATATTTGCCATGTGCAGACAACATAATGTCTTTTGAAGAGCTGAGGATCAAATTTAATCTCAATAGACCACATTTTTTTAAATATCTTCAACTTAGAAACTTTATTCGATCAAATCAAAATAAAGCTCTCACTCGACCTATTTATTCATCCTTGGAAAAAATGATGATGAAAGATAGTAAAAGAAAGGGTATTATTTCAGAGTTTTATAACTCATTGACACTATCTTCAAGTGAAAATTCACTGAAAAGATTAAACTACTGGAAAGAAGATCTGCAAATTGAAATTTCGGAGGAACAATGGGAATTGGCTTGTACAGAAGCTCAAACCAAATCAATAAATGCACGCCTTAAATTGATACATTTCAAATGGTTAATGCGGATGTATGTTACACCGGAGGAGTTAAATAGATATAACAAAAATATACCAGATACATGCACAAAATGCATGGAAAGTAAAGGAACCCTATTTCATTGTTTATGGGAATGTAGATTAATAAGAATGTTTTGGGAAGAGGTGAGGGTAACAATTGAAAAAATAATCTCAAAACAAATCATACTGAATCCTAAACTGTTTTTGTTGGGTCTGTACCCAGAAAAGCATAATTTTAATAAAAGTGAAAGAACATTCATAGACCTCAGTTTGCTTAATGCCAAAAAATGTATTGCACTATTATGGAAAAAGACTCATAGACCAGATGTGACTCAGTGGTTAAGACAGATGTTAACAAACCTTCCATTAGAAAGAATAACATATATACTGAAATCAAAGGAAATTGTGTTTGAGAATATATGGAGACCTTTTATTGATTATGTAAAAAATTTAAACATAACTCTTGAAGAAGAAGGTGAATGATGTGTGTGGACCTTGTAAATTCCAAACTGGTGAACATAATATGTATACTTATGTGTTGGATTGTCTAGACTAAACAGAGGAGCATTGTTGAAGACTTGATTTTGTTGGTGGTTGTTGGTGTTTTTAGTGCATTTTTTTTTTTTTAGTACTTTAGCGTTAGTGTTTGATTGTTTGTATCATGTTTGTTAAAAAAAAAAAAAGGTTCAATAAAGATATTGTGGAAAAAAAAAAAACTCTCCAGTTACCAAAAGAGAAAGGCGGCATGGGTCTACCGAGTCTAAAAGAATATTACTACTCATTATAAATAAGATATATTATATGTTAGTGTGAAGGGGGATATGAGGCAAAATGGAAAGAAATGGAAAGGGAAATTGAGGGACTCTCTACTTTGGAACTGTGGTATAAAATAGTACAAAAGTATAATATAAAGGAGGACATAAAACTATTGAAATGGGTAGCATTTGACAGTCTGTCTGAACCAGCAAAGCAAGATAGGGGATACAAAAATCTGGTGAACAAGGGAATCACAGCATGGAGCATTATGGGAAAAAAAGATTTCGAGAGTTTTGTAAACATGAGAAGAAAATTTAAACTAGAAAAATCTGAATTCTTCAGATATCTGCAGATGAGAGATTATTATATGAGAAGGATTAGGCATAACCTCCACACAGATGTGAGTGAGATTATACAATTCATTTTAAGCTCGTGTGCAGGAAATAAAATAAGAATTATTTCAAAGCTATATCAGAAACTTATGGCAAACAAACATTCAAGTTACTATATAAAGGAGAAATGGGAGAAAGAGCTAAATTTAAACATAACAGAAGAAAACTGGCAAGAAATATGGAAAACACAACACACATCAACAAGTTCAAGGACATGGAGGGAATTTGGATGGAAAAACCTGATTCGCTATTTCATTACACCACAGATTCAAAGAAAATATACAAATACTAAATCTATGTGCTGGAAGGGCTGTGGGACTCAAAATGCAGACCAGTCGCATATGTTTTGGAAATGCAGCAAAATTTCATCATTCTGGAAATCTATTCATGTGACAATACAGAGGATATTAGGATATAATATACCATTGAACTGTAACTTGATGTATTTAAGTGATCTTAAAAGGGACAATGTAATACCGGCTGAGGACATATATCTAGTTAAAATCATGCTGATTGCATGTAAAAAAACAATCACAAGAAAATGGCAATCAGAAGTTCTTCCTGACCAAGAGCAATGGACAGGTATTGTTGAGAATATACACTACCGTTCAAAAGTTTGGGGTCACCCAGACAATTATTTTGTGTTTTCCATGAAAAGTCACTCTTATTTACCACCATGAGTTGTAAAATGAATGGAAAATATAGTCAAGACATTGACAAGGTTAGAAATAATGATTTGGTATTTGAAATAATAATTTTTTCCAGATACTCAACCTGCTCAAAGGAAGGTCAGTTTTATCGCTTCTCTAACCAGCTAAACTGTTTTCAGCTGTGCTAACATGATTGCACAAGGGTTTTCTAATCATCCATTAGCCTTCTGACGCAATGAGCGAACACATTGTACCATTAGAACACTGGAGTGATAGTTGCTGGAAATGGGCCTCTATACACCTATGTAGATATTGTCATGTGGTGGCCCTCGCGAGCCACCATAAGACGCCACACAGTCACCAGTGAGTTTTCAGTGAGTTTTATTACGGTGAAAAAGTAACAACACAAGATGCAGGGGCAATGACACATAAGTCTACACACATCCGGAGGCGTAAGGCTAAACAGCTGTCTTACAGGTCCTTAGGAGGAGACGGTCATACACAGGCAATGGTTGTTGGAGTAATGACTACACAGGCTGCTGAGGCAGAGACACACAGTGGTCTACTCACACCAGGAGGGGTAAGGCTAACAGCTCACTTACTGGTCCTGGGGAAGCGACGGTCAACCACAGGCAGACGAGGTAGGTAACAGTCCAAGGCATCCGTAGCTCAGACGAAGAACGACTGACACTGCTGCAGGGATGCGGCCGCTAACGTGGGAATAAGAAGTCCACCGCTAACGACCGCAAATGCAAAACAGCTGCTCAGGACTTGACAGCTGAGCGGAAGCCTCCCCGAGCACTGTCACAATAAGAGCTCGCAGAGCCCGGAAGACAACGCCGCTGTCAAGCCCTGACAGGAATAGCCCGAGCACAATGACAAAGTGCTCGGGTCATGACAGTAGCCCCCCCTCAACTGACGGGCTCCGAACGTCTTGTAACACCCAGGCCACCCCCCCAACCACAGGGCGAGTGAATTGAGGAACAGGCAAGGAGGGGGCCAACAAAACCTGACAAGACCCTAACCCAAAAGGAAAAGGAATACATCAACTGACATATCCATCAATTCCACCCAGAACAATGACAAAACCAGAAAAAACAAGACATGACTAAAAAAAATACAAGGGATACAAAACCATAAAGAACATAAGCACCTGACACTGAACGTCTTCCCACGGGGTCCACAAGCAACCCGTCTAACTCCAAAATACATAACCCCACGTGGTAAAGAACTCAAAGTAAGGATCTCTTCAAAAACCCAAACTTAACATGCCAAAATCATACTCCCAAACAATCTCAATACATGATAACTATGAAACAAGAAATACCTGGAAACGCACAATAACTATAGAAGAAGAAATACATGGAAAAACACGATAACTATGGAACAAAAATTACATGGAGCAATCTAAAATTGCTTGGCATAACGTGACTATGACTAGACTGTGACTTTCAAAAATACATGAAGCAATCTAAACACGAACAAAACAAGAAATACATACAAACACACATGGAGCATACTAAAATTGCTTTGAACATAACTTGGCTATGACTAGGCCGTGGCTTTCAAAAAAAACATGAGGCAACCTAAAATTGCTCAGACATAACTTAGCTATAGATAGACTGTGGCTTACAAAAAAAAAGAAACATGGAGCAATCTAAAATTGCTTGATTTAACTTGACTATGACTAAACTGTGGCTTTCCAAAAAAAAAAAAGGAAACATGAGGCAATCTAAAATTGCTTTGACTTAACTTTGACCAGACTGTGGCCTTCAAAAAAAAACATGAGGCAATCTAAAATTGCTTTGACTTGACTATGACTAGACTACGTGAAACAACAAAAAAAAATTGCTAAACGTACTTGACATGACTAGGCACCGTATGGGCCCACAGATAGTCCCACAACACAGTACATGATCAGGTGGCCTACCCCAGTCCCAGGCCCCCAGAAACAAGTCCTCTGGTGGCCGGACCAGGTCACCCCGTAGCAAACACAGTTTATTGGGTGGCCAACCCAAGACGCCGAACGCACCAAGCAGTTCCTCAGGTGGCCGACCCGCATCCCACAACCACCAGGACCGTGGAGGAAATGCATGCAGCCGCCTGCCTGAAGACGACAAGACAGGAGAGCGCCGATCTGCCAAACAAAACCCTCTAACGGCCCCCAGCTGGTGGCTCCTGAGAGGGGGACAACCAAAAACTTGGACCCCCTCGAATCCTGATTGGGTCACAGCCGCACCTGTGCTGGACCCCCACTGGACCTCGTCGGACCCCGATTGGGTCATCGCTGCACCCACGTCGGACCCCGACTGGGTCACCTCGACCCACGCGTCGGACCCCGACTGGGTCACCTCGGCCCACGCGTCGGACCCCGACTGGGTCACCTCGGCCCACACGTCGGACCCCGACTGGGTCAGGACTGCTCCGGCGACGACCTCCATCTCCGAACCTGAAACCCCCAGTCCCGTGACCTTGACTGGCTCCGGACCGGTAACGCTGTGGAGGTGCTCAGAAAACAGAAGAGGACCGGGATCAGTTCCACCGGCAGCGCCAGAGCCCAGCGAGACGAGCTCGGGTGCAGCAGACGGCTGCCCCTCACTCGCCTCCCCATGAGGCAGGCAAAAATGCTCTAACACACTATACAGGAAAACAAGAAAGAGCACTTGCCTGCACTCGGGCTCTGGAGCCGTCCAGGACTTCGCCGATCCAGGTTCAGGAAGACGCTCGTCGTCGGGCTCCCACTCGGCTGTGTCGGGTTCCACAGCCGGCCTGATGGTCTCTGCAGCTGGATCCTCACGCGCTGGCGTCCACGCCAATAACCCATATGGCGTGGGGGTAGAGGACCCTGGACCTGCTGACTCGGGCTGCATCCCTGAAGAGCCCTGGGGACGCTCTCTTGTTGGCTCTGGCTCCTCACCGCAGTCCGTTCTCCTCCTCTGTCCAAAACAAGGCTGCAGGGCCGGGATATTTCCCAGAGCCGCAGGCCTCCCCCTCGTTTGACGGCGTGGGACTAACGCCGAGGACCGCTCAGCAGGAGGAGACACAGAGGCAGCAGGTTTAGTACAAATGGCTACAGCTGGGGAAAGAAACTCAGGGAGCTGCGAACCCCGAGCTTCACCCCCAGGAGTCAGACAAGACAGATCACCATGAAAAATAGGACAGTGAAATTGGACTTGCCTGTCTCCCGGAGGAAAGATGGTATCAGCTGTAGCGGACATTGCTCCTTCCCTCGCTCGCTGGGTGGTAGAAAAGGATCCATGGACGGAGCCCACCGGCACAGGACTCAGCTCACTCACAGCAGCTGGCTGATTGAGGGGGTCATCCCAGCAGCCCGGAACTGGATCTGGAGCAGGAGCTTGCCGAAGATGCGCCCGGCCATGGCGCCGACGCCTTCGCCGGCCCCCAGACGGTGCGAACTCCCGAAACGGATCGAGGACAGGATCGGGATCCATAGACAAAGAGCAGGAGTGCCTCTTCTCCCGCTTCATGCCGCGTTCCTCCTCCATCATCAGGTATATTTCGCGTTGCGCGGCGATGTCTTCCCTCCTCGCGTCGACTTCCGGGTGGTCGGCGTAGCGGGGAGAGAGATGACAAAGAATATCTTCAGCGGCGTCCAGGTACCAGTGTATGCCGTGGTCATAATCCAGCAGGGAAGCGGAGATGAGCAGCTCATCCACCACTTCCAGCACACCTGTCAGCTCGTGGCTCGGACTCCAAACGCTGCCCCTCCGCGACGGCATTCTTCACATACACAGTACCCAGACAGGAAAAAGCAAATGTCCAAAAAACTCGAACCCACTGGTGAATTGCGTCTCGGGTTGGCGTCACCGTAAACGCCATTTTTGGCAGCAGTGTACTGTCATGTGGTGGCCCTCGTGAGCCACCATAAGACGCCACACAGTCACCAGTGAGTTTTCAGTGAGTTTTATTACGGTGAAAAAGTAACAACACAAGATGCAGGGGCAATGACACATAAGTCTACACACATCCGGAGGCGTAAGGCTAAACAGCTGTCTTACAGGTCCTTAGGAGGAGACGGTCATACACAGGCAATGGTTGTTGGAGTAATGACTACACAGGCTGCTGAGGCAGAGACACACAGAGGTCTACTCACACCGGGAGGGGTAAGGCTAACAGCTCACTTACTGGTCCTGGGGAAGCGACGGTCAACCACAGGCAGACGAGGTAGGTAACAGTCCAAGGCATCCGTAGCTCAGACGAAGAACGACTGACACTGCTGCAGGGATGCGGCCGCTAACGTGGGAATAAGAAGTCCACCGCTAACGACCGCAAATGCAAAACAGCTGCTCAGGACTTGACAGCTGAGCGGAAGCCTCCCCGAGCACTGTCACAATAAGAGCTCGCAGAGCCCGGAAGACAACGCCGCTGTCAAGCCCTGACAGGAATAGCCCGAGCACAATGACAAAGTGCTCGGGTCATGACAGATATTGGACATTTGCAGCTAGAATAGTCATTTACCACATTAGCAATGTATATTAGATATTAGAGTGTATTTCTGATAAGTTTAAAGTTATCTTCATTGGAAAAAAACAGTGCTTTTCTTTCAAAAATAAGGAAATTTCTAAGTGACCCCAAACTTTTGAACGGTAGTGTACGTCTAATGGAAAAACTAACATATCGACAGAGTATGCAAGAAGGACAAAATGAAAAAAAGATGGTGGAAATGAACACACTACAAAGCACAACAATGAGACAGAAATTGAAAGAATAACCAAAGACACTGGAAAAACCAGCAGAATTTAGAGATGGAAACTAAAAACTTGATGCTCCACCATTTGTTCCCCCCCCTTTTTTTTGACTGTATGTTTAGTTCCTTTTTTAAATATATAGAGACTGTGTTCTGAATGTAATATGTATGATGAAAAATGAATAAAAAACAAAGTTACAAAAAAAAGGGGGGGGGACCGGATGGTGTGCTCCAACTTTAGAGGGGATCACACTCCTCAGCCTCCCTGGGAAGGTCTATGCCAAGGTACTGGAGAGGAGAGTCTGGCTGCTGGTCGAACCGCGGATTCAGGAGGAGCAATGTGGTATTCATCCTGGCCGTGGCACATCGGACCACCTCTTTACCCTCTCAAGAATCCTTGAGGGTTCGTGGGAGTTTGCCCAACCAGTTTACATGTCTTGTGGACTTGGAGAAGGCATTCAACCACGTCCCTCGTGGTTTTTTGTGGGGGGTGCTTCGGGAATATGGGGGATTGGGCTTGTTGTTATGAGCTATTCGATCTCTGTACGACCGTTGTAATAGTTTGATTCGTATTGCCAACACTCGATTGGATTCATTCCCAGTGAGAGTTGGACTCTGCCAGGGCTGCCCTTTGTCACCGATCCTGTTCATTATTTTTATGGACAGGATTTCTAGGCACAGCCAGGGAAAGGAGGGTGTTATGCTTGGTGACCACAGGATCTCATCTCTGTTGTTTGCAGATGATGTTGTCCTGCTAGCTTCATCCAGCAATGACCTACAGTTCTTACCGGGACAGTTCTGAGTGTGAAGCGGCTGGGATGAGAAGTCCATGGTCCTCAGCCAGAAAAAGGTGGATTGTCCTCTCCGGGTTGGGGACAGGCTCCTGCCCCAAGTAGAGGAGTTTAAGTATCTTGGGGTCTTATTCACGAGTGAGGGGAGAATGGAACGAGAGATTGACAGACGGATCGGAGCAGCATCTGCAGTGATGTGGACATTGTACCAGTCTGTTGTGGTTAGGAGGGAGCTGAGCTCTAAGGCAAAGCTGTCGATTTACCAGTCAACCTACGTTCCTACCCTCACCTATGGTCACGAGCTTTGGCGGATACAAGCAGCTGAAATGAGCTTTCTTTGTAGGATCGCTGGACTAACCCTCAGAGATAGGGTGAGGAGCTCAGTCATCTGGGAGAGGCTCAGAGTAGAACCGCTGATCCTCCACATTGAAAGGAGCCAGTTGAGGTGGTATGGGCATCTGATCAGGATGCCCCCTGGATGCCTCCCACTTGAAGTGTTTCAGGCATGTTCCACTGGGAGGAGACCACGAGGCAGACCCAGGACTCGCTGGAGAGACTATATTTCCCAGTTGGTCTGTGAACGCCTTGGTATCCTCTCTGAAGAGCTGGAGCAGGTATCATGGGCAGCGAGAGCGCGCCCCTCCCCTCCAGTCTCACCTTCACAAACTCATCACAGCACCTGAGGCAGAAGACACACCAGCGCCTGCTCATCAGCCAGCGTACATAAGGAAACTTCCTCCACGCAGTCAACGCTGGCTCGTCTGGGTATACTGCCTGTGTCTCTGGGACTGCACGCGCTCTCCTGCCTCACCACACCGTTCCCTCAGCAATCAACTTCATCCGGTCAGGCACCTTCAGCTCACCTTTCCCCCTTATCCTACTGGTTTGTCTATTCCCCGCTGGGTCCAGCCGGTCCTCTCTGGATTTCTCAGGTAAGTGGTAATTTGACTCGCCCATTTCCCCTTACTCTACTCCTCAGCTCACTGCTCTCATCTTCTCTCCACAGGTCCTTTCCTCTGGCAAGTGACTGCTTCTGTAGCTGTGCGCTTTGGATTTTGATATTAATAAAATTGTCAAACGTGCCCCTCTGTATGGATCCTTCCTGTGTTTGGCATCATGCATGTGAGCTGTCAAAACTTAATACATCATGACAGAACAAGCCAGCCCAGACGGTAGCTCAGCCAGTGCCTCACTGCAGGAGCTGTCAGCTCTGGAATGCCTAGTGACGACCGAGCGTCAGCTCCCTGCGCTGTTGCAGCAGGTATTAAACATGATGATGCTGTGGTCTACAGCACATCCAACGGTTGCCCCCCTCAGCCTGCTCTGCACACTTCGGTGCGCCATACAACCTCTGTTCCCATGCCTTCCCCATACGCGGGGGAGGTGGGGAAATGTAAGGCTTTTCTTCTTCAAGTTCAGATGTACTTGGAGCAGGTTGGAGGGGAGTATCTGGGGGACATCGCTCGGATCCAGCTTTTCACTCTGTTGCTCAGGGATTGAGCCCTGGAGTGGGCACAGTCCACTCTAGACAACCCCGAGGGGCGTCATTATACGTTTGACCAACTTGTGGCTGCATTTAATTGCGTGTTTGGTCGGACTGAGAGTCAGGGCAATGTGATGAGCTGCCTGATGACACTCTGCCAGGGTACCCGGTCAGCAGCCAAGTACTTGGTGGAGTTCTGGGTTGTGGTGTCCGATTCAGGGTGGAACGAGACTGCGTTACGCAGCCCGTTCCTCCACGGGTTGAACAACCAACTCCGTGATGATCTGGAGGTCCACCCTGTCCCGGAGACGCTCGATGACCTCATAGATCAGGTAGTTGGGTTGGACAATTGGTACCGCGAGGGAGTGCGAGTCCTCCTCTCACCCGCACAGTGAGCATGTACCCGCCGTGGTTACTGGCACTGGCGGTGCGACTCATTACCTGAACTGAAGCTCTCTCGGCACTTGACCAATGATTAGCGCCGCCGAAGGCGAAGGGTCAGCGTGTGCATGTACTGTGGTTCACCTAACCACAGTCTGGACGAGTGCTGCCAATGGCCAAAAAGACATGGCCCGTTAATAGCCATGGGGGGTCTGGCGGGCGGGACCAAATCCACTTTCCCTGGTAATTTTTCTATTTCGGCCCTCGTACAGTTGCCGGGGATTGAGAGGAAGGTTATGGTGCTGATCGATTCGGGGTCGGAGGGTAATTTCGTGTCTGCTGAGTTCGTGAAGCAGATAGACATTCCCACATGTAAATTGCCCTGTGATCAGAGAATCACCACCATATCTGGCTGTGAGGTCGCAATGGTCGCTCTTAGCATGGTGCCCATATCCTTCCTGCTTTCCAGGAACCACCGGGAGGAGCTATTGTTCCAGGTTCTCCCCGTTTCATCATCCCCAGTGGTTTTAGGTTATCCATGGCTCCAGAGGCATAACCCAACGATCAATTGGGCCAAAAATACCATCTCTGCCTGGAGTCCGTTTTGTATGGCCCACTGTACGCATTCAGCTGAGTGCTCCTCATTGCTATCTGTTCCTCCCTCTTGGGCTGAGCTACCGGACCTCAGCCTCGTCCCTCGGGCTTATCACGATTTGAGCGAGGTATATAGCAAGTCGAGAGCATTGTCGCTGCCGCCTCCCTGCTCTTATGATTGTGCTATCAACCTCAACCCGGGGGCGAGGCTGCTGTAGAGCTGGCTGTATAGTATTTCTGGCCCAGAGAGGGAGGCGATGGAGCAGTATATTAAGGAGTCGCTGAACGCCAGCCTAATTCAGCCATCTTCGGCTCTGCTCGGATCCGGATTCTTCTTCGTCAGAAAGAAGGATGGCTCGTTGCGCCCATGCATTGACTACCGGGAGCTTAACGTGATAACCATCAAAGATAAGTACCCCCTGCCTTTGATCAATTCAGCATTCAAGCTCCTTCAGTGCTCACAGGTGTTTACCAAGTTAGACCTCAGGAACGCGTATCATTTGGTCCGCATTCGCTAGGGCGATGAATGGAAGACGGCCTTTAAAACACACCAGCGCCAATTCGAATACTCAGTGATGCCATTCAGGCTCACTAACGCCCCCGCCATCTTCCAGTGGTTAATAAATGACATCCTCCACGATATGCTATACCAATACATTTTTGTCTATCTTGATGATATTTTGATTTTCTCCCGATCACCAGAGGAACATGAGGTCCATGTCAGAGCCGTTTTACAGCGGCTTTTGGAGAGCCAGCTTTATGTTAAAGCCAAGAAGTGTGAGTTCTCCACAACATCCACCACCTGCTTGGGGTTCATCGTGGCTGAGGGGGAGCTGATTGACGACCCGGCCAAGATAAAGGCAGTGTTAGATTGGCCAACTCCTCACTCATGCATCGAGCTCCAACACTTCCTCAGGTTTGCGAACTTCTGTTGCAGGTTCATCAGGAACTATAGTGGGATTGCACTGCCTTTGACACAGCTGACCTCCATTAAAGTCCCCTTTCGGTGGACTGAGGCAGCTGAACTGGCGTTTAACAAATTAAAGCGCCAGTTCACAGAAACGGCTATCTTGGCTCAGGTCGACATGCAGCTTCCATTTGTCCTCGAGGTGGATGTGTCTGATTCAGGGGTTGGCGCTGTACTGTCACAGCACACGTTCCCCGATCAGAAGCTTTGCCCATGCGCATATTTCTCTCAGCGACTCACGCCGGCTGAGAGGAAAAATGACGTAGGGGACAGAGAGCTGCTGGCCATTAAGTTGGCATTAGAGGAGTGGAGACACTGGTTAGAAGAGGCCATTCACCCCATCGTTGTGCAGACCGACCACAAGAACCTTGAGTACTTGCAGTCGGCCCGCCGACTGAATGCCAGGCAGGCCTGCTGGTCGTTGTTCTTCCAGCAATTCAATTTTACCATCACCTACCAGCCTGGCGCCCGGAATATCAAACTGGATGCGCTCTCGTGCCAGTTTGATTCCAGAGACGTAGCACCCCTCACCACCACCCCCCCCCCCAAAAAAAACATCATACCACCTTCATGCATCCTTGGAGCCTTTACTTGGGATATCGAGTGGAGGGTCTGCCAGGCCCAGTCCCGGGACCCTGTGCCAGTAGGGTGCCCCCGGAACTGTCTGTATGTCCCGGCCACCCTCCACAGTGATGTCATCCAATGGGGTCACACCAGTTGCTTTGCATGCCACCCTGGAATCTCACGGACCATCGACTTTGTCCAACGGGTGTTCTGGTGGCCCACACTGCGGCGAGACGTCCGGGAGTACTGTATGTCAGAGCTTGTCAGACGTGCGCCCAGGGTAAATCTGACTCCTCCCCACCGTTGGAACTTCTCCATCCTCTCTCCATCCCTGGTCGGTCGTGGTCCCACATCGCCATGGACTTTGTGACCGGGTTGCCCTCTTCCCACAGCAAGACGGTGATCCTGACTATTGTGGATTGATTCTCCAAGACAGTCCATCTGGTGGCCCTTCCTAAACTCCCATCGGCCTTGGAGACTGCGGTCCTCCTCACTGATCACGTGATCCTGATCCACGGCATCCCTATTGACATTGTGTCTGACCAGGGTCCACAATTTACGTCCCTGGTCTGGGGGGCCTTTTTCCGGACGCTGGGAAGTTCTGTGAGTCTCTTCTCAGGAAATCATCCACAGGGCAATGGGCAGGCGGAGTGTGCCAATCAGTCCTTGGAGGCTGCCTTGCGATGCGTAGTAGCCGATAACCCATCATCTTGGAGCACGCATCTGACCTGGGTGGAGTACTCCATGAACTCTGCTATACCCTGAGCTACTGGACTCACCCCTGTCGAGGCGTCATTGGGGTACATGCTGCCTCTACGTCCTATGGCAGAGAGGGAGGTCTCGGTTCCATCCTTAGGGGCTCACACTCGGCGCTGCCAACATGTCTGTAGGTCAACTCGGGCCACCCTGGCCCGCACCACGGAGCACACCTGGGCCACTGCTGACAGGAGGCGGGTCCCAGCCTCCAAATACACCGTGGGACAGCAGGTCTGGCTGGTAGTGAGCCAGATTCCTCTTAAAGAGAAGTCAAGGAAACTGTGTCCCTGCTTTTTTGGGCCTTATCCCATTTCCCAGATGATTAGCAACGTGTCGGTTCAGCTTGATCTGCCTCTGTCCCTATGGGTGAACCCCACTTTTCATGTTAGTCTCATCAAGCCCCTCTCGGCCAGTCCCCTCTGCCCCCCCCCCGAAGCCGCCTCCCCCTCCCCACATCATCGACAGCCACCCCGCCTACACGGTGCAGCGGATTCTGGATGTTCGCCGTTGGGGCTGGGGTCTTCAATATCTCGTCAACTGGGAGGGCTATGGCCCAGAGGAACAATCCTGGACCCCCTCGTCACGAATACTGAACAAGAGGATGCTCCGGGCTTTCCACCATGCTCACCCGGACAAGCCTTCCAGACCGCCAGGAGGCGTTCCTAGAAGGGGAGGCCCTGTCATGGGCAGCGAAAGCACGCCCCTCCCCTCCAGTCTCACCTTCACAAACTCATCACGGCACCTGAGGCAGAAGACACACCTGCGCCCGCTCATCAGCCAGCGTACATAAGAAGGCTTCCTCCACACAGTCAACGCTGGCTCGTTTGGGTATACTGCCCGTTCTCAGACAAGCAAACAAGCCGTAATACATTAACACTTCATTAACCATTACTCTCTTCTCCTTCTTTTCAGGTTGCTGCCACCGTGTAGGTGTGTCTCCAGGACTGCGCGCGCTCTCCTGCCTCACCACACCATTCCCCAGCAATCAACTTCACCTGGTCAGGCACCTTCAGCTCACCTTTCCCACTTACCCTACTGGTTTGTCTATTCCCAGCTGGATCCAGCCGGTCCTCTCTGGATTTCTCAGGTACGTGGCAATTTGGCTCACCCGTTTCCCCTTACTCTACTCCTCAGCTCACTGCTCTCATCTTCTCTCCACAGGTCCTTTCGTCTGTCGAGTGACTGTTTCTGTAGCTGTGCGCTTTGGATTTTGATATTAATAAAATTGTCAAATGTGCCCCTCTGTGTGGTTCTTTCCTGTGTTTGGCATCGTGCACGTGAGCTGTCAAAATTTAATACATCATGACAGCAGGTGGCCGGGGAGATGGAAGTCTGGGCTTCTCTGCTTGAACTGCTACCTCTGCGACCCAGACCTCCAGGAAAGTGGTAGAAGATGGATGGATGGATGAACAAAGATAACACAAGTAAACACAAAATGCAGTTTTTAAATTAAGGTGTTTATTATTAAGGGTGAAAATAAAAAAATCCAAACCTACATGGCCCTCTGTGAAAAAGTGATTGCCCCCCATGTTAAAACATAAATTAACTGTGGTTTATCACATCTTTGGAAAGCTGAGTTCAATTTTTCTAGCCACACCTAGACCTGATTACTGCCGCACCTGTTCTCAGTCAAGAAATCACTTAAATAGGACCTGCCTGACAAAGTGAAGTAGATGAAAAGATCCTCAAAAGCTAGACATCAAGCCGCAATACAAAGAAATTCAGGAACAAATGAGAAACAAAGTAATTGAGATCTATCAGTCTGGAAAAATGTTATAAAGCCATTTCTAAAGCTTTGGGACTCCAGCGAACCACAGCGAGAGCCATTATCCACAAATGGTGAAAACTTGGAACAGTGGTGAACCTTCCCAGGAGTGGCCAGCCGACCAAAATTACCCCAAGAGTGCAGCGACAACTCATCCAAGAGGTCAACAAAAGACCCCACAACAACATCCAAAGAACTGCAGGCCTCACTTGCCTCAGTTAAGGTCAGTGTTCATGACTCCACCATAAGAAAGAGACTGGGCAAAAATGGCCTGCATGGCAGAGTTCCAAGACGAAAACCACTGCTGAGCAAAAAGAACTTAAAGACTCGTTTCAGTTTTGCCAGAAAGCCTCTTGATGATCCCCAAGACTTTTGGGAAAAAACTCTGTGGACTGACGAGACAAAAGTTGAACTTTCTGGAAGGTGTGTGTGTCCCTTTACATGCAGCGTAAAAGTAACACAGCATTTCAAAAAAGGAACATCATACCAACAGTAAAATATGGTGGTGGTAGTGTGATGGTCTGTAGCTGTTTTGCTGCTTCAGGACCTGGAAGACTTGCTATGGTAAATGGAACCATGAATTCTGTTGTCTACCAAAAAAATCCTGAAGGAGAATGTCCGGCCATCTGTTCGTGACCTCAAGCTGAAGTACACTTGGGTTCTGCAGTAGCACAATGATCCAAAACACACCAGCAAGTCCACCTCTGAATGATTTAAGAAAAACAAAATGAAGACTTTGGAGTGGCCTAATCAAAGTCCTGACCTGAATCCGATTGAGATGCTCTGGCATGACCTTAAAAAGGTGGTTCATGCTCGAAAACCCTCCAATGTGACTGAATTACAACAATTCTGGAAAGATGAAAGGGCCAAAATTCCTCCACAGTCCTGTAAAAGACTCATTGCCGGTTATCGCAAACGCTTGATTGCAGTTGTTGCTGCTAAGGGTGGCCCAACCAGTTATTAGGCTTAGGGGCAATCACATTTTCACACAGGGCCATGGAGGTTTGGATTTTTTTCCCCTTAATAATAAACATCTTCATTTAAAAACTGCATTTTGTATTTTGTGTCTAATATTTAAATTTGTTTGATGATCTGAAAAATTTAAGTGTGACAAACATACAAAAAAATGAGAAATCAGGAAGGGGGCAAACACTTTTTCACACCACTGTATCTATTTATCTGTCGAGTTAATTGCCAATTAATTGCCATTTTTACAGGTTAGCTCTTCAACATAAACAAGAAAACTTAAAACTAACAGCTAGCAGGGTAGTGCTGTACATAAATAATGAAAATCTCTGTCATACCAAAGTTATAACAAGTGGTGTTGCATGACAAAAACCTCAGGTTTATTTATAAAACTGCACCACCCTTATGTTTAAAAACTAGAGGGCATGCAGAGAGCGCATACTTCTGCCAAGGCTCCATCCCTTCCTCCCTTAGTCCGTCCATATTGCCATCCATTGACGATATGGAAGCCATTGCAAGATAGGGCCTTAGTGGAAGTATGCACTCACGGATCACCTCCAACATCTAATGAGTTCATCTTTGGGCCAAGGGCCACCTCTGGTGAAAATTTCATCCAAATCCATCTAGGAGTTTTGGAGTATTGTTGCCAACACTCTGTGAGAAGATAAGAGCCTTGGCGGAAATATGCATTTTGAGATCATCACCAAAATCTAATTGTGTGTTCAGTGTGCCATTACACACCTTTCTTGAAAAAAACTGAATGAAAGGCGCAATATACAGTAAATACAATCTATTATTATTATTATTATTATTATTATTATTATTATTATTAACAGACAGAGAAAGGCCAGCAAAAACAATATGACTACATTATAATAATAATAACAAAACTGTCATATCTGTATTGACCATACATTGGGGCTGGGCAATTTACTGAATCTTTCAGGTCGGTTTTCATTTTTTTCCCACCTCTCTTCTCCATTACAGCTTACTGACAAGGTCCAAAATTATTTAGCAATATTGCACAACAGTGCTGTATCATACCTTTTTTGCAGTTATCTACTACAAATTCACATTGTTTGATGCAGCAAAGTTCAGCCTCCACCTCGTCCACGTCACCTCCCGTCCTTGTCTTCCTGTACCGGTGTCCTATGTCCCACCCTTCCTTAATTCTGATTGGCTGCTTAGAAAGGTCTAACATCAATGACCACAGCTGTACTGTAGTCTGATAAGTTGAACTTCTTTCAGCCTTGAGCACCGCGACAAAAAGCAGCCGCCCCTCAAAGCGTTTCATCACTGAGGGCGCTCAGCGCTGTGAACACTGGACTACATAGAGAATGAATAGAAAAAAGTCAACCACAGCAGGAAAAACGAGTTTGGTGGACATGCCCCAATACCTTTTCTGCAGTGTTTGGCTTCCAGGTTGCCGAGGTGTGTGGCCACCTACGCAACTGAGTGGACACGTCTTAAAGGGGCAGTACATGAAAAGCACCAGATTAATATCTAAAATAATATTCAGAAAAATTCCTGTATCCAGATCGTGATCTGAATCACCACCAATATCTAATCATCTGTTCCCCGTGCCAGTACACACCTTTCCTGAAAATTTCATCAAAATTTGTTCATAACTTTTTGAGTTATGTTGCTAACAGACAAACCAGCCAACCAACCAATCAACCCCACTAAAAACATTACCATCCTCCCTTGGCAGAGTTAAAAATAGAACCAGGCCAGTTATCAGTTTTCTAGCAAGCTTGGTAAGCTAGCAATGGCCATAAGCTACCTGCTAATAGAATTATCATAAAATACAAGCTGTCCCCTTACCAAAACTGAGACGTTTTGGCTAACTAAAATATAACTGCAGATGAATTGCATTTAAGTGCTCCAAAGGGCCCTAAAAGCCTTTGTTATTATCCCTACTATAATGAAATAATATCGGCTGAGGTTGACGCACCTTTGCAGCAAGCCTGAAAAGTTCATTCCTGCCAAGCCCAAGCCACTACATTCCAAACTAGACAAGCACTCGGAGAGCGCAGACCTCCGCCAAGCGCCACAGTTCCCCCCATACAGTGTTTGTGTGTACGTTTTCAGATTCCTTGACCATGAAAACATATGACAAGCAATTGGATTGACAATGATAGGATTAGTGGTTCAGTAGTTATTCAGGAAAATGGCATTTTCCAAAATTGCGGCCACAGTTCCCCTCATACAGTGTTTGTGTGTACGTTTTCAGATTCCTTGACCATGAAAAGATATGACTAGCAACTGGATTGACAATGATAGGATTAGTGTTTCAGTAGTTATTCACGAAAATGGCATTTTCCGTAATGGCGGCCACAGTTCCCCCCATACAGTGTTTGTGTGTACGTTTTCAGATTCCTTGAACATGAAAACATATGACTAGCAATTGGATTGACAATGATAGGAGTAGTGGTTCAGTAGTTATTCAGGAAAATGTCATTTTCCGTAATGGCGGCCACAGTTCCCCCCATACTGTGTTTGTGTGTACATTTTCAGATTCCTTGACCATGAAAACATGTGACTATCAATTGGATTGACAATGATAGGAGTAGCGTTTCAGTAGTTATTCACAAAAATGGCATTTTCCGTAATGGTGGTTTTCTTCTGGTGGTGATCCAGATCACCACCAAAATTTAATCAGTTCTTCCTTGTACCACTTCCAACAACGCCTGAAAGTTTCATCGAAATCCGTCCAAAACTTTTTGAGTTATCTTGCTAACCAACAGACAAACAGACAAACAAACAGACAGACAAACAGACAAACCCCGGCAAAACCATTACCTCCTTGGCGGAGGTAACAAGTTTTTAGACAGTTTCTTCTCTTACAGTTTGACTGTCAAGCTGGATTTATTTTTAATCCCTTATTTCAAAGGCATGTCTTTGGTCATCTATTAGTCTTCAGACATTTGCCATAGTATTTATTTATTTAGCAAATGCAAAGTTCTCAAGCCAAACCACTGCTTCCTGATCTGCAGCATGGAGGGCAGTCAGCCCTCCTTTCAGTCTGTGGACAGGGCAGGCTCCAATTGTTTGCTCCTCTCCACAAGCACACAGTGGGCTTGAGGTACTGCTCCATTTGTAAAGGCTAACCAAGCAAGGGCCATTTCCAGTTCTGAATCTATTCAGGGTTGACCACAGTCTTCTTGCCATAGTATTTAACCTGGCATATTAACACCACCTAGAAAAACTTATCCATGAATGTGTAATCTGCTATTGAAGTGTCCATTGGAGCCTGTCCTTACATCTGCCAAATATAAACAGCTTTACTGTTGAAAAAAATCTTCAGCACTGATCAGAAGTCAAAAACTCTAAAACCAGAAATATTTGTGTTTCTACAGAAATACAGAAACAAACTTTTTGGGAAAAAAAATCAAGTTATGTAGGTTATCACCTTTTATCAAGCCATGGCCATTTTTACTACAGTGTACTGAAGTTAGACAACTCCATCAAATAATTCTTGGCTCCTTATTTTCCTGTAAGTTGATTATTGCTCAGTGATTGGATTAAAGACAGAATGTTACAGTTTATTTGTTTTTACTGTATGTGGTAGGTATATGTGCTTAGTTCAAATTTAAATTGATTGATTATTGTGGACAGCTCAGTGGTTAGCACTGTGGCAGCACAGCAAGAAGGTCGTGGGTTCTATCTCACAGAACAGTCACTGATGGTGACTCTTCTGTGAGATAGAACCTGTCATGAACCCCTGTGCGCCATTACACGGCGCACGAGGGAGAGAATGAAAACCCAATCGCAGAAGTAGAGAGTGCTGTGTTTATTAAAGTTCACCAATGTTTTTTGTTTTCAAAACATTTGAGCTGCATTGACTCCACGGACAGTCAGCTGCATGGCTCAAGGACAAATGCCAGCAGCTAAGACAAAACATCTCCTGCCAAAGAGACTTTGTTGTTCTTAACTGATACAAACACCTACACTCAACACTACACCCACACTGACTCAAAAACTGATGAAAAAGATCACTCACTCACTGCTCTCTTTGTGTCCTTGTGTACATTCTTGTCTGCTAACTGTGCATTGAGGTTTTTTTTTCTTGTAATCATAATATTGATCATATATGACCGGTATTCTGACAATCAATGGTTTTTTGCTCTTTCCTATTGTGTTATCCTTTTCCTCCCTATGCAACCTGTACCCATCTGTTGACAGGCGCGTTCTCAGATGCTGCCGCGTCACCGGAAATGCAGGTCGTTTTCTGTGTCAAGTCAAATCCCTCGTATGTTATCAGTTGTTTACTGTTAATGTACTTGGCAATAAATCTTTTCTGAGTTCTGAGTTCTGAGTTCAATGTAACAAATCCAACTTTCGCTAAGTACAGTTCAGTCAACCACACAGTACATGGAAAAGTGTAATGACAGATCTGGCTACCAAGGTTACAGGGCGCCTGCTGAATGCTCAACAGCCTGGTAAATATAGAGCCTGGTGCTACAGGGCTGCGTTACGCACGATACGGGAAAGGCGAGCAGCCTAATGCTGCAGGCCTGCTAGCACAGGAGAAAAGGCTAAGAAATATTTACAGGTCTGGAGCAAATTCAGGGCGAGCCGTGCAGTCAGGAGGCAGAGGCAGAGAAGCGGACCAGCCGAAACACCAAGGTATGAATCGTCTTGGAATGTCAGGCTGGGTAGAATGCTGGGAGTAGATAACCATACGGAGAGGGAAATGCTGCCACGTATGAAGGGGAATGTCCCGGATAATCTCCTTCCTCAGCAGTGGCAAACAAATACTCCAAATGCTAACGAGGAAAGATATTGCCGGTGTGAGAATGTGTGGGCTGAACTGATTGGAAACAAGTGTGTGAGAGTGCATGTGACTGAGAGTGAATGGAGTGTGTGTGTGTGTGTGTGTGTGTGTGTGTGTGTGTGTGTGTGTGTGTGTGTGTGTGTGTGTGTGTGTGCGTGTGTGAGAGCACCAGTGAGTGCAGCTGACGGAGCTTGACAGGAGGAGAGGGTGTGCCCGAGCTGTCAGGAGGAAACTAAGTCAAGGCATAACTATGAGTCAGAATCAGATTCATGACAGCCTCCCCCCCCGCCCAGGGGTGGATACCAGACAACCCAGCACAATCAGCCAAAAAAGAAAGGAGACAACACCCCTCAAGGGACCCCCCCCCCCCCCCCTTCCCGGCAACAAACACTAACCCAGGGTGGGAGGTGGGGGAAAACTAGTTAGGAGGGAAGCAACCCGTGAAAACACAGTAGTACAAAAACAAAATGAATAACAATCCCTCCTAATAAACCCCCAACCTGGAGCACTAACCCCCCTCTCCAGAAGTCCAAAGTTTGGGGGGTCGGCCAGAGTCCCAGGCCCCCAGTGTGGTGAGGAGTGGCAGATCGGGTGGCCTGCCCAAGTCCCAATTCCACAGGCGGCCCGTGGGATAGTGTGTGGTGGCCTGCCCTCGCCAGTGGGCCACCCGACCCATAAACCAAGTCCCTCGGGTGGCCGACCAGTGTGGTGGAGCCACCAGGACCTGTGAGGATGGCGGAGAGACAGCCTCCATACTCGGGAACATTGGCGGCCAAGCTAAGCAACAGGAGCCCCCCTGCCATTCGAGTCTTGGAGCAGGAGAACCGTAGCACCCGCGATGGTGCTGGTCTGGGACGTGGCTGCACCCACGATTCAATTCAACTGAGCTTTATTTATATAGTGCCAAATCACAATAAAAGTCATCTCATAGCACTACCAAATGCAGGGAAAACCCCACAATTGCAGAAAGACCCAGCAATCACACGATCCCCTGTGAGCAAGCACTTAGCGATGGTGGAGAGGAAAAACTCCCATTTAACAGATAAGATAAGATAAGCCTTTATTAGTCCCACAATGGGGAAATTCCAGGATTGCAACAGCACAGGGATAGCAACACTCAGAGCAATAATTAAGAAGATACGGAAGATATAAATAAGAGCAGTGGATATACATACATACACATCAATATATAAATATATATACAAACTGCGGAGCATTGTAGCGAGATGGAATAAACAGCATAACCGTCTACTTAGTTATCCTACATAGTATGAATATGTACCCATACATATTGTCAACCTCCGTAGCGTCCGGAGGAACAGGAAGAAACCTCTAGCAGAACCAGGCTCAGGGAGGAACAGTCATCTGCTGCGACTGGCTGGGGGTGAGGGAATAGAAAGGATGAAGAGAACAGACATAAAGAACATGAACGGTGAGAAGCCAAGTACATTATTAGAGGTCACCCAGCAGTCTGAATCTATTAACAGCAAAACAAAAGGGGGGTTAAGAGACACAAGATCCCTCCTTAATCTTAGGCTATATTGAAAAGGAAGGATTTTACCCTGTTCTTAAAAACAGAGATCGAGTCTGACTCCCGGACCCAGAGTGGTAACTGATTCCACAGAGAAGGAGCTTGATAGCAGAAGGCTCTGCCTCCCAATGTACTTTTGGAGATTCTGGGTATTACAAGTAATCCAGCATTTTGGGAGGGTAGTGCTCTGTTAGGATGATAGGGTAATATCAGATCTTTTATATATAAGGGGGCCTGATTATTAAGAGCTTTGTAAGTGAGAATAAGGATTTTAAACTTAATTCTAAACTCTATGGGAAGCCAATGAAGGGAGGCCAGAACCGGAGAGAAATGATCTCTTTCTAGAACCAGTTAAAACTCTTGCAGCAACATTTTGGATCAACTGAAGACTTTTTAAAGATATTTTAGGACAACCTGATAATAACGAGTTACAATAGTCTAATCTAGAGCTGACAAAGGCGTGGATCAGTTTCTCAGCATCATTCAGAGACAAGATGCTCCTAATCTTGGCAATATTGAGCAGATGATAGAAGGCAGTCTTAGAAACAAATTTAATATGTGAATTAAAGAACAGATCTTGATCAAAAATAACTCCAAGGGTCCTCACAGAACTATTCAGAGTGAGAGTAGCAGCATCCAAATTAAGAGTATGATTTGGAAAGGAATTTCTAAGGTTTTTTGGACCAACAAGAATGACTTCAGTCTTATCTGAAGCCTTATCTATAAGATATCTATAAGATAAGCCTGATAGCCTTATCTTATCTTAGCAGAAAATTACAAGTCATCCAGGCTTTGGTTTCCTTAAGACAGGCATCTAACTTGGCTAATTGATTACAATCATTGGGCTTCATTGACAGGTATAATTGTGTGTTGTCTGCATAACAAGGAAAATGTATACAGTACTTTCTAATGATACTGCCTAATGGAAACATATAGATAAACTAAAAAGAGTAGGGCCTAATACAGATCCCTGTGGAACTCTGTGACTGAGCTTAGAGTTGGAAGAAAACTCATCATTGATGTGAACAAACTGAAGTCTATTGGACAAATAAGATCTAAACCACTACAGCGAAGTTACATTTAGTCCAACAAAGTGTTCTAATCTATCAAGTAGAATGTCATGGTCGATAGTATCAAAGGGTGCTGTTATGACCCGAGCACCGATATCGTCCGCGCTCGGGCCATGCGTCATCTCTGCCGGCTTTGACATCAGTGGATTACATTCTGGCTCCCCGGGCTCTTATTGTGACAGCGCTCGGTGGGGCTTCCTGCTGTCAGAGCCGATCAGCTGTTCGGCATCACCGCTCGTTAGCTGCCAGCTTTATTAGCAGGCGCTGACAGCTGGTTGATGCTGGAGTATCGTCAAACATTCCTGGTCCTCGTTCATGTCAGGTACGTGCATATTCTTGTTAATGTCATAGTTTAGGTCGTAGTGGCTGGGGTTAGCCCTACGATCCCTTGTATTCTGTAGTGTGTGTTTTGCCCTCAGCGGCTCACAGCTTTGTGTCTCGTCTTGTCTTGTTATAATAAAACATCGAATGCAAAACTCACTGGTGACTTTTGGTGTCTTATGGTGGCCCGCGAGGGTCACCGCATGACAGTATACTCCAGCCAGGACGTCTAAACGGAGACGCCACACCGAGACACCTTTCACCGTGAGTTTTTGCCATAGGGTTGAGTTTTCACCGTAAGTTGGACTTGGTAGAGAGATGCCTGCCCGCGAGTGTGGTTTTTGACCGGAGTGGCTGGAGGAGATTGACGGCTATCTAGCGGAAGCCGCCCGTCTCATGCCCACTGAAGCGTCCGATTACCACTTATGCCTCACCCAGCGGGCCCTGCGCAGTTACCACCTTACCTCTACTCCGGAGGGGAGCGAGAGGTTATCATGGATTGTGGCACAGCGTGAGTTAATGGAAAGAATTTCTTAGGTTGTTCCCAGGCGTTTTTGAACTGTGCCAAATTGTGCCAAATGGCACAGTTTGGAAAAACGTCTGTAACTTTTGAATGATTCAATATAGAAGCTTCATCTTGGGCTCTAATGAAAGGTGAAGGGCTGTGTGTGTGTGTGTGTGTGTGTGTGTGTGTGTGTGTGTGTGTGTGTGTGTGTGTGTGTGTGTGTGTGTGTGGTTGTTTATTCATTCATGAATGAATGAATGAACAAACAAGCCCCCACACACAAAGAAGCATGCCACGTAAAAAATGTGTGGCTTTTTTTTACAAGAAAAAATAACCTACAGTGCATTAAAAATTATACTAGAATATAATTGGCATCAAACTGGGGATTCTAAAATGTCCTTAGGTATGACTGTGAGAGTGAATGGTTGTCTGTCTCTCTGTGTTGGCCCTGCGATGGACTGGCGATCTGTCCAGGGTGTACCCTGCCTCTCACCCAAAGACGCTGGGATAGGCTCCAGTCCCCCCGCGACCCGAAAAGGATTAAGTGGAAGAAAATGAATGAATGAATCTGTAATGTAGAAGATAACAACTCCCACCCCCCCGCTACAGAGGACGGACATCGCCCATCGCTACATGACGGAAAGCGGTGATTGTGCGCCGCGGTCTACTACGCACAGTTGCACTAAAATATCTACAATATATCTGCAATCCGCTACAGAAGAGTAGCGGGGGGGGGGGGTGGCGTTCACAACATGACGAGGGGCCGTTCGCAACATGACGGATCCGGACCGGAGCGGTCCGGGTCCGTCATGTTGCGATAATGCACGGTTGTAATTTACCGATCGGTCAAAAGTCATTTGGATTACAATTTTCAGGGATAAAGAATAATTTAGCTTATAACACTTACCTGCCCACAACAGCAGTGTCGCTGGCGAACTTCTCTTCCTCATTGTCAGACGAACATGACGCTGGTCCGCTTGTTACGGACTCGTGGTTCTGGTCACGCGACCCGGTCAAATCATAATTCCATTATTGCGGATTTGCGCTTCCATGATTGCGGTTTTGGCAAACGATTTTTCAAAACAAATAAGAACAGTAGTAAGAAAAAAAGACTGGCGAACGCCTGTGTGTCACCCAGCCTTACACAAAACAGCTTTCGAACTTCTGTGCTTCAATTGGCTGGCTGTATTCGCAGCTGTTGGTAGGCGGGTCCTTCTGGCTAGGTTTTCAGTCATTGGTTCTTCAAAGTTTCAGAAACCCAATTCAAGGCTGTTATTAGTTGAATGAGAGGTCAATCACATCTAAACCAATCAAAGCACTCCTTTGGCTTTCTGTTCGCGGCTGTGTCTGTAGTGGAAGAACGGAAATGCAGCTTTTTTTTTTTCAGTGCGCTCTAGGACGCAGCGCCCTCGTGCGCTCTAGGACGCAGAGACGTGTCCGCCCGCGGTGAACCAGAGTGCAAGAGGTTAAAGAAGAATTAATTATATGAAGAATATGGCTACCAATAATTGGGAAAACTATTTTAAATAACCTGGTAGGAATAGGGTCTAAAAGACAAGATGAAGGCTTAGATGAGGAGATCATTTTATGTAACTCTAAAAGGTCAACTGGAGTAAACTTATCTAAACAGATATCAGTTGAAGGAGTAGTAGTAGCTAATGTACTTAGGTTTACGGTGGGAAGAATCTGACTGATTTTATCTCTAATAGATAAAATGTTATGATTGAAAAAGTTCCAAAACTCCTGACTAGAAAGCTCAAGGGGGATGCAAGGATTGACCGAGTCCTGACTCTTTGTCAGCCTGGCTACAGTGTTGAAAAGAAACCTGGGGTTATTCTTATTCTCTTCTATTAATGCAGAGTAATAACTTGTTCTAGCTTTTCTAAGATATTTTTTATAAATTAAGAGATGATTTCTCCACACTAAATAGAATTCATCTAAATTAGTAGAATGCCATTTTCTTTCTAATTGACGAGTCTTCTGTTTTAAGTTACGAGTTTATGTGTTAAACCAAGGGGTTAGAAATCTCTGGTTAGACTTTTTCTTTTTTAAAGGGGCCACTAAATCTAGAGTCTGATGCAGAGAAGCTGTAACACTATCTGCCATGCTATCAATTACAGAAGGAGCAGGCTCTCCATCTTTTATTTCAGTTGTGTTGACACATGGTATAGAGGAGACAATCTGCAAAAATCTGGTAACAATTTCATCTGAAAGACATCTGCTGTAGTAATATTTTTCTTTATGAGTCAAATAATCAGAAATAGTGAAATCAAAGGTTAACAGACAATGGTCAGACAGTACAGGATTATAAGGAGACATTACCAGATTTTCTATTTCTATACCATAAGTCAGAACAAGGTCCAATGTGTGGTGGAGATAATGGGTAGAATTTTCTACTTTCTGGGAAAACCCAATTGAGTCTAATATTGACATTGAATGCCTTATTAAGACAGTCACTATCTACATCAACATGTATATTAAAATCCCCTACAATTATTATTCTATCTGATTTCAGCACTAAATCAGCTAAAAATTCAGCAAATTCTGATAAAAACTCTGAGTAGGCCGATGGAGGACGGTAAACCATGGCAAAGAAAATTGGGTTCAAGTCAAGATAGCCAACATGCCCCACACTGAGGACCAGGCCCTCAAAGGAATTAAAACATGATTTTTGCTTTACATTAACTAATAATATAGAATGGAAAATTGCCGCTACTCCACCTCCACGACCAGAACTTCTGGGATTATGACAGTTTAAATAACCAGAGGGAGTTGATTCATTCAAACCAACATAATCATCTTGCCCTAGCCAAGTCTCTGTGAGGGATATTAAATCAGGTTCAGGTTCAGGTTCAGGTTCAGGTTACTTTATTTGTACCCGTAGGTAGATTTGTTTTGCAGTTGGTGACATCCATATTTACAAGCCACTAATTACATTCAACATAGACACAAACACAGGCACACATCTTACAAAATAGGTAAATATAAAATATGTACAATATAATTTTTATAGCTTGTTCAACTCTTTGACAGCAGCAGGGACAAAGCTGTTTTTGTAGCGCTGGGTTCTACTTTTTGGGACAGCAAACCTCCGTCTGGAGGGAAGAAGCTGAAAGTTGCAGTGCAAAGGGTGGGAGTCATCATTTAAAATCGAGTCGGCCATCCTCTGTACTTGTCTGGTGTACAGGGATGTCAGGCTCAGCTGTGACTCACCAAGCAAACGACTGGACCATCTGACTACCTGATCCAAGGATTTCCTCTGTTTCAGTTTTATCTGACCAAAAACTGAAACAGAGGAAATCCTTGGATCAGGTAGTCAGATGGTCGATTGATCATCGATCTGATGATCAATTAATAGACCATGAACTAGTAGAGACTTGAGAGTTAGAGACCTAATATTTAATAAACCACATTTAATTTTTAAATTATGAGGAGGAACAGAGGCCAAATTATTAAATTTAGAGACTTGCAGGAGTGGAACTCTCGTGCGCCGTTCTCCATGCCTCTGGTTCCTCTGGCATGGCGGCCGTGGACGACTCCTTAGCTGGCCCACAGGCTGGACCTTCCTGGTCCTCTGGCTCCTGTTCCCCCGAGTGACCTGGATCCATGACCGATGGGCTTGTGGGGGCACATAGAGAAGAGTCATTGAGACCCGGCATGAGAGTACTGTATGCCGCTGGAGCGGAGAGCTCGGGGGACTGCATGCCCTGAGTCTCCTCACCAGAAGGCAGGTAACATTGATCATTGTTTGTGTAACTTGAATGAAAAGAAACTTGCCTGTTCTCCTGGCACTGGAGGTCCCCAGTGGCCTCCAAGGCGTCCTCTCCACTCTCCTGGCGTTCCTCATCGGGTTGAAGCTCCTCCTCCCTCGGGGAAAGCTCTTTCAGTGTCTCAGCCATCTCTGGGAAGAGCCTCACCTCCAAGATGAGGTCCGTTTCAGCCAGGAGAGCCCGCCTACGTTCCTCCATCTCCTCCCGTGATTGGGCAGAGCATTGCTCGGAGCGGGAAGGTGAAGCTGCGGTACGTGGGACTGGACGCTTCTTGCTGCAGGGCTTCCTCCCTCCCCTCCTCTTAGGTGACGCGGGGATGAGATAATCCAGAATGTGGAGCACTGTGTCGGGAAGCTGGTCACCTGCGCAGAGAGACCCCACGTCCTTGGGAAAGGAGAGCGAGGTGGCCGCGAGGAGCTCGAGCACCGGGAGATCCTCAGTCGATTCCTCACATGGCACGGCGAAGATGTCCCGGAGGATCTCCATCGCCTCTGGATGATCCCAGAGGCTGTCTCGCTCCATCACCCTCCTCATGGTGTCCCAAGCCTGACGAACTGTCGGAGAGGGACGGGGCATCTACATCCAGGAGAGAACCTCCTCCAGTTGACATAATGAGCGCTGCTCCCTGTCTAACTCCATCTCCGTCTTCTCGTCCTCAGGCTGGGTGGACGCTGGACCGAGAGACGAAGGGGATCCGAGGAGGGAGGAAGTCTTCCTCTGATGGGAGCATTTCTTCTGGCAAGGTGCCGGCTCTGATCGTGAAGAGGCATCCTCCAGCTTTGCGTCAGGAATGGGAAGGATGATGGAGAGGATGGTGTCTACCCTATGGATCCCTCGGAGGTGAGGGTAGCACCGCTCACCTCCGAGGGATCGGAGGTGAGCGGTGAGCACGACTCTTCCTCTGCGAAGAGTCGTGCCCACTGCCGCTCCTCGGGAGACTGAGACCACTGAAAGGCGAAGCCCGCCTCCTCCAGCAAATGCTGGGCCTCCCGCTCCTCATCCGTCCAAGTCATTATGTCCATGTATGAGGAGGAAGAGGCTAAGAAATACTTACAGGTCTGGAGCAGTCAGGAGGCAGAGGCAGAGAAGCGGACCAGCTGAAACACCAAGGAATGGATTGTCTTGGAATGTCAGGCTGAGTAGAGTGCTGGGAGCGGATAATCATACGCAGAGAGAAATGCTGCCACATACGAAGGGAAATGTCCCGACAATCTCCTTCCTCAGCTGTGGCAAACAAATACTCCAAACGCTAATGAGTAAAGAGATTGCCGATGTGAGAATGTGTGGACCGAACTGATTGGAAACAAGTGTGTGAGAGTGCATGTGACTGAGAGTGAATGGAGTGTGCGTGTGTGTGTGTGTGTGTGTGTGTGTGTGTGTGTGTGTGTGTGTGTGTGTGTGTGTGTGTGTGTGTGTGTGTGTGTGTGAGTGCAGCTGACGGAGCTTGACAGGAGGAGAGGGTGTGCCCGAGCTGTCAGGAGGAAAGTAGGTCAAGGCATAACCATGAGTCAGAATTGGGTTTGGCCTCCAAACCCGGATTCATGAAAAGAACCTATGTCCACAAACCTGGTATTAAAGGAGGCGGATGAGGAGGTTGCACGGAACACAGCTTTATTGAATATATGGTTGCACTACAGGGAACACACCAAGGCAGAGTCATCCTGGGCAAGAGCAAAGCCCGAAGGGCGGACGCCCCATAATATAGGGTGGTGTGATGACGTAACTGGAAGGCGGCATCATCACACCGCACTTCATAACAAAACTCCTCATTACCCCTCCCTTTATAAAATAGAAAAAACAGGCCTAATTAAAACCCACCCAAATTTGGAAACACAAACCCCACATAAACACACTAAAATAAAAGCAGGCATAATAAAAAAAAACCCATAAAGAACATTAAAACGTAAAACAACTAAAACTAGGACTGGTGGGTCGACTGCCACACAGCCTGCACGGCAAAGTGGTTTATTCTGCCACTTACAACGGAACAGCTGTGCTCCTAACTAAACATTTTCTTAAGCTGTGGAAGATTAAATCAGACCAGACACGAAACCCTGCTTATCCCTCCCTCTCCCACTCTAGCAAACTCCGATGTCTCCTGACTCCCCGGGGGGCGGCAGGTACTTTCTGTTGCATCTGAGACCTCCCGGTGCCGCTTCCTCCTTCAGTCCTCTACCCCCCCCCCCCACAACTTTTGACTGTGGGTGGAGATCCCTCGACTCATTGCCACCACACAGCCCCCCCGAACACCCAGAAAGGGAACTAACCCCCCGGTACCTTGGGCCAACACCACCTGTTCATCTGCCAAAACATAAGGGGGCTTCAGCCTGTCAATGCAGACGGTCTCCTTATGCCCCCCCCAAGTCTAACAAAAAATGCTTTGCCCCAGTTTCCAGCACTCTGAACTGTCCATCGCACGGTGGGCACAGCAGGGTTCTGTGTGCATCGTGCCTGACAAAAACGAACTTGGCGTTCTGTAAGCTCTTGGGGACGAAGGTGTGGGGAAACCAGTGGTGGGCCAGGCCCGGCACGTTAGCAGCCTCTGTGCTGTAAAAAAATTGTGTGAGCAGGTTGGTCCCGGGTGCAGGGTTTTCCGGTATACAACAGTTGCAAAAGCTGGGCTGCTCGGGGGAGGAAACGGTTGTAAAAGTTGACCATGCCCAAAAATTCCTTTTGGCCCCACACAGTCTGCGGATGTGGAAAATCCACCATGGCACGCACACTATCAGGCAGCGGAATCGTGCCCTCCAGCAAAATGTGGTGACCCAAAAAAATCAATCAATGGCACACCGAACTGGCACTTCACCGGGTTAACGATAAGCCCCTGCACTTCCAACCTCTGGAAAACTAGTTTGACTTCACTTCCGCCCTCCAGAGAGAGCAGTCGCTTTTTTCTTTGCTCCTGTTCCCTGTCTCTCCCTCCCCAAATGACTGGATCCCAGCTTGCTATTGTCTGTATCTGCGTGGCTCTCTACTGGTGATTCATCCTAACGAAATTATGGATTTAATAAGCTGGGCTTTGAACGCAATCGACACTGTCTTCTCAACGAGGAAATCGGGTCCAGGGGAGCCCATCTGTCCTGCAGGTACTGCTCCTGCGGGTTACATTAAAGATACATACAATTGGAAACTTATGTGTCTGTGCGATCTTTCAATTGAAGATATAGAAGATATATATCTATTTGGAGCTACGGTCTCAGGACTTCTACTGATCAGCTTTGGGATAGTCCTGGTGTATCGCAAATTAAAGAAGATGGACAGAGCTTATCAAAAAGCTGACCCTGCGAAGCTCTTTCATCAATTCAACCAGCTGGGGAGGACTCTGATAGCGGCTAATGGAGAACTGTACAGGAAGATTGTAAACATCACGGTGGCGCTAAGAGCTCTCCAGGATATGATTTCAAAGCCTGGCAATGATGGAATTGGAGCACTGAATCCGTAAGAGAATGGAAAGTTTTTCTCTGAAGTCAGTGCTTATTCGACCTGTTTTCGGCGCCCTCAGCATTCAGTCCTCCTGATGAATATCAGTATAAATGTTGATTTTCCCCTTCATAAACATTTGGCGTACAGTATCTGGACTCTCAAGGACAGCCATGTGTCTGACTCAGAGAATTTCCATCTGCCGTGCTCAAGAACATGTGCCTCTGACTTTCAGACACTAGTCATAACATCTGCTGAGAGAGAGATCTTTGCTGTTCACCAGTAACTGATAACTGCCACCCTTGCATCCAACACACACACGACTGACCCATTTATACTGAGGAAAGACACACATTTACTGTTCTCTCTACTGTTGCTGTTTGTTAAGTGTGATTCATTGTCTGCTAATTGTGCATTGAGGGTTTTTTTCTGGGTGATCATAATTCGGCTCACTTGAGCTTATTTGAGCTTACGAGCATTATTTTGATTAACTATGTTTTTTTCTCTCTACCTATTGTTTTGTTCCCTGACCCTTGCCCTCTATTCCCCTCCTGTTGACAGGCGCCTCCATGGCTTGCCGCGTCATTGGGAAGCGCCTATCAGGCACGCCCAATGTCAAGTCAAATTCCTTGTATGTTTACTTGTTTACTTGTAAATGTGCTTGGCAATAAACTTTATTCTGATTCTGATTCTGATTCTGATTCTGAGATGGGCAAGGTGCTCCTCCTCAGACGCGTTAGCCACCAAAATGTCATCTAAGTAGAGAAAAATGAAAGGCAGGTCATGGAGCACCACGTCCATTAATCTTTGGGAGGTTTGCGCTGTGCCCTTTAACCCGAAAGGCATGCGTAAAAACTTGAAAAGGCCAAAAGAAGTCATTACCACTGTTTTGGGGACGTCCTTAGCACGCACCGGGACCTGGTGGTAACCATGGACCAGATCCACTTTCGAAAAAGACATGTCCCAGCCAGATGTCCCAGCCAGATGCATGGAAAAATCCTGGCTGTGCGGGATGGGGTACCAATCATGTTCCGTAGTGCTGATCAAGCGCCGGAAATTGCTGCACGGTCGCCACGACCCATTGGCCTTGGGCACCATGTGTAGCGGAGATGCCCATGGGATGTTGGAGTGCCTAACGATGCCCAGTTGCTCTAAGTTAGCGAACTCCTCGTGCGTGCTGGCCAGTTTAACCGCGTCCAAGCGCCAAGGGTGCGCGAACACCGGTGGACCTTTTGCTGTTATGAAATCCTCGACCCTGTGTTTAGTTACTGTAGCAGAAAAAGTCGGAACCGTGAGTGCTGGGAACTGTGAAAGCAAATGCTGGTACTTACTCCCTGGAGCTATAATTTTAGTATGTGTTGTTGTCCCAACTCCCTGAGCTGTGCAGGACAAGGAGGAAAAAGAAATAACATCCACTAATCATCTGTTGGCAACATCGACTAACAATCCGTAAGCACATAAAAAATCAGCGCCTAAAATGGGGACAGAACATGCAGCTACCACAAAATCCCACTGGTAATTGCATCCGTGCAAGCATACTGTCAACGTTCATTCACCAAACGTCCTAATGTTGGATTCGTTGGTGGCCATAAGCTCTGGGCCACAGCCTTCTGTCGACCTGTTCCGTGCAGAATGAGGCTCTTCTGGGAGCCGGAGTCCACCAAGAAATGTTTCCCCAAACGTGTGTCTGTGATGAAAAGCAGCTTGTTCCTGTCGCCAGCGGTTGCAGCTGCTACTGACTGCTGGCTGTGCCGTTTCCCTGGCTTCTTGAATTGGCACGGTGGCAGACAGTGTTGGGCATTCGAGCCAAACCGGCAGTGATAGAGACAGAGCATCCCGTTCCTGCATCTCTTGGTGTCGACCTCGACCTTGCTGGAGTCCTTCATGGCTGCTGGTGTTGTTGCGTGCACACTGAGAGTTCTGTTTGCCAGGACGATGCGGTCCGCTTCTTGCGCCTGGGCGCGGTAGTTCTTGGCCACCAGCAGCGGTGAGTTGGCCAGGATTGCCCTCACTGTAGCTGGTAGGTTCCTGAGGAATAGGTGGGCGAACAGAAAAGGTTTGTCATCCTTCCCTCTCAGTACTAACATGTTCTCCATCAGCTCCACAGCTGACCTGTCACCTAATTGTGAGCGCATGAGGAGTTTCTCTGCCCTCTCACTGTCCGACAGGGTACAATGTTGAAGCAGCATCTGCTTGAGTGCATCATATTTTGCCTGGGCTGGCGGCTACTGGAGCAGGCTCGTTACTTGTTGTGTGGCGTGCACATCCAGCACAGCAACCACATGATAATATTTGGTGCCATCGGTGATGATCACGCTAAGTGTGAATTAGGTTTCCACATGTAGAAACCAAGCGGTCAGATTGTGGAGCCAGAAATCCTTGAGCTTGACTGTGACGGCGTATGCCGTGCTGGTGTTCTCCCTCTGGGTTGTCTCCGGGGAGGTGCTCAGCTCGTTCTCCATTGCACGTCTTAAGGTCACCAATGTGGAAGATGAAAGCAGACGAGACAGCGAGCTAGACGGCACACAAACCTTTATTCACCTCCCAACATAAAACACAGAAAATTTCTCGCGGGGTCTCTGGGCTCCTCCTTTTATTCCACTTTATTCCTGTCCACTGAGACCCAGGGAGCCAAAGACAATATACACAGTACACAAAGCCTGTCTGGCACATTAACATTACAGGACGCAAAACCCTGCTTATCACTTCCTCTCCCACTCTAGTGAACTCTGGTGCCTCCTGATTCCCCGGGGTGTGGCCAGTCCTTTCTGCTGCATCTGAGACCCCGGTGCCACATCCTCCTTCAGTCCTCTATTCCATCTCCCCCACCTGACTTCCAACTCTGGGTGGAGAACTCCCCACTCAGTGCCACCACAAAGCAGTCTTAAGTCTTTTAAACAGTCCTCCACAGAAACGGTGGGTCAGGTGGGGGGAAACAGTTCAGTCTGAGGGCTTTGAGGTGGCCCCATGTTGGCCTTCTCCCTGGAGCTTTGAAGCAGACCCATGCGCCCCCCCCCCCCCCGGAGCTTTGAAGTCGTCCGGTTCCTCCACTGAGCCATCCAAAGTGCTTTGCTGTGCCGCGTCATGCACTGTGTCCGTGTTTGTCTGCTGTCGCTGTGCGCCGTGGCCCCTTGCGTGCTCGCCCCCCCCCCCTCCGGGCAGCTCTTCCCCTGAGAGCGCGGAACAGATGCTTCAGTGTTGGTGCTGTCCAAAAATATCTCGTTGCCACTGGACGGGCTCCCTCTCCTCCCGCTTCGATTCTGGCTGTGCGAGGGACAGAGCCAAGTCTGGTCACTGCTCTTTCTCCATGTCATCTTCACCGTCCATGCCATATCCACTCTGCATTACGTTCACTGTCTACACAGTGCTCTTCGATTGACCTCACACCCGCGAAGCTTGGGCGAACTGGGCCCGGGCCGCTGACCATCTGCCCGCCGATTGTGAGAGTAAAACCCAGCTCACTGAATAAATCCCACCCCATAACATTTCCACCGTGGCATGTCACCTGGAACCAGAATGCTGCAATCACTTTTTCGCTGTACTGCACTGCAAATGTGGCGTACCTGCTGGCTCTGGAACTGCCGTCATCCGGTAGTTCCACTGCATCAGGGCGCCGGGAGGTAAGCCTCTGAACAATGGCCTCACTCACTATGGACTGCATGACGGCGGTGGCCACCATCATGGGCACACTCATGCCGTCTACCTTCACAACACACTGCAGTCCTGACTAACCTTCAGGGCCCATGATGTTTATGCCATCTCTGTAGGGTGTGGGATTAGTTAGCTTAGCTTCTCGTCGATGGTGGCGAGTTTTTACACGCCGCGCCACGTTTTTGGGCTTAGCAAAGTAACTAGTTAGCATCTCAATAGCATCCTCATAACAGTCCGTCGGACCAAGCATTTGCAAAAGTCTCTGACCTTCCGTGCCTAGGTTGTGGACAAGTAGCGCTTGCATCCTCACACTATCCAACTTCCCCAGGTTCAGAGCTGTGATGTAGGTTTCAAAGACCTCCAACCAGTGAGGCCACAGCACTGGTGGTTCGCCAGGAAGCTCCAGGAAAGGCTGCAGTGGTGTAATGCACGCCTCCATGGTTTAATCCTCAGTCACCAAATGTTATGTCCACAAACCTGGTATTAAAAGAGGCGGACGAGGAGGTTGCACTGTAACACAGCTTTATTGAATATATGGTTGCACTACAGGGAACACACCAAGGTGGAGTCGTCCTGGGCAAGAGTGAAGCCCGAATGGTGGACGCTTCGTAATATAGGGCGGTGTGATGACATAATCGGAAGGCAGTGTCATCACACCTCGCTTCATAATAAAACCCCTCATTATAGAACCCACACAGACTGCACACAGAAAAGTCTGCACACAGAAGAGACTGCACACAGAAGTTTGCAGGTTCTTCTTATGTCTGCGTGGGTTTTCTCCGGGTATTCCGGTTTCCTCCCACAGGCCAAAGACATGCATGTTAGGTTATTTGGCATCAACTGGGGATTCTAAATTGTCCTTAGGTATCAATGTGAGAGTGAATGGTTGTCTGTCTCTCTGTGTTGGACTGGCGATCTGTCCAGGGTGTACCCTGCCTCTCGTCCAAAGATGATAGGCTCCTGCGACCCGAAAAGGATTAAGTGATAGAAGATGAATGAATGTTCGGCTATTACTTTACTATTGTTTTCCCCCCTCATTTCCTTTATAGCCTTCATATATTTGTCATCAGAACAGAAGATTTTAGAGTTCTCCTTGTCCTCACATTAGTCTCGCTTATCCAGAGTCCCCATGTGGATTTGGCAGAGAGATTTTTTACGCCAAATGTCCTTCCTGATGCAACCCTCCCTGTTTACCTGGGCTTGAGACTGGGACAAGGAATAGATTGGTTTGTGCTCCCACCATGGCTGGGTAGCCGCCTTTCTTTCTCCCATTCTATTATGCTGAACACCAGTCAGTAGGTGGAAAGTACCATTTTTATAGTCTTTGGTATGACCGGGTTGGGGCATGAAAAAGTAAAATGCACTTTTACAATTATCAAGACTCTTTGTTAACAGTGCTTTATTTAAAAAAAATGCATATTTTAAAGGTTTTTTTTAAAGTTTGACATTTGGCATAGTGGTTGTTAAATAATAACAGCAATTTGAAACAGGTGCTAGTGATTTTGTACTTTACACTTAAAAAGCACTGTTCCAGTACCTTTACTAATTCCTCTCTGTGTTGTGTCTTTTTATTGATGTTCACACCTGAGACTCCTCATGTGCCCACACACCCCTGGCCTCTCCCTCTAGCCCAAAGATGCTGCTATAGGTGCCACTCACCCAATTCTAAAAGGTGAATGATGTCTGTATGATTACTTTTTTAAACAATCTTAAAAAGACAGCTTTTGATCTTTCACTTTTCAGCCAAATATGGATTTTTTTTTTTTTACCCGTCAGCCTCTAAAGGCTGAAGAGGTGTTGTCGTCACCCCGCTGGGTGGATGAGCGGCGGCGTTGATGTCGGCAGTGTCTCTGACCTTGACCTTTAGGTCAATTTTCCCAAAATCTTGTGAATACAGTAACTACCGAAAGAAAGTGCATGGGCTTTTCAAATTGATACCATGGTTGTATCTATGAAATATCTCAGACAAGTTCGAATTTGGGTGACCTCTGACCTTTGGGTGACCTCTGACCTCAGAGGTCAGTTTTCCTTAAATTTTGTGACATGATAAACAAAGGAATGATGGAGCTCTTTCAAATCGATATCATCAAGTCTAAGACAAGTCTTGGATAGCTTAGACCCTGACCTCTGATTATGGGTTTGGGGTCAAAAGGTCAAAGGTCACAGTTAGCTTCCCCATGCCCTATTGCTATAGGATGAGTGACACTAGGGTCACCAAACTTTGTACACAGGCTCACCCTGTCACCCTGATATCTGCCTATGGTTTTGGGATTGCAAGGTCAAAGGTCAAGGTCAAATGCCATTAAAATGTATCTCAACAATAAACAGAAGCTAAGGGGTACCACTGGCAGCCACTAGTATTTTTTAGATGGTTGATACAGCTGTCTTGTGAACATTTTTTCAACCGATTTGTGCTGGGAGAGTTTTCTGGGCAGAGACAGTTCTGTGTCATTGACCATGTACGCACAAAGGAGTTTTCCAGTAAATATTGTCATAAGTTAAGAAGTTTGAAATGCAGAATGCAACAAGATTATTAATTCCAACCTTGTAGCAGGGGTTGTGTGTTAACCACATGGTAGTTTCCAGGGTGTTGCTATGATCACCAGTTTTACACGTTTATGTGTTAAAAAGAGTGCGGCAAAACTGACATTTCCTTTTCATCATTTACCTTTTGTTCTTATTGAAGACAAAAATCGAAAGGAGATGTTTGAGGCTGCAGTGAACAGTCGAAACATGTAAAGAAGGTAAAAACATCTCCTTTCTATTTTTGTCTTTAATAAGAATAAAAGGAAAATAATTAAAAGAAGTCAAAATGAACCTACCTGAGCTATTTCCTTTTCACCTTTTTAAAAAAAAAAAAAAAAGGTGTTCTGCAAAGACTGTTCTTGGTATTCACAACTATTCACAATTACTTGTATTCATCACTTGTTGTAATATACATTAATATGCCCCAGCATGTGCTTGTGTTCATACTGACATTTGTGAATGCCTATGTTTGCACAGTTATCAAGTGTTGCTCAAACCACTGGACAATGATCTCATCTGTTCCTCTCAGTGAAATTAGCATTATACTGACACTTAAATGTCATCTTGCACATATAGAGGAAAAAAGGCAGCACTGATGTAAACGGCTTCACCTTCCAGTAATATCAAGACTGTCAGTCCCCCCCCAACACCACACTCCTCAGAAACTGCTAGCCCCTCACTGTCAGTTGAACAATCACCATCAGAAACACAACCCAGCATCAATACTGACTCATAGACGTGTCTCACCGTGTGGGGTATTTGAGGTGAAAATGCTCGTCTCTTCACATTCCACATTGCTGTGTCCATCACCCACACACCATATGAGTGACTTTTATCTTTAGTGGATCAAATATGCATGCCATGCATGTGTGAAAATCCTTTAATCTCTACATACTAAGGCGTTTCATAATCTTCTTTTGTTGAATGAATCAAAGTGTTACTGAATAAAAGAAAAAAAGGCACACTCAGAGTGTGATGTGATGAAAGTCTGGGGCAATATGAGCTGTCGTACATTACCACAGTAGTGGTGTGTAAGCAAATGACTTCACAGGAACTGCCATCAAGATGACTGATGTGTGCTAGAGGCAGCAATGGTAAACTATCACTGTACAGCGACACAGCTCTTTCACGGTAATCTGTGTAAGCAGAGCTACCCGTCAATGTGGTTTTGGAAGGAGTGAACCCGCGAAGAGCAATTGGAAGGGACATGACATTTCTTTGTAATTTGTGGGTGAAGCCTACCCACCCACACGAATGACTGTCAGGCGAATATCTGCTTGGGAACTGTGTCGTAGCAGTTTAAAAAAATGCTTTTACCAAAGGTCTAATGTTTTTTCATGCTGATTATTGCACCTTTGGGAGTATGATCAGATTTAAATACTGAACAGTTACAATGTAATACTACTGCAGCATTGCAAAGAAATATTCTACTGATGATGTGATGAAGTAAAAGCTGGAAGTATGCAGACATACGATAATGAATATATCTGAGTTTGGTTGTTTTTTTTCTTGGCAGGATTTACTTTCTGTAAGGCACAATTCAAGGCTTTTAGCTCTGGAGCCTTTCTTCTGAATGAAACACATCTCACCAAAATATGTGTTTGCTCTGAGCAGTTGATGTAGTGATGTTATCATAGGTTGCTTTTCCTGACAAAGGAAGTGAACCTCAGTTTTGGCTTCACATATGACACTGTGTGCTTTAGGAGCCACCGAAACTCCATACTGAAAGCTGAGAACATACATATTTATCTCACTTAAAAAACTTCTTATCTCATAGAAAGGTTTACTATCAAAATGTTCTGTATTTCTCTATACAACATCAAAGCAATGCCTAAACTGTGGGTTTTTTTTTTCAAAGAATGCATTTTGCTTTGCAAAGTGCGCAAGTTTATGCAACTTGCCTTGCTATACAGCCAATAAAATATTTTCTAAGTGTACCTTAGGTTTCTTTTCCAGAAAAAAAAAGAAGAGAAGATGCAGTAAAAGGGAAAACAAACTAATTTTCCTGTGTGAGTAAATCAGGTTTCTCCCCATTTGACTGTAGCTTTTCACATAACCCAAGTTTCATTTTGGTCAGTCTGCATGCACCTCTTATCATATGCATGTGGAATGGAAAGACTTGTTTAAACTGTTTCAAAAAGCACAGACAGTGATTTATGGGTCACTCGTTTTATTACACTACTAATTAGCTCGACCATTTTTTTTTTTACATTGTCAGAATGCTTGTAGTACAGTTACACAGAAAACATTTTGCCAATTTCAGTGATCTGATTATTTGGGGAGCATGTCTTTGGTTAGCGGTCTGAATGAAGATGAAGAACAGCTCTCTCTATAACATTATGACCACCTCAAAATTGTGCGCTACAATTAAAATCCGACAGAATGAATGTCTAACATTTAGCAACCTTTACACAAATGGGGCAATTGAGTTCAACTTGTGCTTCGTGCCGCTCCTTGTCAATTAGGCGGAGGCAATATGTGTGCCTGTAATTCACATTTCTAAACATTACAAATCTTGCCAGTGTTTTCTCATACAAGCTTCGAAAATTACACGTGAAAAGGATGACCCTTAATCCAACCGATTGTTACATAGAAAAAAAATACAGAATTACATCCAAAACACAGCATTGTAAAAGGCAATAATGCAGCAATTAAAATCTCAGTAACATTGTTTATATTTCATCAGGGAAAGTAGGAGGACAGGTCAACGAAGAAGTCTAGGACAGAGGACATTAAGTACAAATGTGATTTGGGTAACTACAGTATACACCATTCTACATCTGCTAAATGCTGGTAGGAAACCTTCCGTGGTTTGGGAAACACAGGCAAGCTAATTCTCATCTATGGTTTCAGTAGTATCATTACAAGATCAACTGACTTAAACTGTGAACATACATAGTTTTCATTCACTTACGTAGCTGTACAAATTATACAAGGGCTATGACTTCTCTTCAACTGTCATAACGCCAAGCAATCTACAACAACCTTGCCCAGTGAGAGGAACATAAGATTAACACTGTGTCTGTAGCGGATATAAAAAGTGTACACACCAATGTTAAAAAGCCAGGATTTTGTAATAAAAAAAGAGAAAATGACAAATGCTTTCAAAACTTTTCCAATCTTTAATGTGACCATGTGGCACGCTGACAGTCTCCTACCCATACAGACTGAATGATGTGATTAAATCAAAAAGTTGCTTCAACAAAGTAGCAGTTTAAAGGTGTGCACACAAACAGTTTATTGTACACTTTTGTACATTGTACATTTATATACATTACCGGTCAAAAGTTTTAGAACACCCCAATTTTTATTAAAATTTTTATACGGTGTGTTCCAACACTACTTTTATGCAGACAGAGGGGGTTGGAAGTAGTCAAGAGAAGCTGGGGCACCTGTAGGAATTGGTAGTGCCAGCTTTCAAGGCTTGATCAACCTCCACTGCTGCAGAACAGCTTTAAGCTTTTAACCCATTTCTTGTTCCCTGAAAAAGGCCTTTTCGTATAATTTTGAAATATACATTCTTTTTCATTTTGGCGTAACTTTACCTTCTGTTTTAACCTGTGGCAGTTCAGCACTTACTTTTGTACCATTTCAAGCTATTCATTGGATTTGAAGTGCTTGAATTTCAGTAAAATACTAGAAAAACTGGGGTCTTCTAAAACTTTTGACTGGTAGTGTGCATATACATACATATACAGTATACTGTATATATGTATACCACATTAAAGATGAGAAAAAATTTGAAAGGATTTGTTGTTTTCTCCCTCTTGTAAATGACAAAAACCTGGCATTTTAACATGGGTGTGTACACGTTTTATATCCACTGTAAACTCAGGTCATCAAATAATCAAAACTTCTATTCTCTGCCTTTATCAAAGCAAACTTTATATAAAAAAACACAAGCTGTTGATGTGAAAGAACATTTTTTTTTTACAGAACAAAGAAATGAATAATAAACTACAACCTGATGATTTTGGTTCTGTTCTGTAAAGCAACATCCTACAGTGTGACCTTTCCAAATCAAGACAGACGTTTGTGACCAAATCAAACCAAAAACTGACACCCTATAATGTTAACAATCAGCATGAAAAAGGGGCAATCCCACCCCTTTTTACTTACTTATATGGTGTGAGTTGTTTTGATCATAGATAACAGAGTACAGTGAGTCATACGTGAAAAGCTTTTAATGGTGACTGCAACTCAAATACGGCATCTATAGCGTTAAATGCTTGAAACTGGCAAGTTTCAAAGACAGTAAGATTTACAACAATCCATGCCAGAGTGTGGTCTCTTTTAAGGAGCTTCCACACACACATGCCAACACTTTACGCTACTAAAGCAGTGTGCCCTCCTTCATGATCTAACCTTTAACCCGCTTAGCACAGACGCATGCCTACTAAAAGTGAAGATGAATAGGCTGCTACACAAGGTGATGAGAAGGCCATCGGGCTGGGATTTGCTAAACTTATAGCTACTCTTGCTAAAGTTTACTAGAGAAATGATGCGTTACAGAAACAATGACGGGATCTCAACGTCTACCTTAAATACATTCAGAAAGTAGTTGCTGTGTCGTTGTCTTGTGCTGGTTTTTACAACAGTCCGTTTTCAATCAGCCATGTTAGGAAAATGTTTCTCCTTCTCTTAACAGCACAACATATTTTTTTTTATTATTTAAAATGTATTATTCCATTACATCAATGCAAATTAATCATAGAAATGTCTACATCTAGCATGTATTTCTCACGTTATTTACAGTGTCCATTTTAAACTGTGACATTTCTGACTTTTCAAAAGCAATGACGGGAACAACACAAATAAATACAGCAGCATCACACACCGAGTTGTCATGCTTTCATCAAAATAACAGACTTGCAATTATTCTGTTTTACAGTTCTATAGATAGCAGAACAAATAAAACAAACCTAGTCATGGACTAAATTAGCTAACCGACATATTTGGTGTTCATTTTTTTGTACCACCAGCACACAGTTCTGTAGCAATTAGTGTGGCCTTTTTTAAAATATATTTTTGTTTAAATTAAAAATCAGAAAGCGCAATCCTTACAGAAATGGCAGCGGGACTGCTAAAAACTTCTGCAGCTCATTCGCAAATGCTAAAAAAAATTCTCACACACTCAAAATGAACCACCTTCATGTTGTTCAATATTTAAGGTATTGTTCAATGTCGCACTAGCTCATGAGGATACCTTTAGCTCAGAGGTATATATATATATATATATATATATATATATATACACACATTTTTTTTAAAAAATTTTGAAGTATGCCATGTTGTAACTAAGGTGTCCCTCACACTCATCTAAACTGATACAGATAATTAATTGCGATACAATCTTTAGAAATAGACTACTACTGAAAAATAAATACTATAAAGCATTATGCACCGTTCAATTTCAGTTTCTAGTTCAAGTCATGCCACTGGGATGAGGTGAACCCTTTCAGGGTTTTGAGATTTCGTGACTAGGCTTATGTGAACAATCCTCCGACCTTAACCTGGATGACTATTAAGATTAAAATAGGTGATCATTCTGGTAACTGATCATTCACAATGGTTATGGGGTGAACCCTGTACTTGGTCAGTAACTTTATGTCTGCAATAACCCCATCACAGGGACACAAATGTGAGGAAGAGCTTGAGGTTTTGGGAAAAATAAACAGGTGGTCGGGCATGACTTGCTGGCAGCCCCGGTGCTTCAGTTCATCTGTTCAAAGAATTTGTAGGTGGGGTTTTCATAGCCGTGGTTCTGCATTTTGTTGAGCTGCCGTTCTTCGGGTGTCAGCATCGGGTCAACCTGTAAGAGACACACGGGGGGGTGGATTTACTAAAGTCATGAATAAGTATGACAACATCAGCTAAAATGACAATAATATCGATGGCGATTGCCATCGAGGCAATCGCCTAGGAAGAGTAATGATTTTTCTGAAATGACATTAAGTGCCCAGATCCCCTGACCTTGAGCACAACCTGGATGCAGACCCACCTGTGGATCATTGTGAGTGAGTTTGGTGAGCACTGGGGCAATTGCCTAGGAGGAGTAGCAATTCTCATGAAATGTGGATAGATGGAATGACAACAGATGCTACACCACTGCCTTAGCTCCTTTAGCTTTAGTCAGAAATCACATGAAAAAAAAGGCAACTTTATTGGAACCAGACCGTCAAGAAATTGACCTTGACCTTAAGTACAGCCTAGATGCAGACCCATGTAGGATGTGCTTAAAATCAAGTTCAATAGCCTAGGTGGAGTATTATTTTTCATGAAATCATAAATGTCCCGATCTCCTGACCTTCAACCTTGAGTGTAACTTGCATGTAGACCCACCTAAGGATCCCTGTGAGTGACTTTGGTGAATATCGAGGTCATTTCCTAGGAGGTGTAGTGATTTTTCTGAAGTCACATGAGTGCCTAGATCTCCTGACCTTTGACCTTAATCTTGACCTTGAATACAACTAGGATATAGACCCACCTGAGGAGCATTGTGAGTGAGTTTGCTGAGCATCAGGTCAAATACCTAGGAGGAGTAACAATTCCCATGAAATGTGGACAGACGGATGACAGAGGACACATCATTGCGTTAACTCATTCAGACGATGTCTCAAATTTAAAAGAAAGAAAGCATTATTATATAAGACAAGAGTTTCAAATTTACAATAAAAATTGCAAACTTAAAAGAAAAAGGTCTTAGATTTATGAAAAAAGTTCCAATGTTGCACAACAAATTGGCAAATTTACGGGAATAAGGGGAAAATTAATTCTAATTCTAGATGAGAATTGAGAAATAAAATTTGAAAATTCAAGAGAAAAAGTAAAAAATTTAAGAAACAAGCTTACAAATTTATAGGAAAAAGTTTGAGATTTATGAGATTATGTATTTAGGAAGAAAAAAATGACAGAGCAGTTTAGACTCAAATACAGTATGTCTTGCTCCAGGATACCTTGCTATTCACGAGACTTCATTGTACCCTGCACAGATTCAAGGTTCTCCCCGCCAGATGCAGCAAAGCAGCCCTAAAATAAACCAAGCCCCCTCCATGTTCTGTTCTCCTACAGCTTTCACAGTAAGTATGTTTTTTTTTTCTTTTAAAGCTTAATTTTTCCTTCTGTAAACACAGAGCTGATGTGACTGGCCAAAAACCTCCCTTTCTATCTCATCAGTCCAAAGGACATTCACCCAGACACTTTGGGGCTTACTAGCATGGATTTTTGCTGGCTTTGTTATGTTTTCTGTCAATAGTGGAGCACCCCCCCCCCCCCCAAGCTTCTTCCACTGAGTCCATTATTGTGACCCATTACCAAGATCCATGGTGTGATCAGAATGCGATGTACCTTGACCTTGGAGTTCCACTGGAATGGTTTTGGATGGTTTCATAAGCTCTTTTTTAAATACGCACTATCCTTCTGATCAGCCTGGGGTTGCATCTCCTCTTGCACCCATGCCCTGGGAGGTTGGCTCAGTCCCATGAACCTTATATTTTTTGATAATATTGGCCATTGTGGTTACAGGAACATGAAGCTGCTTGGAGATGGTCTTATACCTTTTACCTTAACATGATTATCTATAATCTTCATTCGTCATTGCAATACTGATCATGTGCAGTCCTATCTGTCACTGTCTGCACCTACACTACCACATTGAACTTGCTACTACGAGTATTACTGCTCTACTTTTCAGTATATAGGATTGCTGGGTCTCATCGTTTATCGTTATTTGTACTATGGAAGGTCTGGGTCTATCTTTTGTTGCCATCTGCACTACGGGTAGCATTACTGTACATAGACTGCTGTTGTTGTTTTTCCAGCCTTATTCGTTTTCTTTTTTTATATTTTGCACACCAGTGAAGAGAAAGAGAAACGCCATTTCAATTCTCCTGTATGTCCTGTATGTATGGTAGTACTGACAAATAAAATCTTTGAATCTTCTTTCTGAGCTCCTCGGACAGCTCTCTCCTTTGCTTTCTCTGGTCCATGTTCAGTGTGGTGTACACAATGATACCAAACTACACAGTAGCATGTTTTTTCCCCTTTAAATAGGCTGAGTAGCTGTTGACAAATGCAGATGTCTCATTGTGAAGTACAGATATTGCTTGTTGACAGTGACTGCTGCAAAATTTGGTGCCACAAAATATTAAATTTAAGGGTACCATCTTTTTTGTCCATGCCATTTTACTTTGTTTAATTATATAAAATATGCATCTGAATCAATAATCAAAAGCAAAGTCTGATTTTGAATGAATGAATGAATGAATGAATCTTTATTTTGGATAGTTTAAAAATAAAGATTAAAAGAAAGGAACAGAACAAAATAACAAAGGGGAAGAAAAAAAACATCTTACAAGGTCAAATTAAACAATAACTTCTCTGATTATACAGTTCAACATAAGTTATCTGAAATGGGTGACGGCTGAAGGCGCAGCTTATATTGCCCACCCATATTCCATCCAAGAATTCAAAAGAAAAACAAAACAGGAGCGATTACAATTCAGAGCAAAACTAAGACAAAACGTGACAAAAAACTAAGCAACAGCACAACACAGACTGAATATGATAATCCTTATGTGATTTTACATGTCGTCTTGTATATATGTTTGGAGTATTTCTTCCTTTAGTTTTTGTTTAAATTGTCCAAGAGTTGTACATGATTTTAATTCAGGTCCAAAAGCGTTCCACAATCTGACTCCTTGCACTGAGACACACTGTTGCTTGGTAGTAGTTCTCACTGAAGGTTTTTGAAATATACATGTTCCTCTGAAATGATATTGTTTCTCCCTTATTTGGAACAACTTTTGGATATTTGCGGGCAGTGATAGATTCTTCACTTTAAACATTATTACTGCAGTTTTAAAGTCAACCAGATCTTTCAGCTTGAGAGCTTTTAAGTTAAGAAAAAGTGGGTTTGTTGGTTCCCTGTAAACAGCTTTGTTTATTATTCTAATAGCTCTCTTCTGAAGCATAAAGACTGGATATATGTTTGTTTTATATGTATTTCCCCATACTTCAGTACAATATGTCATGTAAGGGAGTATTAATGAATGATACAAAGTATATACTGTGGGTTGATTCAGCAAATATTTCACTCTGTGTAGTATTGCGATTGATTTAGATATTTTACCTTTAATATAATTAATATGTGACTTCCAACACAGTTTATAATCAATTATTACTCCAAGAAATTTAGTTTCGGATACCCTTTCAATCTCTACACCATTTACACTGAGTTTAAATGCTGTCAGGATGCTGAACAGCTGACCTGGAATCTCACATACACACTACTGCACCTATGGACATTTTGTATATTATAGTTAGTTATTCTTTTTCCCCAAGTATGTCTCAGGGATGTGTGAATGGATGGGGGGGTGGGAGCTATGTGGGAGTGTGTCTTAATCATGCTGCTTCTTATATGGATGCCGAGAGAAACGCAATTTCATCTTGCCTGCACTACAGTTGTATGTACAGCAATATGACAATAAAGTTTGATTTGATTTGATTTGATTTGAAATACTGAGTTAAATAAGAAAATAAATGGTAAGGGATGCCTTTAAACTTTCATCAGTTTCAAGTTATCTCAAAGATAGCTGTGTTTGTCTTGGTTTATGTGGAAGAGTACCAACAAATTTGTCCACGTCTGTAATTGATACATCAGCATAGTCAACTATCAGCCTGCCACACTCTGTGATAAAACAGAGTTTAAACATCCCTGCATGCAGCTACTCTATTCCATGGCTAAATAACAAACAGTATGGAATAAAACTAAACTGCAGAGCTTACAATACATTAAAGCTGAAGCTGGTAACTTGTATAAAATTATGTTTAGTGATATTTGTTATAACTGTCAGTATATCTTCATAGCAGTACGTGAGACAGATCATCTGTGAAAAAAAAAGATCCTCTGGCTCATCCTTCTGCCTCTACAGTGATTTTCAGGAATCCTGGTCAGCCTGAATTTGTATGTCCGGTCAGAAGGAGAATACCCAACAGACTCCTCTGTGGGGATGGGCATCAGAGACTGAACTAAAGGTGGTAATGTGGCAGCTGAGATGGATTGGGAGGGGCCTCTGAGCTGTGTCAAACTTCATCTAATGGTGTATTCATTCAAAATTCACTTGATTTTCACAGTTACCAACATTAGCTTTAATGAAGCTCATATCATGGTGAATTGGCAAGTAGAAAACATCAAGAGTCAGAAGATCATGTGTTTGTACAGTATATCTATTTTTATGATAAAACACTGAACTGAAGGATGGTTTTTAATACTGAGGTGAATGGCCTAGTTGGAGTTGTACCTCTACAATGCCATGGCTGATAGTGCCATATGGCTTCCTGCGCACAAGCAGCAGGCTGATAACCATCACCATAGCAATAGCCACTGCTACCACCAGTAACCCCACCATGGCGCCGCGGTTAAATGTCTCTAAGGCGTCAGGCTGCTGTGGAAGAAGAATATGACATTTAAAATTAGAAACTTGTTTTATAAGACATTTGCTTTTATTGCAAAGAGATATTTTTTACGCTAAGATTTTAGCTAAAAATCATACCAGTTCATCTCTTGCAATCTCATTCGGCTTGACTATCTGTTTGAGTTCTGCAGAGATGTTGATCTGAGAGTAGAGAAAGAATGGTGAGAAGAGAAATATAACAAATAAGACTTTGTTATGCATTTAAAGGTCCAATATGGTGCATTTTCCAAGGATGAATTAATTAAAAAAATTCTGACATCTTCAAAAAAATCCTCTTTAAAGTTCTGTCTGAAAATTTTGTCTGGGTTTTCAGCCTGCTCATTAATATTAATGAGCCCCTAATGTGATTTTTTTTGAGTGGGCCAATCACAAGTGAGAACGCAGTCAAAGCTGTATTTGTTGCCAACTTAGACAAGAGCACTCTGAGGCGAGTGCAATATCCCCGGCCTCCGTTTTCTTTGAAGATCCCAATACTTACTGACGGAGAGCAGTTTTCAACTTTTCAATATAATTACTGTTGCAGGACCAAATTATGATAAGACCATCATCCACAAATATACAACAAAGTGTACAACCCATAGTTGTAGGTCAGGATCCCAAGGAGAACCTGTGTAGCAAGTATGGTGACCCTAGAGAACTTTACACGTTCTATAGTAAGAGATCATAGGGAGTGCCAACCTTGACCTTTTGACCCCAAACCTGTAGTCAGAGGTTATGGTCTCAGAGTGAAGCTGTGTACCAGGTTTGGTGACCCTAGCTTTCTTTGTTGTTGAGATATAGTTTATAAGCCATGTTGATGGTGACCTTTGACCTTGCGATGCCAAAACCACAGTCACACTTCATGGTCACAGGGTCAACCTGTGTACCAAGTTTGGTGGCCCTAGCTTTACTCGTACAGTAATAAGGCATAATGATTATTAACCCTGACCTTTGACCATTTGACCCCAAACCCACAATTAGAGGTCAGGATCCCAAGGTGAACCTGTGTACTAGGTTTGGTGACCCTAGCTTTCTTTGTTGTTGAGATATAGTTTATAAGCCCTTTTCATGTTGACCTTTGACCTTGCGATCCCAAAACCATAGTCACACTTTAAGGTCACAGGGTGAACCTGTGTACCAAGTCTGGTGGCCCTAGCTTTACTTGCTATACCGTAAAAAGGCATAGGGAATGTTAACCTTGACCTTTGATCTTTTGACCCCAAACCCATAGTCAGAAGTCAGGATCCCAAGATGAAACTGTATACCAGGTTTGGTGGCCCTAGCTTTATACAGTGTACAGTATTAGGGAATAAGAAATCCTAACCTTGACCTTTGACTTTTTAACCCCAAACCTATAGTCAGAGTTCAGGATCCCAAGGTGAACCTGTATACCAGGTTTGGTGGCCCTACCTTTAGTTGTTTTACTGTAAATGTAGCATTTACCATAGTGCAACTGCAATGTTAACTTTGAACCTATGACCCCTTGACCCCAAACCCATAGTTAAGTGAGAGTGTAAGTCATCCAAGATGTCTATTAGATACAACCACTGTATCGATTTGAAAAGCCTACATCATTTCTATCAGTAGTTACTGTGTTTAGAAGATTTAAGGAAAAATTTGACCTGACTGTTGACCTCAAGGCCATCTGATGAGAGTGAAATTGCAATATGCGCATCATCAGAGTATATCAAACCATGGTACCAAGTTTCAAAACAATCGGAACAAAGCTGTAGGAGGAGATGATTTCACAAGACAGTTACTGTCTATGAAGTGAGATGAAACAGAAGGTCATAGGTCAGGGGCTACAACTCCGGCAAAAATCATCCGATCAGAACCAAACTACAATATGCGCATCCTCAGTGATGGTGACGATGCGCATATTGTAGTGGGATACAATATGTGAGGATGGTGAGGATCCTCAAACCATGGTACCAAGTTTCAAAACAACCAGACCAAAACTGTAGGAGGAGTTGATTTCACAAAAGCGGGACAGACAGACGGACAGACTGGCCCATAACATAATCCCCCATTAGTCTTCACCCAAAGGGCTCTCTGACCCCTTTGGGCTTTGACCGATGGGGGATAAAAACAGAAGGTAGAGTGTGTTGGCTTTTGACGTCATAAAAATCAGGAAGTGCAATCCACTTGTGTCTTTATAAGCTTAATTAAATAAAGGCAGTGTGTGTTTTTTGTGAAGTGAGTGTTTTAATATTCTAACAGTACACGTGATCCATGGCTGTATTTCATAAGGATAAAACCCACAGAAACTTCATTTCCCACAATATGGAACCTTTAAGTTTAATTTCTGAACTGGACTGAGGCCTATTGGAAAGATCACCAAATAATCACCAAATAAATACCAAATAAATACCTTTTCTTCATATTCATAGGTCTGGCCTCTGTCAGATGTGGTGTAATCGTATTCATCCTCTACTGGAAATAATGGAAACAAACGAACAATACAGTTAGCTATTAGGGAAGAAGAAAAAATAAAAACTCTTTAATAACCCTGAATACTAACTCACCTTTCTTGTTAGACTGCACCTCTGTAGATAAAAGGGGAAGAGAGAAAACATCATTAGCAGATGTTTCTTATTTTTTCCATGCCAATATTTTCTGGAAAGACATATATTATGGACGGGAGTAAGAAATAAATAAGAGATGCATATGCACCAAAGCGGGGAGGGTAAGGCCTATTCTGGAAGGCCCGCTCCTCTTCTTCTTCATCGTCCTTCTCCTCCTCACTCTCAGCTGGCAGAAGCTCCTCAGTGGTGCGAGTTTCAGAGAAAGAGGTGGTCATCAACTCACTGATGTCCCCTCGTTCTGCTTTCACCAGCTCCTCTGTAAATGATGCGTTTAAAAAAACGGAGTGATCATTGGAATCTATTGGCATTAAAAAAACTGCTCTTAAACAGAAGCACTAGTTTGGCTTACGAATGTCATCATGTAACTCCTCCGCCAACGTCGGGTCTTTGTACAGCAGTGCCAGGCTCTGGTTCATCCGCTCTTCTATCACATGGAGATGAGTGTACACCTGCCACAAACAAAGAAAAAACAGTACATATGTTTTTTTGGAGTCATTCATTCTGGTCTGATGAACACACCCTGAGGTCATAAAGAGCCTTCACTTTTCTCTATATATGCATGTACTGTATATAGTTTAGGGCTGCTCAATGTTGAAATGATGTAGACCCACCTGAGGATCACTGTGTATGCATCTGGTGACCATCTGGGCAACTGCCTAAAATAAGTAGCTATTCTCATGAAATTTGGAAGGATGGATGGACAAAGTTCACAGTGTTCATTTCTCCCTTGCCTGAATAAACTAAAAACCCTTCTGCTCTGACTTTGTGTCAAAAAAAAGAGGAACAAAGCTGTAATAAAATGTCTATATCTAAGCACCCAAAGGGCTCCTATTTTTTTTTTAGGTCAGGAGAGACTAACGTTGATTTTACTTTAATGAAAAGCGCCACACGCATGAATTCAGACATTATTAGCTTATCTTCAGCACACAGTGTTCTGCGCAGTTCACGGTCAGCAGAAAGAAAACCCTCCCATTTCTGAAAAGCACAAATGTCTGCAAAAAGGCATTTCCAAAGGCCCACACACTGTCAGACACACACCTGGAATTTCATCTGCTCAGCCTTCTGGGGGTCGACAGCTACAATATGCTGGTAGTGCCTCAGTGTATGTCTGCGGTCTTTCTGCTCAGCAGCCATGTACCGCTTCAGTGCCTGCAGCACGCGCTCTGGCTGCAAAACCAAATTTGAGAAAAGATAAGAGTCAGGAAATGACAGATCCTCAGACAAAGGCTCATTTACAGGCTGTCAGGATTAATTTTCCATCCCTTCCGTCCTTTCCCGTGTACTCCACGATTGACCTACCTGAGGAGGATCACACTGTACAGCGGTCAGGTAGTTCTCCAGGGCCAGGCGACGGTTATTGTTGAGTATGGCTTCGACTCTTGCAAGATGAGTCTCCACCAGTCTCTGTCTCTCTCCAGCGACCTGCTCTTCCAGTATCTGCAGCACAGACTGGAAGTGCTGGTAGGAAGAAGATGACACCAGCACAAGAAAGCAAATATTAATTTCATCTCTAATACTGAAGCATGTATGCTCCTGAAGATTAACTGCTGAATCTAATCAACAAAGCAAATTGAGAAAAATCCTGCTTACCTCATTGAGGGCTTGTCGTTCTGTCTTTGGTAGATCTTTTGCCTTTTTGTCAGCCTCTGCCCATTCCTTCATCATCTGAAGAAAGAAGCAAAATAAAGACTATTATGAGCATTATTATACACTAAACCAACATTTGTCCATGAGACTGCATAGCACCTAGTATGGCCTTTTAATGTGTGCTAAATAATGTCATTACATTCCACACAAAGATCAACATAAGACCTTTCAAAAAGGAAAGTGTTTTCATGTGCCAGCAGTGGTAAAACAGCCCTTTTCCATCCAGACGACAGGTGTATCATAACAGGATGTCCATTCAACAGCTGTACATTTGTGCCTTGAGCTGAAACTGGAGTCTGTACAAAATAGCTCACCAAAAAACGAAATGTTATATTTTTTTCAGCAATGGCAAAAGAAAAAATCTTTCAAGTTTTGCTATGGACACCATTATTTGAAGCTCCACATTAGCCAAATATGATATTTCCCCATGCAACAGACTTTGACAGATGTTTAAGATGGACAGGCAGACCATCCCATATGTGTCCTTTAAAGCAACGCTACATAAGATTTTCACCTTAAAATAACATATGCAAAATTATTTTGATGGTACATCAACCTTTTAGTGGGTGAATGCCAATTCCCTCTTCTTTTGTTTCTTTTTTCAGCTGCTTCCTTTAGGGGTCACTACAGCGGATCATCTGCCTCCATCTCACCCTATCCCTTGCATCTTCCTCTGTAACATCAACCCTCTCCATGTCCTCCATCACTGCATCCATGAATCTTCTCTGCAGTCTTCCTCTTTTCCAATGGTCTGGCAGCTCCATCTTCAACATCTTTTTTCCAATACAGTGGTGTGAAAAAGTGTTTGCCCCCTTCCTGATTGCTCATTTTTTTGTATGTTTGTCACACTTAAATGTTTCAGATCATCAAACAAATTTAAATATTAGACAAAGACAAGTAAACACAAAATGCAGTTTTGAAATGAAGGTGTTTATTATTAAGGGAAAAAACATCCAAACCTACATGGCCCTGTGTGAAAAAATGATTGCCCCCCGTTAAAACATAAATTAACTGTGGTTTATCACATCTTTGGAAAGCTGAGTTCAATTTATCTAGCCACACCCAGGCCTGATTACTGCCACACCTGTTCTCAATCAATAAATTGCTTAAATAGGACCTGCCTGACAAAGTGAAGTAGACCAAAAGATCCTCAAAAGCTAGACATCATGCTGCAATCTAAAGAAATTCAGGAACAAATGAGAAACAAAGTATTGAGATCTATCAGTCTGGAAAAGGTTATAAAGTCATTTCTAAAGCTTTGGGACTCCAGCAAACCACAGTGAGAGCCATTATCCACAAATGGTGAAAACATGGAACAGTGGTGAACATTCCCAGAAGTGGCCGGCTGACCAAAATTACCCCAAGAGTGGAGTGACGACTCATCCAAGAGGTCACAAAAGACTCCACAACAACATCCAAAAAACTGCAGGCCTCACTCAGTTAAGGTCATTGTTCATGACTCCACCATAAGTAAGAGACTGGACAATAATGGTCTGCATGGCAGAGTTCCAAGATGAAAACCACTGCTGAACAAAAAGAACATAAGACTTGTCTCAGTTTCGCCAGAAAAAGAGCTTGATGATCCCCAAGACTTTTGGGAAAATACTCTGTGGAATGACAAGACAAAAGATGAACTTTTTGGAAGGTGTGTGTCCCATTACATCTGGTGTAAAAGTAACAGTGCATTTCAGAAAAGGAACATCATACCAGCAGTAAAACATGGTGGTGGTAGTGTGATGGTCTGGGGCTGTTTTGCTGCTTCAGGACCTGGAAGACTTGCTGTGGTAAATGGAACCATGAGTTCTGTTGTCTACCAAAAAAAATCCTGAAGGAGAATGTCTGGCCATCTGTTTGTGACCTCAAACTGTAGCACACTTGGTTTCTGCAGCAGAACAATTATCCAAAACACACCATCAAGTCCACCTCTGAATGGCTTAAGAAAAACAAAATGAAGACTTTGGAGTGGCCTAGTCAAAGTCCTGACCTGAATCCGATTGAGATGCTCTGGCATGACCTTGAAAAGGCGGTTCATGCTTGAAAACCCTCCAATGTGGCTGAATTACAACAATTCTGCAAAGATGAGTGGGCCAAAATTCCGCCACAGCGCTGTAAAAGACTCATTGCCAGTTATCGCAAACGCTTGATTGCAGTTGTTGCTGCTAAGGATGGCCCAACCAGTTATTAGGTTTGGCAATCACTTTTTCACACAGGGCCATGTAGGTTTGGATTTTTTCCCTTTATAATAAACACCCTCATTTAAAAACTGCATTTTGTGTTTACTTGTATTATCTTTGTCTAATATTTAAATTTGTTTGATGATCTGAAACATGTAAGTGTGACAAACATACAACAAAATGAGAAATCAGGAAGGGAGCAAACACTTTTTCACACCACTGTATATTCACTATCCCTCCTCTGCACATGTCCAAACCATCTCAGCCTTGCCTCTCTTACTTTGTCTCCAAACTGCTCAACCTGAGCTGTACCTCTGATATACTCATTTCTAATCCTGTCCCTCCTTGCAAGAATTCACCTTGTGGGTTAAGGATGATTCTGAGAAAGGTGAGGGATAAGCCCAGAATTACACAGGAGAAACTTGTTAATGATCTCAAGGGAACTGGGACCACAATCACCAAGAAAACCATTAGTAACACACTTCACCATAATGGATTGAGATCCTGCAGTGCTCACAAGGTCCCCCTGCTCAAGAAGGCATATCTGAAGTTTTGCTATTGAACACCTGAATGATTCAGAGAAGGCTTGGGAGAATGTGGTGTGGTCAGATGAGACCAAAATTGAGCTCTTTGGCATCAACTCGACTTGCTGTGTTTTGAGGCCGAGAAATGCTGAATATGACCCCACGAACACCATCCCCACTGTCAAACATGGAGGTGGAAACAGTCTGCTTTGGGGCTGTTTCTCTGCTAAGCGTACAAGAAGACTTCACCACATTGAGGGGCCGATGAACGGGGCCATGTACCGTAGAATCTTGGATGACAGCCTCCTGACCTCAGTCAGAACACTGATGATGGGTCATGGATGGGTCTTCCAGTATGACAGTGACCCAAAACATAAAGCCAAGGCAACAAAGGAGTGGCTCAATAAGAAGCACATTAAGGTCCTGGAGTGATCTAGCCAGCCTCTGGACCTTAATCCCATAGAAAATCTGTGGAGGGAACTGAAACTTCAAGTTGCCAAGTAACAGCCTGGAAACTTTCAGGATTTGGAGAGGATCTGTAAAGAGGAGTGGACCAAAATCCCTCCTGAGATGTGCGCAAACCTGGTGACCAACTACAAGAACGTCTGACCTCTGTGCTGGCCACTGACCTCTGTGCTTCATCAAGTACTAATTCGCATTTTGGTTGGGGATCAAATACTTATTTCCCTCGATCAAATGCAAATTAATTTATAACCATTATTTAATATTTTTTTCTGGATTTTTTTTTGTTGATATTCTGTCTCTCTCTGTTAAAATAAACATAAAAATTATGGACTGTTCATTTCTTTGTTAGGGGGTAAACTTACAAATTCAGCAAGGGATCAAATATGTATTTCCCCCACTATATGCGCGCAGGGGTGGACCAGCACCTGTCATCATGGATCCTGGACTACCTCACGAACCGGCCTCAGTTTGTGAGAACCCGGGACTGTGTGTCCGACACGATCATCAGTAGCACGGGGGCCCCCCAGGGAACGGTGCTGGCTCCCTTCCTGTTCACTCTTTATACTGCGGACTTCTCACACAACACAACACACTGCCATCTACAGAAGTTCTCTGATGACTCTGCGATCGTTGGCCTCATCTCCAATGGAGATGAAGCTGAGTACAGAGGGCTTATCCAGGACTTCGTGGACTGGTGCCATCGGAACTGCCTCCAGATCAACGCGAGGAAAACTAAGGAGCTGGTGGTGGACTGCCGCAGGCATGGGCAGCCCCTCACAGTACCAGTAAATATACAGGGAACAGACATCGAGATGGTGACATCCTATAAGTACCTGGGTATTCATCTGAACAATAAACTAGACTGGTCACACAATACTGATGCACTCTACAAGAAGGGACAGCGCAGGCTGTTCCTGCTGAGGAGACTCAGGTCTTTTGGTGTACAAGGGGCGCTGCTGAAGTCATTCTATGACACGGTGGTGGCATCAGCCATCACTTTTGGAGTGGTCTGCTGGGGCAGTGGCATTACTGCAGCCGATAGGAAGAGACTGAACAAACTGATTAAGAAAGCTAGCTCTGTCCTGGGGCAGTGCCTTGATCCGATGGAGGAGATAGGAGAGAGAAGGACGGTGGCTAAACTGTCATCTCTGCTGGAGTCCGAGTTCCACCCTATGCAGGACATACTGAATGCACTGAGGAGCTCATTTAGCAGCAGACTACATCATCCCAGGTGCACAACCGAGAGGTTTCGTAGGTCCTTCCTACCAACGGCTGTCAGACTGTACAACCTAAGCAGGGCTGCTCGCAGAGATAGCAAAAAGACGTAACAAACTAATAGTTTTTTGAATGCAAAAGATGCAATAGACTTACACAATGGTCCCCTCCGGCATACAACTAGGAACATACCGGTCGCTATGGAGGGTGAGAATATGTATGGGCACATAGTCATACCATGTAGGATAACTAAGTAGACGGTTATGCTGTTTCATTCCATCTAGCAACAATGCTCTGCACTGTGTGTGTTTATATATTTACATATTTATTCCATCTAGCTACAATGCTCAGCACTGGGTGTGTTTATATATTTATATATCTACATATTATTCCATCTAGCTACATTGCTCCGCACTGTGTGTGTTTATATACTTGTATATTTATTCCACCTAGCTGCAATGCTCCGTACTGTGGGTGTTTATATATTTACATATTTATTCCATCTAGCTACAATGCTCTGCACTGTGTGTTCATATATTCATATATTTATTCCATCCAGCTACAATGCTCTGCACTGTGTGTCTGTGTGTGTGTGTATATATATATATTTTATAGTAATACGTACATATGTATATTAGCTGCTCTTGCTTGCTTGTTTTTTTCTTGCCTTCTGATTGTTGCTCTGAGTGTTGCTATCCCTGTGCTGTTGCAATCCTGGAATTTCCCCATTGTGGGACTAATAAAGGCTTATCTTATCTTATCTTATCTTATCTTATATATAGGGCACAGGGGAAGCTAACCGTGACCTTTGCCCGTTTTACCCCCAAACCCATAGTCAAAGGTCAGGGTGTCAGGTGGAACATGTGTACAAAGTTTGGTGACCTTTACTTGTTCTATAGTAATAGTACAAAGGGAATGTTAATGTTGACCTTTGACTTTTTGACCGTTTTGACCCCAAACCCATAGGCAGAGGGCAGGGTCAGTCTAAGCCATCCTTGTCTTGGATGGATGATATCGATTTGAAAAGGCAACATCATTCCTCTTTGTAGTTACTGCCTTCACAAGATTTTGGGAAAATTGACCTCTGACTTTTAGGTCCAGGTCAGAGGTCACCCAAATTAGAATATGTCCATGAAAATTAAAAAAAAAAATATTGCAAAATGCATTAACTTTTTTAAAAAAAGGGCAGCTCAGTAGTGCAGTGGTTAGCACTGTGGCAGCACAGCAAGATCCCGGGATCAATTCCACCCCTGACCATTGTGGGTTCGATCCCACCCCCTGACCATCAGTGACCCTTCTGTGTGGAGTTTGCATGTTCTCCCCATGTCTGCATGGGTTTACCCTGGGTACTCCGGTTTCCTCCGACAAGCCAAAAACATGCAAGTTAGGTTAACTGGAGACTCTAAAATGGCCCTAGGTGTGAATGTGTATGTGAATGGCGAAGGGATTGGTGCCGTACCGTGGCTGCCTCATCCATCCAGGTGGATGCCCTGAATTTCTCTCTGGGATTAATAAAGTATACAAAATACAAAAAAAAAAAAAAAAAAATCATAGATACACCCATGGTATCAACTTGAAAAGCCCATGCCATTTCTTTCTCTAATTATCGCGTTCACAAGGTAGGTGTTGATGCTGCCACCGCCGCCCTTCAGTCCAGCGGAGTGACAACAATATCCCTTCAGCCTTTGACTTTTCAATCTAAATGGTGCTAAATGCTCACTGTCTGGTTAGGTCAGCACAGCAAAGGAGCGACCCCTGAGATCTAGCTGGCAGCTGAACAAGACAAAGCTCGGGATGGGAAATCACAACATGTGATATTGCAATATTCAGTATACTGCATGACCGTGATAGTATTCCATCACACCCCAAGTATTGTGATAATATCATATCATCCACCCTCTGGTGATTCCCGCCCCTACTTCCCCCATAGCCTGAGTGGACCCGCATTGCTTGCAACAGCTCTGTTCTTGGTAGGAATACTGAAAAAACTACAACTATGGCAGCTATGACCTGAGTCCCAATCAGAGGGCACAACTTTAGCAACCAACAACTAAGCACTCTGTTGGGACTGAGGTCATAGTTGCCATAGATGTAGCCTTTTCAGTGTTCCTATCCAGAACACGAAAGTTACATAGTGCCCCTTTAAATGCATTTAACATGGTAGTGTCAGTCTTGCAAAAATCTAAGCAGACAAAGGAAAACTTAATTTTAATAACAAGCTGTACAGCATCTCGCTTATGACTGTAAGCTAAGGTATGAACCCACGCACATGAAAGCTAATTATGAAAACATGAAAGACAGCAGAAATAACAAGCACAACTTGATTTTTAGGTCGCTATAAAGATGTCTAATAACAAATCTCAAGTTACTAAGACATCTGACAAGCTTTTTTTCCTTTTAATGAGTTTCCACTGACTGTTTTCATAGCTGTATTACAGCTTTATGTGGTCCAAAACAGACATAAATCTAGGAGTAAATATGAGTGAAGTTTTTAGTCCAGCTTTCAGTAACTATTTTTGGGACAAATGTAGGCCATGACTGCTTTTATTTAGGCCAGAAAACAACATTTATGGACATCTGGCATCTAGTGGGTATTCAACTGAAATTAAAACAGGGGTTACATGTTCCATATTGTACGTCCTAAATTTTTTTCAGGGGCATTTAAGAAATGTCATTATCAGCCCACTGGTATGCTGGTAAAACACGAACTGGCCAATTTTTCTGTCACACAGAGAATTAGATTAGGGAGCAAGAGCAATGTATAAATTAATCACCTGTCAAAAGTGTGACCTGCCAGCCAAAGATGCTATTAGCCTGCTCTCAGCCCTGTGAGATTTACCTCATTCAAGCGCTTCATCCTGCGTTCCTCCAGGTCTATCTTGGCACGGAGGAAGTTGGCATGTTCAGTGTCATCCACTGGCTTCTCAAAATAAACATCAACGCCATCTGTGGGGCGAGCTGTAGTAACTAGATGAGAGACAGGAAACAGGTTGTCATTGTCACATAAATGACAAGAGCCAGAGAGCACAGCCCCCCCCCCCCAAATTAAATGGACAACACAGGCCAAAATGAGACAGGACTGGCATTAAAAAATTAGCAGCAGAGTGTGGAGGCAGTTTTACACAAGATTTAGAGGTCTAGTAAGCATGAAAAAAAAAACCTTGATTTTCTAAATATCCACCCCAATACAGGGGAAAGCCATGCGCTAAATCACTGAGTTTTCACTGAGTCTAAAACTGGCAAAATGTGGCACACACATTTAATGTTGCATGTTTAAAATATTATTTTTGCTGCAACAACTTCCTGCTAATTCCTCTAAGCATAAGTTATAATATTTTGTGAGCATGTGGCACAATTTCTACGACACTGAAACAGCAAAATCAAATTAATTGTATCTTTTAGTTAATTGAAAATGCTCCAAACTCTACATAAACTGAGATTACATTTTTTTCAGTGGGACCTAATTTAAAGTTCTGCACAAATGTTAAGTTGTCTGTAAAGCTAGTAGGCCATATTATAACGAGAGTTGGCTGATCAGTTGTCACTGATCCAGAACCTGTTTATGGGCGTTTCCAAGTTCATTTCCTTATCACAACGGCGTAAAAACAAACTTTCTGCTGGCACTTGACGCAAAGAGGCCAGTCTAATCATTTAGAGATGTGTTTTAGATAATCCAATCCAAAGCACTCCTTCTTATCCCTTTAATGCAAAGAGGTGCATTATCTAAAGTGAACTGTGAACATGACGGTTTAAGACTTTGCATTGACCAAAGACCGTGTGTGTGTGTGAGCCAAAATGCACGTGATAGTAATGCTGCTTGGCAATAAGAACGACATCAATCACAGTTGATGCCCAGTTAGTTATGTTATAAACAAATGGTGAAGAATGGGCTGAAAAAAATCAGCTGAATGGTTTAATGTAGTACGTACGGATACAACACAGACATGAATGGGTTTGACACTTAAGGAAAAGAGGAAGATGCCTGTGCAAACTTTCATAAACTTTCATTAATGATGACGTGGAAGTCGCTCCCGGCTGTGGGGAGATGGAGTGCTCCCTCTCTTGTTGCTTTCACCGACCGAGGGTCTCCCCCTATCTGCCCTGGGTAGGAGGGAAGGAGGCAATCTTGTACCTTGTTCATTCATTTATTCCCCTAAAAATAAACACATTAATGCCTAATAAGTCTGTGATGAAAACGAAAATCCCCCCCCACGCATCACACTGGAACACACTGGCACACGTGCTCCCTGTTCATTCACTCATTCTCTGAAAAAAATCCTACATTAATGCCTAATCTATAGATTCCAACGGTAAGCCTACAATTAAAGTGTGTGTGGCTGGAATAAAAAAAATAGTGTGATCATCATATAATTAAAACGACAAGCGATTATGACTGTTACAACTCTCTCTATTAAAATAAGATCTAAGCACATGCCGTTTCCTGAGCTCCAGAGCTGTGCGATGTCAAAACATGCCACTGAAATATCATTAAACAATGCGCTTCTTGCGATAGACCTCCTTTTTCCTGATCAAAAGCGGATTCTCATGGAATGCACTATAATAGTAATGCGCATTAGATTGTGCGCCACCATACCTCTTTGAAATGACTCTTCTCCTCCCAGTGCAGAGCGGGTGCATTGTTTACTGGTAATTTGATGGTGTGACGCAAGGCATAAAAAACAGACAATGCGCTGACAGAAACTAACAAAACCACTGGTGCACAGCAGAAAGTCTGTCGGAAAAGTTCGTGGATGACCGTCAAAATAGGGCCCAGTATCTCACGGAGTGGTGAATGCTGACAAACACTGCAATTTTGTAGTTTTGTCAGAATTTGTAAAAGGCTGCAAAGCAGTTTGCAAACGCAAACTGGTTTGTTTTTTTTTTTTTCAAAATTTCTCTGGAAATTTATTTTTTTGCAAACAGCTGGAAATGTTTACAAAATAGTTGTGAGCGTTTGCAAACGGTTGTAACACGTGTTGTTAAAGTTCTTTTTGGTTTGCCGAGTAGTGAACACAAGCAACTGTTTAAGAATATTTAGGAACCCTTGAAATCTGAATGCTGGGGAGGGTTTGCGCACCCTTTTTATAGGGTTGGATACAAGATTTTCCTGACATTCACCTGATATTTTACCTGGAGTTGGCAAAAGGTCCCAAACTTTCCCAAGAGTTTTCAAATACTTGCCAATCGTCGCAAACACTGGTGACAGTGTTTGCGACGATTTTTTGTGACGATTTTTCTGAAAAAAAAAAAAAAATTAGGCGCCTGTCGGCTGCCATGTCATTAGTGTGCGCTTAACATGAGCGCACCTAATGTCAAGTCAAATTCCTCGTATGTGTTAAACATGCTTGGCAATAAAGTTCATTCTGATTCTGATTCTGACCAACAGTTGCTAATGTTCACCAACTGTCTTTCACAAACACTTTCACAAAAATTTGTGTGAATGTTGCTAATGCGAATTGTTGCTAAATGTCATTAATGACAGAGGTGAACCCTGATTTTAGCAAACACTCATCAGAAAAATTGGTGAATCCAAAAATCACAATGTTCGTCAGCATTTACCGCTTCGTGAGATACTAACTTTAGGAGACAAATCCAAATAGAGCAAACAATCATTTTGCCATTAGCTTAATATTAATAAATAGTTTTTATTCTAGCTCTTTGTAAATTAACTGTAATGTTCTTTTTCCAGAAGGTCACACACCCCACACATCTGTAAGTCAAGGGGCCCTAATGTGAACTGTGATTGACATAAAATGGCCGGGAAAGAAGTCCCTCTCCCCAAAAATAGAACTCCTCATTTGAGTCAAAGCTTCTATATAAATAGCAAGTCAATCTGATCAGAAATGCAGAAACAATACTGGTGACAACATAAAATGGAGTGGAAAAAGTACAAGCTCCCCTGCCCAAAAACTACACCCCTCATTAGATGAGGTTTGAAGTGAATGCGATCAGAAATGCAAAAGCTAAAGTGGCAACAACATAAAAAGACTACTCCCCAAAACACATGGAACCCCTCATTAAATGTGTGTGAAAATCAAATGAATACCATGTATTGATGAGCTAAAGCTTCTGTATAAATTTGAAGTCAATCCGATCAGAGATCCATGAGCTACAGTGACAACAACATGCTGTCAAATGAATGGAGGGATGGGTCAAAAACATAATAATAATAATCATAATCATAATAATAATAATAATAATAATAATAATAATTTGAAAATATTTCACCATGATGATAGCTTCTTCCCGGAATGTAATTCTCCTATGCTAAAGTCATTATCTAGCGGTTATATCACCTTTTAACAAAAATAATCTTCTGATAACATCATAGGATTCTCTCACCAACAAGCTTTGTCATTTATTTTAAATGCTCAAGTTTATTTTAAAAGCTGGCTGCATCCATAGTGGTTAGATGCTCTATTTACTGCCCTGACTGGTTTGAGCCACAGTCAGCCCTTGCTGTGGTTTTAAATGTGTTGATGAGACATTGTGTGAACAGAGCTGAATCAATAGAGTGTAAAATACAACAAACAAATATATTCAGAGTATGTCGGTATATTTTGCACACATGCTTGTGACAGATATACTGCATCCATCCATGAGTGTTGGTGTACAGAGGGATCCTTATTGTATTGTTAATTTTGTATTTTCTCCTTTTATTTGTTACTTGCTACTACAGCAAATTGAAACTCATTTCTGATTCTGATTGACAATGACAGCAGAGTAAGCGAAAGAAAATTTTTGCCTTTCATAGTCAAAGACCCTGACAAATTATCACCCACTATCAGTCAGAAACTAACTGACGATGATCTCAAATAATACAAGGCACTCACAGCTGTCAGCCTTCATCAAAGGTACAGCCGTGGTGGGTTTTTGGCTTTTCTCGTAGTCCAAGTACTCTGCTGTCTGGTAGGGACCTGAGTCAATAGGATACTCGTAGTCCTCTAGATTTTTCACAGCTATCGCCTCCTCTTCCTCATCATCTTCCAAATCTTCTTCCTCTTCGACCTCTTCCTCGTCATCGTCTTCCATCATTTCATCATCCTCCACTTCCAGCTCACCCATGTCCACATCTGCTTCGGGAGAGGGGCTTGGAGTGGGAGCTGTCACTTTCACACTGTGGGATGAGTGGGTGACTGTTAGTACTTTAAACCAACCACAGTCTAGTCTTGCAGTAAGTCTGAGTCATCTTACACAGAGCTGAGTCTTCCGCTGTTCTGGGATGGAAGCGTCTGAGGGCCGGCGGGAGCGTCTCTTTCCTCCGTCTCGCCCTTACTGATGGCACTCCCCCGGCCAGGGCAGCACACGTACTCAACTCCCCGGAAATGGTCACCACACGGCAGCAGCATCCCATAGCTCTGGAGTACCAGATTGTCTGCTGAGCATTCCTGATGCAGACAAACACATTATTTGACATGATTAGCTACACACTCAAAAAAACTGGAAAAAAGTCAGAGAAGGTGATAAGTAGAAGAGTTGCAGATTGTTGCACCTTTTCTGCTCTGCATCAAAGATCACAAGTGAGGTGATGTTGTGAAACATTACACCAGATGTCATCCCATTGAGTTTCTTATAAAGCACCCCTTCTACCTATTTTTATTTCACTTCAATGTGTTGTTTTGATGTATTTTCAATTCATTTACACTGTCTGATTCTGCATTACCTAGACATTTTCTCCAGTTTTTGCCCTCTGTTTTAATCCTTTGTGCTAACTGTCTTCACTTCTCATCTTTCTTCATGTGTACCCGCCACGAGTTCTTTGCGCTTTCCTAGATTTATTGGTGAGAGTTCCACCTTCAGTTTATTATAAGGCTCCATTTACACCTGGCATTAAAGTGTGTGTTTAGTGATTAGATTATGATTGGATACTGATTGACCACATACATTTACACCTAGTATTAACATGGGTCTGGGGAGATCTTGTTTGCTATATGATCATGATCCATCCAGCATCTACTGCAAGTCAACACAAAAAAGAGAGTGAAAACAACTGAGTGGGTTTAAGATGATTCCTCTTTGCACAGTGATTTTCTTTCAACATTGATTGTTTTTACTTTTATTGGGTGGGTGGCAGTTTTTCATATGTTTGATGGTTATCTTTTTTTGTAAGGCTGCATATTTTACAGCAACTGTGGTTCAAGAGCTGGGTGCTGAATTGTGCTCTAACTATAAACACATTAAGTTAAAAGCTAAAAAAAGACACGGGGTCAGGCCTGAGCATCTGAATATTATAACTTTTACTAGAGAGAAGCCTAAATAAGCCTTAATATGTAAAACAAGGAGCCAAAAAAAGGTCTCACACTGCTGGAACAGGAGGAATAAAAGTGAATTTTAAAATCTAAACCTGACTGTCATGGATGATGGAGTAGCTCATTCTGGCTGGACAAAATCACTCAGAGAGATTGCAGATTTCCTGACCTTTGGCCTTGACTTTGTGCACAAGCTGGATGCAGACCAATCTGAGGATTACTGTGTGTAAGTTTGGTGAACACTGGGGAAAATGCCCAGGACAGGGGTCGGCAACCCACAGCTCCGGGACCGCATGCGGCCCATCAGCTCCCTGCAGTTATATCTCAAAACACATGGAAATTAATGAAGCTCATTTTAATTTTTATTTTTTCAAATTATTGTTTATTGCAATTGGATACATTTCTCAATGGAAATGCATACTTTGATAAATGTAAAATATCCATCCATCCATCTTCTACTGCTTTTCCAGAGGTCCGGGTCACAGAGGCAGCAGTTCAAGCAGAGGAGCCCAGACTTCCCTCTCCCCAGCCACCTGCTCCAGCTCTTCAGAGAGGATACCAAGGCGTTCCCAGGCCAGCTGGGAGATGTAGTCTCTCCAGTGAGTCCTGGGTCGGCCCCAGGGTCTCCTCCCAGTGGGATGTGCCCAAAACACCTCAAGTGGGAGGCGTCCAGGGGGCATCCTGATCAGATGCCCAAACCACCTCAACTGGCTACTTTCAATGTGGAGGAGCAGCGGTTCTACTCTGAGCCTCTTCCAGATGACTAACCTCCTCACCCTATCTCTAAGGGTAAAATGTGGGCTTGATCCTAATATCAAACCCAGATTATGCGAGAGAAAGTAAAATCACAGAGGAAAAAAGAAAGTCTAATTCTGTGTAGACAGATTAATTTGCATCATGCATGTTTGTTGTGGAGAGAATTTCTCCACGAGAGCACAAATGATGAAAACAGCCGCCTCATCAGTGTCAGCAGGTCCATAAAAAGTCTTAAATGTGATTATCTAAAATCAACACCTTAATTGTCCTTAAAAATGAAAAACAATCCTTGATTTCTTTCTCAATAACCTTGTTGCCTGCACTATAAATGCTGGATTCACCAGACATGACCGAAGTCTGAATTAGTGTAAGTATATTTTCACCGTCACAGCTCAATACAGCCTGAGTTATGTAAAAATAAAAGCCCTCTACAGTGATTCCATTTTCAGGATGGTTGTTTTTGTTATGTGCTTTTATTATGAAATGCCATCAACCGGATATACTTGTCTGAAATCAGCAACCTATAACCGACCGTTTTTCCTCACAATCTGTAACTAAAAAAGAAAAAAACAGTCAAAGGAGTTCAAATGAGTGAAAAAAGAGAAGAGAAGATTCTGTGACAGTAATGTAGAGATGAGCCTGTTCCACTGTTCCATAATTTTGCCATTTATGGATAATGGCTCTCACTGTGGTTCACTGGAGTCCCAAAGCTTTAGAAATGACTTTATAACCTTTTCCAGACTGATAGATCTCAATTACTTTGTTTCTCATTTGTTCCTGAATTTCTTTGGATTGCAGCATGATGTCTAGCTTTTGAGGATCTTTTGGTCTACTTTACTTTGTCAGGCAGGTCCTATTTAAGTGATTTCTTGATTGAGGACAGGTGTGGCAGTAATCAGGCCTGCGTGCGGCTAGAGAAATTGAAATCAGCTTTCCAAAGATGTGATAAACCCAGTTAATTTATCTTTTAACAGGAGGGGGTAATCACTTTTTCACACAGGACCATGTAGGTTTGGATTTTTTTTTACCCTTAATAATAAACACCTTCATTTAAAACTGCATTTTGTTTACTTGTGTTATCTTTGTCTAATATTTAAATTTGTTTGATGATCTGAAACATTTGACAAACATACAAAAAAAATGAGAAATCAGGAAGGGGGTAAACACTTTTTCACACCATTGTGAACCACAGAATTTGATAAAGAGTTGATTCAACAAAAGTGGGACAGATGGACAGATTGACCCATAACATAATCCCCTTTGCCCAAAGGGCTCTTTGACCCTTTTGGGCTTCGTCCAACAGGGGATAAAAGCCACAAAGCACCTTTTTGCACAACATGGACCTTATTTTCTAAACTGTGGACTTTATTTCAACTGCCTATATGGCTTTGATAAAAAGTTATCTTCTTTTCCAACTACTTCAGAAGGCAGATGGTACAGTATGCTTCCTAATCATTTTAGCGGACTGCATCAAATGCTGTTTTTCTCCACTGGCTCCTGCATACTAAACAAGTGATTTAAGAACTAATCACTTTCAAAACAGGTCTGGGTGTCGAGGTTGAAATGCACCTTACAGTATAATTGGTACCTCGTATTTCACCCTGTGCCTTATAATCCGTCTCTGTACAGTCAGTACTATCCATAGACTCATAAGGGTCATCATCCATTTAACCTAGTAGTTGCCTATGTTGTATATAAAGTTATCTAAGAATTTTTACTTTACTTCCCTGGGTAACTCCTTTTCTATTATGCCGTGTGCATTTCTGTTGGTTGAGTTGTTTGTGTCAAGCTGCTGTTACACTATAATTTCCCAGTTTAGGATCAATAAACTCCTAAAGCTCCGCACTGTGTTTTTATATATCTACATATTATTCCATCTAGCTACATTGCTCCGCACTGTGTGTGTTTATATATTTACATATTTATTCCATCTAGCTACAATGCTCTGCACTGTGTGTCTGTGTGTGTGTGTGTGTGTGTATATATATTTTATAGTAATATGTACATATGTATATTAGCAGCTCTTGCTTGCTTGTTTTTTTTTTTTGTTTTTTTTTTCTTGCCTTCTGATTGTTGCTCTGAGTGTTGCTATCCCTGTGCTGTTGCAATCCTGGAATTTCCCCGTTGTGGGACTAATAAAGGCTTATCTTATCTTATCTTATCTTAATAAAGTACATCTATCTATCTATGAAATGTTGTTTTATTGATGGAACATGGGTGGGCAATATAAGCTACGGCTTCAGCCATCACCCATTTCGGATAACTTATGTTGAACTGTATAATCAGAGGAGTTATTGTCTAATTTGACCTTGTTGGATTTTTTTTCACCTTGTTATATTATTCTGTCCTTTCTTTTAATCTTTTAATCTAATCTATCCGAAATAAAGATTCATTCATTGTGTTTATTTAATTGGCTTTTAAATGGTGAAGCCTTGAGCATTTTTCATGTTTTTTGTTTGTTATGTTGTCTGATATTACATCTGCTTTGAAATCTGTATGCCTGTATGAACGGACAACTCACTGCAAAACAAATCTACCTACAGATATGAATAAAGTAACCTTAACCTGAATTGGCAGCCTTCTACAGGTAAGGCTCCTCCTTTACAGATCTGAGGTTTAAATTGAATAAAATATTTCATTTTTTAGACAACTAAGAAATATTGTCTGATATTGTCTCTTAAAGTCAGTTATCATCCATTTATTATCGTTTTCAGTATTCATTAAAGTTTAATTTTTTGTCCTGTTTTTTATCCCTTTAGTCACAGTTCAAACTTTCCCTTATCTAGCATGTTGGCCTTATCACTTTGCTTTTGTGTTAATTTACCATAAAGATGCTGTAAACCCTGTTTTGGTGATACAACATAAACCATCGTTATGATCTGCTTTAACATGGCTGACAATCCTTATTTACTTCTAACTACAAAGTATTAAATTCTTACCTCCTTAGCGATGTTGTGCCAGTACACGTAGCTCTCGCAGGCATCCATCTGCTCCTGGTGGAGGAAACGGCATCGGTCGGGCACAAGCAAAGCCTCGCTAACATACTCGCCCCCTGCAGCAGGATTGCAGATGAGGTGGGGTCAGCATATCAGGCATTTAGGCAGTCAAAAAATAACAAGTGTCCAGTTTAAACTAGTCATCAGAAATTAAGAGTATGTATTAACATCTGAATCAAAATGAATATGAGTGAGCACAAGATGTGTGCAAATAAGCACATGAGGAACAGAGGACGGAGAGTGAAGTGGAATTACCAGATGAGGATAGCAAGTATGAATCAGGACAGACATAAATGTCTAATGTACAGGATTATGTATCATAAATGTAACGTGACTGCATTTTCAACAGACAGCACACTAGAATATTTATTGCAGAATAAATGAAGACCAAAAATGAAAAAAAACAACAACAACAACTCTATTTTATGGTTGTTTTCTCTGTATCATACACATATGGAGATATTCAAGTGTAGAAATTAAAAAGCAGGTGCTCCACCAGAGTTACTTTCATTCATTCACTCATTCATTGTTAGCCTATTTGGCCCCCTGGTGGTTCCTAGTATGCAAGACCTTTCTACTTTGGTGTGCGCATCCCAATTTTAGTAACTGCCTGTACACTTCTAAAAATAAATATATTTACAAAGCTGTGGGAGAGATGTTGGCATGTAAATTAGCTAAATACTGTATATCACAACACATTACCACGTTCTTCTATTTTCACAGACAATAATGGTTTTCCCACTTATTTCAAGTAACGCTGCTATAATATCAGATATTCACAACACAATTATCACAATAGCTAAAGAAAAATGTGACAACAAAATAACAGTCAAATTGATTAACTTTTATTTTTTTTTGTAAAAACTGTGAGTTTTACTGTACAAAAGTGTACAAAAAGAACAATTAGTCTTAAGAGATTGTAAAAAGGCATCCAAATAATTTACCCACAAATCATCTTATGTGTATTACCGACACAATAGCAATTTTTGCATGTTTTAATATTGTCACTTTTGTAATATTGCAATTTGTGATACCCCTAATTTGAAGTAAAGTATCTTTTCTTCTAAGACATTCTGTGTTCATATCTGCCATCTGTGGTCTATGTCAATAGTTAAAATTGAATTAAGGCACTTCCAACTTCACTAACAAAAACCTAAAACTGCACCTAAAAAAGATGAACATTATGATTCAGTACTTTAATTCAAAGAGCTAAGTCTTAATCATCCATCCACCTTCTACAGCTTATCTGGGGGGTCGTGGGGTCAGCAGTCCAAACAGAGAAGCCCAGACTGCCACCTGGTTCACATAGCTCCATGAGCCCCCGATCCCCCCTGCCGGTGGTGAGTCCACTGGTGGGTGGACCTTTGCTGTAATGATATGTGATCACATGATATGTGGTCATGCCTCACATCTGAGTTTAATTATTCTGAGCTTTTTTATCATCATGATTCAGTCTGTTCTAGTGTCTGGTTATGTTATAATATCCCACTGTATTCTAATTGTATCTCCCTGCGTTATTCTGATTTTGTCTTATTTTGATATTAGGTTTATTTTGAAAGTATGTCCTGTTTTAGCTCTGTTTAGTTTTACTTTTTTTTTTTTTTTTTTTTTTTTTTTTAGTTACTTATTTGTACCCGTAGGTAGAGTTGGTTTGCAGTCTGGTGACAAGCCACCGGCTGCCGGTCGCTGCGTGCGCGAGCGCCCTAAACCTACATGTTTTTGGTATGTGGGAGGAAACCGGAGAAATCCCGGAGTAAACCCACGCAACACGGGGAGAACATGCAAACTCCACACAGCTCACTGTTGGTCGGGGGCTGGGATCGAACCCACGATCTCATGATCCCCGCGATCCCCCGGCTGAGGGTAAACTGTGCTGCCACAGTGCTAAACCACTGCGCCACCATGCAGCCATTACTTTGGTAGTCTCTCCCTGTTAATCCTTAGTTATGATCCTCTGCTTTACCTGTTGTGATTATGTAACCTCTTAGCCAGATTCTCCGTATCGGTCTCCCCTTCTGTTTCCCATTTTGCAATCTACTATTCCATACTTAGTCAGTCTTGCCTTGCCTCTCCTCGTGTTGATATTATTTTAATTGTTTCTTGCTACAGAGTTTGGTTTGGTTTTCCATTCCACCTGGTTCCTCCATTTAAAGGTTTGTCCCTATTAAGCCTTCCGTGGCATTGGTAGTGATGTGTTTAAACTAGGAAATGCATTGATACAGCTTTTTTAATGCCTGATCCAATATTTTAAAACTTGAATATTGGTCGATACTAACACAAAACCAATATGCAGCTTGTGGCCTGAATAAATTCAGCATATCTTTCTCATGGAATTTCTGCAAGTGTTTAATTTGGAACATCAGAAATTAACAAGAGTATGTGTCAACATCTGAATCAAAACGAATATGAGTGAGTACAAGCTGTGTGCAAATAAGTAGTTATAAAACTACACATTTACAACTGAACTTTTAAGGGTTTTTTATATATACATTTTGTTATTTATTAAGCATACAAATTTACATTTCTCTCTATTTTAATAAAAATAATAAGAGGATATGTTAAGCTGCAATATTTATATATCGGTAAAGGATTGTTAACAGCAGAAATACCAAACGGCAGCATTAATGTAACTGAATAAAATTTAGATCCATCATTGGAATATATGCAGTATGATCATTAATATGAAATATCAACTAATAAACATTAACATTATTAAAGTCAGTCACTAAATTGCAAAGGACAGTCTGGATTCTGTGAAAACATCACAGCAAAAATAAATTTATAAAAGATGTGTGTCATGATTTTGGATAATTTGAGGAAGCTTAAGTGCAGGGCAACCACTTTGGAAGAACACTCAGACACAGATGAAAAGTTTACACCACTTTAATGAAAAACCCAAATCCTATACAAAACACACTAACTTAAATAATAAACACACACACCACAATTAAAGAAACCCACAACCAAAACGCCACACTATGTACAAGAAAACAATTGCACGCTGGAGCCACATGTGATCTAGGGAAAAGGAGAGGAGAGGAAGGATTAATAATGGATAAGGAGTACAGGGTAAATACTGATGAGGGAATGGGTCTTACGGTACTGGCAGAGAGCCCGGCCGTGACTCCAGCCAGGGAGAAGAGAGGAAGAGTTGATGATGGCCGGTAAGGAGGAGGAGTGACTGGAAGACCTGGGTGGAGAAGCCGTTGTCAAGGAGGAGGATGATTCAGGCGAGTGAGCAAACACAGTCCCAGACATGCACCACTGGAGGCGGCAGTAAACCTGAGGGAAGAGGAGGACAAAAAGGTAAGACAACGGATGGGAATAATAATTTTGCCGAACAACAAGAGCTGCTGTTGAAATGCGGCACAAACCCAGCAACCCAGCGAAGAGCTCCTCACACTCTGGTCCTTAAATAAGCTGGTGAATCAGGCAGCAGGTGTGTAGTCATGCAGGTGCACTTGATGAGCTTTGGTATGACAACGACTGGGAATAATAATTTTGCAAAACAACAAGAGCTGTTGTTGAATGGCGGCACAAACCCAGCAGCAAACCCAACGATCCAGCGGAGAGCTCCTCATACTCTGGCCCTTAAATAAAGTGGTGAATCAGGCAGCAGGTGTATAGTCACACAGGTGCATTTGATGAGCTCCGGAGCCGGGAAAACAGAGACAGGACAGGAGGGGGGAGACGCGCTCACCTGATCATGACAGCGTCCCCCCCACCTCAAGGGGTGCCTCCTGGCGACTTCCCGGGTTTCTGTGGATGGGCAAGGCGGAATGCCCGGACCATACTCTTGTCATGGAAAAAGGACAGTGGAATCCATGATCTCTCCTCCGGACAATACCCCTTCCAGTGCACCAGGTACTGCAAGTCCCAGCCATGGCCGTGTACATCCAGAATCCACTGGACAGTGTATGTGGTCTGTCTATCGATGATCCGGGGAGGTAGAGGGGGGTCTGGAGGAGGGCAGAAGGGGCTGGCGAAGAGAGGCTTGATTTGGAAAACGTGGAAGGTGGGATGGATACGAAGAGATGGAGGCAACGTCAGACGGACGGTGACATCATTGACAATCTGGGAGATAGGGAATGGACCCAGAAAGCATGGGGACAGCTTCCGGGAGTCCCGTCTTCATTGGTACCTTCTCTGTGGATAACCAGACCTTCTGGCCTATGGAGTATTTGGGCGCCGCCGCACACCTATAGTTGGCATACAAGCGGTTCTGCTTGGACGATCGTTGAAGAGCCACCTGAGTGGACCTCCAGAGGCGGCGGCAGCAATGTGCATGGGCCTCCACAGAGGGTACCGTGATCTCCCTCTCCATCATGGGTAGGAGTGGTGGTGTGTATCCCATGGTGGCTTCAAAAGGAGTAAGCCCCATAGCGGAGGAGACGGCCGAGTTGAGTGCATATTCCAGCCAGGTCAGGTGGGAGCTCCAGGCAGAAGGGTTGCAGGATGCCACACACCTCAGGGTGGCCTCCAAGGACTGGATTGCACACTCGGCTTGACCGTTGCTCTGGGGATAATATCCTGAAGTGAGGCTGACAGAGGTACCCAGAGATCGACAGAACGCCTTCCACACCCGAGATGTAAACTGTGGTCCTTGATCTGAGACAATGTCCATAGGGATGCCGTGTAGTCGGATGACATGAATAGACAGTAGGTTGGATATCTCGGCAGCAGAAAGGAGACCAGGAACCAGAGGGGAACCAGATGAACAGCTTTGGAGGAGCGATCGGTGATAGTGAAAATGACAGCGTTACTTTGAGAAGGAGGGAGGTCCGAGACAAAGTCAATGGCAATATGACACCAGGGACGGGAAGGAATGGGGATTGGATGGAGGAGACCGGCTGGTGGTGAAGAGTCAGATTTGTTGGCAACACAGGTGTGGCAGGCCTTAACATAGTCTTTGACATCCGACTTAAGGAAAGTCCACCAAAACACCCACTGAATAAGTTCCATCATGCAAGTGATGCCAGGATGACAGACAAAAAAACTTATGTGCCCCCACTGGATTACGTCACTGCGAAGGAAGGACGGCACATACAGTTTGTTGGGCGGGTCTCCCTTGGGGACAGGTTCCACTGACTGAGCCTGCCGGACCCTCTGCTCGATATCCCATGTACTGTAAGGGCCCCCAAAATACAGGAGGAGGGCTGGATGGTGTCCGGAAGGGGGCAGCGGCTGTAGGAGAGAGAGAAGGAGAGGAGTCGGAGGAAAACTGGCGGGAGAGAGTGTCAGGTTTGATGTTGCGGGATTCTGGGTGATAAGTGATGGAGAGATTAAATCTAAGAAAGAACAGGGCCCACCTAGCCTGCCGGGAATTCAAACGTCTGGCTGACCTGAGATATTCTAAATTTTTGTGATCAGTCCAGATCATCACCAGCTGATTGGCTCCCTCCAACCAATGCCTCCACTCCTCCAGTGCCAATTTAATGGCCAGCAGTTCGCGGTCTCCTACGTTGTAATTTCTCTCGGTTGGGGACAGCCGCTGGAAGAAAAACGCGCATGGGTGGAGCTTCTGATCAAAGCCGGAACGCTGTGAAAGCACAGCGCCCACCCCCGAATCAGACGCGTCCACCTCAACCACGAACTGAGCTTGGGGGTCTATCTGCGCCAAGACAGGCGCGATGGTAAATTTTTCTTTCAGTGAAGAAAAAGCCCGTTCAGCGGCCTCAGACCACTTGAACAAGCTCTTGGTAGATGTGAGCTGTGTCAGGGGCAGAGTGATCTTGCTATAATCCCAAATGAATCGGCGGTAAAAATTTGCAAAACCCAGGAAGCATTGGAGCTCCTTCCGGGTTTGGAGGGTAGGCCAGTCTACCACCGCCTGAATCTTTTCTGGGTCGACCTTTAACGTGCCCCTGCCCACGGTAAACCCCAGGAAAGAGTGGAGCAGGTGGAAAACTCACACTTCTCAGCTTTCACAAAAAGCCAATTCTTGAGCAGCCGCTGTAGAACCGTCCGGACATGGACCACATGTTCCTCCAGCGTGCGAGAAAAAAATAATATGTCATCTAAGTAAACAAACACAAAATTGTTCACCATGTCTCGGAGGACGTCATTGATTAAATGCTGGAAGATGGCGGGGGCGTTGGTCAGGCTAAACGGCATGATCAGATATTCAAAATGATCCAAGTGTGTTTTAAACACCGTCTTCCATTCATCCCCCTCACGGATGCGTACCAAATGGTAAGCATTCCGGAGGTCGAGCTTAGCGTATATCCGTGCCTGATGGAGAAGTTCAAAGGCCAAATTGATGAGGGGCAACGGGTATTTATCCTTAACGGTGATGGAGTTAAGCTCCCTGTAATCAATGCATAGCTGCAAAGTGCCATCCTTTTTACCTACAGAAAAGAACCCTGCGCCGAGAGGGGCAGATGACAGATAGATAAGGCTGGCGCTAAGGGAGTCCTTAATGTAGCTCTCCATTGCTTCCCTCTCCGGCCCAGAAAAACTGCAGAGCCGGCTGGATGGCAGCCGCGTGCCCGGCAGGAGGTCGATAGCGCAGTCATAGGACCGATGGGGTGGCAAAGAAAGGGCCCTTGACCTGCTAAAGACCTCCCCTAAGTCATGGTAGACCTCAGGCACGTGGCTGAGATCCGCCGGTTCACCCGAAGGGGGGGGAGAGAGGGAGAGCGGGTGAACATGCAGCCGATCGGAGACACGACGACAAACAGAATGAACTCCAGGAAGAAAAATGGAACCTTGGGCCCAATTGATTATGGGATTATGTTTGTGAAGCCACGGATACCCCAAAATCATGGAGGCTGAAGATTGTGGCAGCACAAAAAACTGAACTGTCTCACGGTGGTTACCGGACAAAATGACTGAACTGGGCTTAGTTTGCCAGATCACTGCCACAAGATTACAGTCTGATAAGGCAGAGACATTAACAGGTGTCAGGAGGTTCCTGGTGGGAATCTGAAATTTTTGAATCAACTCCTGATGGATGAAACTTTGCTCCACTCCGGAATCCACCAGAGCGGAGGTTTTACACTCGGCTCTCTGTAACTGGATGAGTGCCAGGAGTGTAAAACAGCTGGAAGGATTTCGAGGATTTCGAGAAGAGCCTCCCGCCAGATCCCCCCACGGTTACTGACGGGCCGACTCTTTTGGCTGAATTGGGCATTTGGAGATGACATGATCAGTATTTCTGCAGTACATGCATGCCACCACCTTCTCCCGGTGCCGGTGTTCCTCCAGAGTCAGATGAGTCCTAACCAGGACCATCAGCTCCGGAAGGGGCACCGTGGAGGCAGCACAAGGGGGCGGGGGGGACCGGCCATGGGGCAGGCGAGGAAGCAGTGGTCCTCTGCTCCTTTCGCGCTCCCAGAACTGGCTGTCTAGAGCTACTGCCTGGGTGATCAATTCATCCAGCGAGGAGGGATTCGCCCGAATAGCCAGTTCGCCGCAGAGATTGGTGTTCAAACTCCAGAGGAAGACGCTGCGTAGCACAGTGTCATTCCATTCAGAGTCTGCTGCAGCGACCTAAAACTCGACAGAGTAATCGGCAACAGACCGACTCCCCTACCAGAACCCCAGCAATTGGCAAGCGATGTTCCCCTCACTCTCTGTGTGATCAAATGCCTGGGAGAATTCCTGAATGAAACGTTCAAAGGTATATTGGGCTCCGGCCGGACCACTCAAGACGGACAGGGCCCACTTGAGTGCCCGGTCGCAGAGTAACAGGGTCAGGAATTGAATTTTGGCCGAGTCATCCCTATATTCTCCCTCCACCTGCTGGAAATACATCTGGCAGTGCAGCAGGAACCCTTTACATCCCCCCACCTCACCCGTGTAGGGGGCAAGCACAGGAATGGAAATGGTCCTGCGGAAAACAGGTGCTGCCAGGGCAGCAGGTGCATGAGGGGGAGTGGCCGCACCCGGAAGCCGACACAAATGCTCTGTAACCGTGGTTAATTGTTGGGTTATGGTTTGGAGCTGTTCAGACAAGAACATGACCTGGTGCTCTGTGGCTTACAAACACGAGAGCGCTGACTGTTCTCGCAAGGCAGCGCCTGCTAAGCCTTGATCCTGGCTGGATCGTTCTGTCATAATTTTGGATAATTTGAGGAGGCTTAAGTGCAGGGCAACCATTTCAGAAGAACACTCAGACACAGATGAAAAGTTTACACCACTTTAATGAAAAACCCAAACCTTATACAAAACACGCTAACTTAAATAATAAACACACACACCACAATTAAAGAAACCCACAACCAAAACGCCACACTATGTACAAGAAAACAACTGCACGCTGGAGCCACATGCGATCTAGGGAAAAGGAGAGGAGAGGAAGGATTAATAATGGATAAGGAGTACAGGGTAAATACTGTTGAGGGAATGGTTGTTATGGTACTGGCAGAGAGCCCGGCCGTGACTCTAGCCAGGGAGAAGAGAGGAAGAGTTGATGATGGCCGGTGAGGATGAGGAGTGACTGGAGGACCTGGGTGGAGAAGCTGTTGTCGAGGAGGAGGAGGATTCAGGCGAGCGAGCAAACACAGTCCCAGAGACACACCACTGGAGGCGGCAGCAAACCTGATGGTAGAGGAGGACAAAAAGGTAAGACAACGGATGGGAATAATAATTTTGCCGAACAACAGAGAGCTGCTGTTGAAATGCGGCACAAACCCAACGATCCAGCGGAGAGCTCCTCACACTCTGGTCCTTAAATAAGCTGGTGAATCAGGCAGCAGGTGTGTAGTCACGCAGGTGCACTTGACGAGCTTCGGCGCCAGAAAAACAGAGACAGGACAGGAGGGGGGAGACGCGCTCGCCTGATCATGACAATGTGTTTATGTCCAGCATGACTTTGAGTCTGATAAGAAGCCCCAATAAACAGTCACAAACATCTGTCCTCATCACAATTTTAATATAAACTCTAACATAAAGTTACATTTTAATCATTTTCTGTAACATTTAGTTATGACTGCAGCAATAGCTCGGGAAAAAGGCTGCTGTATTAAGCCTGAACAGTGACATAAAAAACACTTTTTTAGAACAATTTATTTACTTCCTAAGTAATTAACAGCTCACCTCATCATCACAGACAGATGGAAAGTTTGCTTGAATGCATTTGTTTGAAATGATTTCAAAGCATTTTTATCATCCAGAAGCACTACCGAAAGCAAACAACAAAGATCGTCTCTATAACAGGAGCGCTCACTCTGTCAGTCTAGGATGTTATAAAGAATGTACAGAATAGATAAAATCAGTTATCTATTTGTCGTCAAGTCTTCTATGTCATTTATTTCTTTATTTTTTAATGTGGTTTTGTTAACAATAATATAATATATTTAGTTTTCATCTACTTTTTTAATCCAAAAAATGGTCGTTAACAGCCATCTTGTCTCTAACATTACACATTTGACATGCAGACTCCATTTACACACAGGCTACATCTCAGGAATCAAAGAGAGCAGCGGAGCGATCAAATGTTGGCAGTTTCAAAAGCAGTTTACTGGTTTATTTCATGTTTTTTTGTTTCATGTTTATTTAATGCTCCCCGATACCGATCCAGTTATTTTGCCTGAATCAAAGCCGATACTAGACATCACATTGGCCCATCTCTAGTTAAAGTCCAGTTTAGTTTGTTTTTCAGCCCCCGACCTGTTCTTCATTTTGTCTTTAATAAATCTTGGGTCCTCCTCCTCTGAATGAACAATATAGCTCCTGGGATCATTAGAGCACATAAACCCCTCCACCACAATAAGGCGGAGATCCACAACAGGGAAGTCTTAATCATCAAAATTTAAAACAAAACAAAACAAAAAGGTTCAAAATAGTTCGCTTTATGTGTAATAAATATAGAAAATACTGTATGTAAGATGAACTTTCTGAATTTAATTATTAAAAATATACATTTTTTACAAATGCTATTTTTTAGATGCACTAGTTTATGAAACAACAGATAAATATTGGTCAGTCACATTCAGTCAAATTTCATCTTACAGGTGCCAATATTGGCAAACATTTACTCAATGCCAGAAATGAATATATAAAATTTATGTTAGTCTTTTCCACACCATCTCTGTAATCTAAAACAATACATTTCCAATTATTTTAATATAGTGATAGCAGTGCAATGTGTCATTCTTACCTAGACAACGGTAGGGAAGCACTATGAGCGGGTGAGTCTGGCAGTGGCCCCAACCTTTCTTACACCAGGCAAGGATGGTGGCGGGTCTTTTTGACTCCTCTATATGGGAGATCGTAAGCTCTGGGTACATCTGGATGCACAAAAACATGCAGAGGTGACAGAGACACAAAAACAGAGAGGTGGGCAGACAGAGTGGACGGACGTAAAACATAAGGAACAGCCATTAGGGCGGTTCAGGGTTAGAGTAAAAGTAGTAAGATCAGGGAGGGAGACGAGGAAGAGCGCTGTCATTCGGGGGAGAAGACTAACAGGGGGAAAGAGCCATGCAGCAAATTATTTATTGACTACTGGAAGCTTTTTAAAGCATTTGTCTCAAGCCACACTAGACGTGGCACACTGAAGAAATCAATTATTTCTAATTTTGCATCTATTTCCATTTTAAATTTAGGCCATCCATTGAATGCACCATCTCATAATGAGATTTAACAGCGAGAGTGCCGTAGCTGGCCCACAGTCTGAATACACATTAAAATGCCTTCTTCATAAATATCAAGGCTAGACTGGAGGTTTTGTGTAAAAGCCACTGCAAATACATGTCGGCTAATCGCATTACAATCCATTCAGGCTCATGGCTGCAGCTCCATGTAGTACTGGCTGTGTTTATTTTGGCCTCCAGATGGCGCCTGGCTGCCTCTACTTTTGCACTTGTAACTAATTGAGAATGCACCCTAGTAATAATATTAATAATGCAGACATTCACAAAGAACACACAAAATAGTAGATAACAAGAGGATGAAACTTGGATGGTGGCAAAGATGAAATATTGCAATGTTCAAACAGACTACATCCCTCCACTATATGGTTCAATATATAGATTCATAGCACAGGTGCAAAACAGAGAAAATGATATAATTTTTTTTTACCACATACCTCTGTTTATTATTAAGTTACAATGATTCTTTAAGTAGGAAAAAAAATCAAAGAAAGCTGTCAGGTTTGTGTTTATTTCCATTCAAACGTCAGATTCCATACCTCCTGACAGTAGGACAGGATTTCGCTGGGCTCTTTGAAGCAACCCTGGCGGCCCTCGGGATCCGGTTCCCACTGGCCAGTCTGTGTATTCATGTGAAGGAGCTGACGGCCACAGAACATGGCAATCTGTGGCTCTGCCACCTGGGGGCCTGGCCCGTTCACCTCAGTCATGGCCAAAGCCTAGAGAACAACGGGAGGGGAGAAGGGGGCAGTGAGAGAGATGAGAGGGAGTCAATACAAACTTCATGGCAGAGAAAATTATGTCTGAAGCTGATCCAGGGAAGAGAGACCACAGATGCAAAAATGCACTCTAAATGCACTCTAGCTAGCAATATCCAACATTAGACTGAGACAGTAAGTGTAAGGGCAAGACAGATCGGGCATAAGATCGAAGGAGAAAAGGGTCAACGTATAGAGGAGGGAGAAGAACAGAAGGCTACACTGAAGAGTGACTGCACTGTACAAAGAAAGATTTAGGATAATAAGGACAAATTCAAAATTCAGAAAAAAGCTCCCCCAGTGATCTTTTTATTGAAATATCCAAAATACGTGAATGACAAAGGGGACCAATAAGATGCCCTGACTCATGGGCTGGTGGACTTGGTGACTACTGGTGGCATTACTGACATCTGAGGAAAATGGGAAAGGATGGAAGGAAGGTGAAGGGGAAGATGTACGCAACACAAAAATATACAAGAGCATGTAAAAGACTGAGCCCTGGCCCCACTCCATGCTCCATCCCCTCCTCCAGCGGCTGTCTAGGATGTTGCTATTGATTGTGGGATATGTTGCCTCTGCCTGTGGGAGGGCCCGTGGGACCCCACGCAGAGGAACAAACAGCAGCCAGTGCTGGGAGTCAGGTGTTAATACAAGCTAATTGACCGATGTGGCACTTCGCTACATTAACACACACAAGCACACACAACACAGGCCGGCAGGAGCGAAGGACGGGAGGGGTGAGGAAGTGAGGGAAAAGGTTTACAAAGACTTTTTCTGCCATAAAAGTCAAAAGTGTCTTCTACAGACATGACAACAGTGAGTCCACAAAAACATTTGGAAGCATTTCATGTTCCACGGGATGAGTCATCTCAAAATTAGATGTTTACAGAAGGAGTTCAAAATGCTCCTGCAGGTCATTTGATGTGAAATGACGCTGGTTTCTTAACACAACAAAGTGCAGGTTTATTCACGGTACAGCACTTTCAACAACATTTATGGTATAACCTTTTAACTGTGCAAAGCATACACGCAGCACCCCAGAGACAACCCTTTCATCTGCACAGACAGACAGAGAGATAGACACACCGACGACAGACAAGATGGGTGACGCTAAGCCAATTAGAAGGAAGATTGCCCAAAGGGAAGAAATGGAGAAGAAAAAATATGGGAGAGTGACGCCTGATCAAAGGAAAGCCCTGCTTCGGCCAAACGGAGCTGAAGTGTTTGAAGTTCTAATTAAAATTCATAGTGAGCAATATAAATATATAAAATGCTCGGAGTAAATGTACAATAAATATAATAAGCCCTGAGCAGTGCATTATAATTATGCAAAGCGTGGTTTGTGTTTCTGCATGTCTGGCAGATTTCTTACAAATTAGGCATCTACTTTCATTACTGCTGACCATTTCCCAAAAGACACACACACCCGGGTTTAACTCAAAGATTTATGAATGACTTTCAGTCCTTATTGGGACACATTTTTATTCATATTCATTTAAATTGTTTGAATATCAATATGAAAATTGCAAAGTTGCTTAACCCTTAAAGGGCCCCTAATTCTTCTGCCATCCATCCATCCATCCATCCATCTTCTTCCGCTTAATCCTTTTCAGGTTGTGGGGGGGCTGGAACCTATCCCAGCATCTTTGGGCGAGAGGCAGGGTACACCCTGGACAGATCACCAGTCCATCGCACAGAGAGACAGACAACCATTCACTCTCGCAGTCATGCCTAAGGACAATTTAGAATCCCCAGTTTGATGCCAATTAACCTAACTTGCATGCTTTTGCATGTGGGAGGAAACCAAAGAAATCCCAGAGTAAACCCACACAGACACAGGGAGAACATGCAAACTCCACACAGATCACTGTTGGTCGGGGGCTGGGATTGAACTCAGGATCCCCCGGCCAAGAGTGAGTTGCTGTGCTGCCGCAGTGCTAACCACTCCGCCACTGCACTGCCCATATGTAGACTATTTTTTCTAAATAATTCCAGCAGTCAGCACCAAGTGCCATACATCATCTTAATAAGAAGAGCCTAACGTTTCACTTAGGTTCATCTGAAGTCCCTGTTTCAGATTTTCTTTTGTCTGAGAATGCATAAATCTAACAGAATTTCTAGAAAACATCAGTAAAACTTTTGCGGTTTAACACTGGTAAACTGACATGCTTCCCAGATGTTTTTAGTGAAAATCAAGTGTATTCCTATGTCTTTTACTAGAAATGTACTGGTGTCTTTACAATCTAAAGCACACAGTTGTGCCTCTGCACCTTGCACAAGCTATTATGGTAGTTTCTAGGAGAGCACTGTCAATTTTCAAGCTTTGCATCCTCATAGTCCAAATAACAATTGACAGTGCTTTATACTTATAGGAGGGGAACTCATTTAAAAGTAGCGTGGCTAGGAACGAAGTTAGTGTGTTGCTATTTTCTGGCAGTTTTGACCAACAAAAACCATATCTAAAGCAAGTGGGGTATTATCAGCCATTATTTAAACATCCATTCATCCATTTTCTATCGCTTTTCCAGAGGTCCGGGTCACGGAGACAGCAGCTCAAGCAGAGAAGCCCAGACTTCCCTCTCCCCGGGTACCTGCTCCAGCTCTTCAGAGAGGATACCAAGACGTTCCCAGGCCAGCTGGGAGACATAGTCTCTCCAGTGTGTCCTGGGTCTGCCCTGGGGTCTCCTCCCAGTAGGACATGCCCGAAACACCTCAAGTGGGAGGCATCCAGGAGGCATCCTGATCAGATGTCCAAACCACCTCAACTGGCTACTTTCAATGTGGAGGAGCAGTGGTTCTACTCTGAGCCTCTTCCAGATGACTAACCTCCTCACCCTATCTCTAAGGGTGAGTCCAGCAATCCTACAGAGAAAGCTCATTTCAGAACAAGATCGTGGACACAAGCGGCTGAAAATTTCAGCCACTTGTATCCGTGATCTTGTTCTTTCAGTCATTACCCAAAGTCCATGACCATAGGTGAGGGTAGGAATGTACAGTAGATTGACCGGTAAATCGACAGCTTTGCTTTAAAGGTCAGCTCATTCTTCATCACAACAGACTGATATAACGTCCGCATCACTGCAGATGCTGCTCCAATCCATCTGCCAATCTCCCACTCCATTCTCCTTTCACTCGTGAATGAGACCCCGAGATACTTAAACTCCTCCACTTGGGGCAGGAGCTCGTCCCCAACCCGGAGAGGACAATCCTATTTCAGCAGTGTGTTTTAAATACATGTGCAACCATGCCCCCTGTTCTGACACAGGCACATCAGGACACACACAGACTGCCTAGAATTTCTTATTGTCTGTTACTTTTGGGCGCATGCGCACGCAGCGACCGGCAGCGGGTGAAAAAAGTTCTACGTCTGTGTCTCTGTTTTTATGCGCTTTAAGGTGTTTTAACGTGATTCTCTGTGCTGTTTTTGTCCTTGAATGTTTGTGGACTATATAACGAAGAGCTCCCTGGTTCCATCAGTATGGATTTCCTTCTTGTTTTTGCACTGTCGTTTCTTTCCTACCGGCTCTTTGTCTTGGAGGTAAGCGCAATTGCAGTCACGCCGGGAAGAACGCAGTATTCCAGAGACATGTTACTGCATTTAAACATGGATAATGCAGCATCTGTGTTTGCGTCTGTGCCACAACTGCCGGACTTTATTTTAAGAGGTTTTCATGGACACAGCAATGAAAAGAGAGACAAGAGGAGGAAACGCGGAAAGCGTGGAGGCATAAGATTAAACCTGAGGAGGTGTCAGCTTAACCGCATTCCTCTTCCTTCTATTATTATGGGGAACGTACAACCCCTGAGAAATAAAGTGGATGAAATTCAAGGAAATGTACGATGTCAGAAGGACTTCAAGAACTGCTGTGTCATGGCTTACACAGAGATGTGGCTTACGGCACATGACCGGGACCCGGACCTGTGTATGGACGGCTTTGGAGCCCCACTTCGCTTGGATCGGCAGGAAGAGGTAATGGGGAAACGTCAGGGGGGCGGCGTATGTTTATAAATTAATAAACAGTACTGTACATCTGTCATGGTCAGAGAGCGCATCTGTACACCAGATGTGGAGCTTCTGTCCGTATCGCTACGCCCCTTTTATCTGCCTCGCAAGTTCCCCCAACTTTTCATAACGACTGTGTACATTCACCCGAGGGCAGATGCTGCCTCTGCCTCCAGCACCATCTTTGATGTGGTACAGCGGTTGCAGTCAATTTCCCCAGAGGCTCCAAATTTTATCCTTGGGGATTTTAACCATGTTTCTTTAAAGAAGACACTTAAAAACTTTTATCAATATGTCTCCTGCCCAACCAGGTGAAAAAAGACATTGGACCTGTGCTATGGATCCATAGAGAGGGCCTATAAATCTATTCCCCTTCCTCCTTTAGGATCCTCAGATCACAACTCTGTACATTTGCTGTCCACATATAAAACTGCTCTCAGAAGAGACAAGGCGAAGACCAGAGACATAAACGTGTGGACAGAGGATTCAATGCACTGCCTCCAGGAATGCTTTAACTGTACGGACTGGGAGGTGTTCACACTGTCCTGCGGAGATGATTTGGACTCTTTAGTGGATGTGACATGCTGTTACATGGCTTTCTGCAGAGGTATGATCGTTCCACGTAAACGTGTCAAAATATATCCCAACAACAAGCCATGGGTTACAAAATCAGTTAAATCCTGCTTACAGAGGAAAGCATTTGCCTTTAAATAGGGGGTTGTTTCTAAGCTGCAGGTTGCCACAAAAGAGCTGAAGGCCGAAATTTTAAGAGCAAAACAGAATTATAAATCAGAGTTGGAAAGCAAGATGGCAACAAAGAAACTTGGTTCAGCCTGGGTCAGTATGAAAACTACTGCAGGCCTTCAGAGCACAGAGCGCAGTAATCGTGTGTTTTTAGATGGTTTTAATTCAGACACAGAGCTGGCTAATGCTCTTAATTGTTTTTATGGTCGTTTTGATTCCTTTGATTTTAGCACAGAAACCCAAGATTTGAAACAGAAATTCAAAGACAATCAGCACTTTAATATTGAGGTGCAGGATGTTAAAAGGGCGTTCTGTGCTGTAAAAGTGAACGAAAGTCAAGGCCCTGATAATATATGTGGGCGCTTGGTAAAGTCCTGTGCACATGAATTGAGCCCTGTATTTCATTACATTTTCAACAAGTCCTTACAGACACAACATGTGTCTAAGATCTGGAAAGATGCTGTGGTTGTCCCCGTTCCAAAATCCAGCTGTCCTAAAACGGTAAATGATTTTAGACCAATTGCTTTGACTTCAATTTTAATGAAAATTTTTGAAAAACTGGTCAGATTTGAGGTCCTAAAGTAGACAGAGCATGCATTGGATCCTTTGCAGTTTGCCTATAGGCCTCACAGAGGAGTGGAGGATGCCACTGTCACTCTGTTTAACATGCTTTTTAAACATCTGGATTTTAATGGGACACACACCAGGCTTTTATTTGTGGACTTTTCTTCCGCCTTTAATACAATCCAACCTCATATTTTAGTTGAAAGGCTCCTGCAACAATTTGATTTGAGTAATAATGTGGTGGGTTGGATTCTGGATTTTTTTAACCAACAGGACACACAGAGTAAGGGTCAATGGTACATTGTCTGACCAAAAGTGTTCTTCTACTGGCTCTCCGCAGGGGTGTGTGTTGTCACCACTACTCTTCATCCTGTACACAAACATGTGTCGGAGCAGACATGACAACAGACACATTATAAAGTATGCTGATGATTCAGTTGTTGTCAGTCTCCTCCAGGATGGTGAGAGTGGCCACGGCCCAGTAGTTGATGATTTTCTTCACTGGTGTGAGGATTCCTACCTGCAGCTGAATACGACAAAAACTAAAGATATGATTATTGACTTTAGGAGGAAAACTCCCAGGCACAAAGTCACTGTACTAAAAGGACAGACCACTGAATGTGTACAACCCTACAAATATCTTGGGACGATTATTGATAGTAATGTAACTTTGAAGAGAACTGTGAAAGGGTGTGTAAAAAGGGTCAGCAACATTTGCATTGTTTAAGGAAACTTGCACGCTTCCAAATTGGCCGAACCATAATGACAACATTTTATCGGGCTTTTATTGAATCTCTTTTATCCTTTTCTTTAGTGTCATGGTTTGGTCAGATAAAACTGAAACAGAGGAAATCCTTGGATCAGGTAGTTAGATGGTCCTGTGGGACCACATGTGTATCACTTTAAGCTTCACATCTCAGAGAGAACAAAGAACTGGGCCTCCTGTGAGATAACAGGAGGATGTGAAAAATTAGTCTTTGGTATGCAAGAGACGACCTTGGGGGATTTCCTGGTCTCCCAGAGACTATGAGGAGGATGTTATAAGATTTAAGGAAAGATGTATTGTTACTTGTGATTAAATGCAATGTGACTGTGAGCTTTGAAGGTCCTGGATATATAAAGGACGAATGTCTGAGTTTTTTTCCTCTTTCTGTTTTGCTGATGTTGGAAGATGTGAATAAACCTGACTTGTGAGATAAACTCTGCCTCGTCATTTTCACATTTCCACACTGGTGACCCTAAGACGTATCATGGATGAAAGAAATTCCCCCGGGCCAGCCGAGTCAGGAGCTCCCAGCCAAGCGTATGCCACTACCGTCCAGCTACCGGACTTTTGGCAGGACAACCAATGCTCCTGGTTCCACTTGGTTGAAGCACAGTTCGCCCTCCGGGGGATAACGGTAGATGACACGAAGTTCTACCATGTGATCGCAAAGCTCGACAACCGCACGTGCAGAGCCTATTGGAGCGGCCACCTGCCAACGACAAATACGGCGGGTTGAAGGCTGTGCTTATCCAGCGTTTCACTCTCTCAGTTGAAGAGAGAGCGGAGAGGCTCCTGGCTCTGAACGACTTGGGAGATGGCACGCCCATTGACCTGATGGAGAACATGCTGAGGTTGAGAGGCTCAGACGGCGACGACTTCCTCTTCATCCACATTTTCCTCAGGACCCTACCGTCGGCCACGAGAGCGACCCTGGCCAGTTCGCCATTGTTGGACCAGCGGGACTTCCGCCCGCTGGCCCAGGAGGTGCACCGGATTCTCAACGCCAGCAAACAGCGCGCGGCCACCGTGGCAGCGACGGAGTTCGGCGCGACGGCCGGAGATGGCGGGGGGCCAGAGACGGCAGTAGCAGACCCACCGACGACGGCGGTGGCGGGGGCCAAGGATCGCGGAGGAGACACCCTCTGTTCTACCATCGCCGGTTTGCAGAGAAGGCACGCAAATGTATACCACCGTGCCAGTTCAAGCGCTCGGGAAACGCCAAGACCAGGGGTCGGTAACAGCTGCGGCCCTCGGGGAGGAGAACAAGCTGCTCCACTTGAAGGATGCGCGCTCGGGGAGGCAATTCCTCGTGGACACAGGCTCCCAAGTGAGTTTCATCACGCCTTCCTCCGCTGACCGGCTGGCGGTTCCCAGAGGCCACGGGGCGTCAGCAGCGAACGGCTCGGAGATTAAGACCTTTGGTGAGAGGGCTCTGCTTCTGTCCCTACACGGCCGTACATTTGAGTGGACTTTTGTTATAGCTGCAGTGAATTTCAATATGTTGGGGGCTGATTTTCTGTGCTCACATGGTTTGTTGGTTGATCTCGCTAACAGGCGCCTGGTTAATGCACTTTCTTTTTATTCTATTCCCTGTACAGCTCGAGTGACCCCGCCCACAGCACAAGCCAACGTCACGACGGTATGCGGTAAGTTCCACACACTGCTCACTCAGTTCCCAGCACTCACGGTTCCCACATTTTCAACAGCCGTCGCTAAACACGGAGTGGAACATTTTATTACTACCACCGGACCGCCCATTTTTGCAAAAGCTTGAAGCTTGGATTCAGCTAAACTGACCATAGCGCACGAGGAGTTCGCCATCCTGGAAAGGTTGGGCATCATCAGGCGTTCGAACAGCCCATGGGCTTCCCCACTGCACATGGTCCCGAAAGCTGACGGCTCATGGCGACCTTGCGGAGATTTCCGCAGGTTGAACAACGCCACAGCACACGACCGCTACCCAATCCCGCACATCCAAGACTTTTCCGTTCAGTTGGTGGGGGCGCGCGTTTTTTCTAAGATAGACTTGGTCCGCGGTTACCACCAAGTCCCAGTGTGCGCTGAGGACATACCCAAAACAGTGGTAATAACTCCGTTCAGTCTATTCGAGTTTTTGCGCATGCCATTTGTGCTGAAAGGCGCTGCGCAGACGTTCCAATGCATGATGGACGCGGTGTTGCGCGATCTCCCCTTCGTATTCGTCTACCTGGACGACATCTTAGTCGCCAGCGCGTCCGAAGACGAACACGAAAACCACCTCACGGCAGTTTTCCGGAGGTTGGGAGAGCACGGGTTAATAATCAACCCAGCGAAGTGTCAGTTCAGAGTGACGCAGATTGATTTTTTGGGACATCGCGTCTCTCCAGAAGAAGCGGTTCCGCTGCCTGACAAAGTGCGCGCGGTAGCAAATTTTCCCCAGCCACAAACGGTCAAGGCGTTACAGGAGTTTTTGGGAATGGTGAATTTTTATAACTGTTTCCTCCCCCGCGCGGCGCAGCTCATGCAACCATTGTATGCCGCACTCAAAAAGCAAAAACCCACAAATAAGATCGAATGGTCTCCGGAGCGAGAGCGAGCATTTTCGGAGGTCAAAACAGCCCTGGCAAACGCTACGTTGTTAGCACATCCAGACCCAACGGCCCGCATAGCGCTCACTACTGACACGTCAGATGTGGCCATAGGGGCGGTCGTGGAGCAGCATGTAGCTGGGGCTTGGCAGCCGCTTGCCTTTTTCAGCAGGACTTTGCGCGATAGTGAACGAAAATACAGCGCATTCGACAGGGAGTTGTTAGCTCTCCACTTGGCCATTCGCCACTTCCAGTTCTGGCTGGAGGGACGCCGTTTCACCGCGTCCGTTGACCACAAGCCGCTGACATTTGCGATGGCCAAGGTTTCAGAACCGTGGTCAGGCCGGCAGCAAAGACAGCTGGCCGCTATCTCAGAGTTTACTACCGATATTCAGCATGTGGCAGGTAAACTGAATGTAGTGGCAGACTGTCTCTCGCGCGCCGTGGTGGCCCCACTCCGCGTAGGGATAGATTATGCAGCCATGGCCACAGATCAGGTTAGCGATGCGGATGTGCGCGCGCTCCAGTCTGGACCAACAGGGTTAAGGCTGGAGAACAGGGTGCTGCAAGACGGTATGCCCCCCCTAATCTGCGATGTCTCCACTGGGCGACCGCGTCCTGTGGTACCGGCCGCGTGGCGCTGCCGCGTTTTTGACTAGATTCATTCTCTGGCGCACCCGGGAGTGCGCGCGTCGGTCAAAATGGTAGGAGAGAAATTTGTATGGCCGAGCCTGCGCAAACAAGTTAAGGAGCGGGCAGCAGCCTGCATGGCCTGTCAACGAGCCAAGGTACACAAACACACAAGAGCTCCCTTGGAGCCGTTTCACATCCCAGCTAAGAGGTTCGATCACGTTCATGTGGACCTCGTAGGCCCCCTCCCGCCGTCACAGGGGTGCACACACCTTCTGACAATGGTGGACCGCACCACGCGCTGGCCGGAAGTGGTCCCACTGGCATCAACCACAGCCGAGGAGGTGGCGCGCACGTTTTTAACAGCATGGGTAGCGCGCTTTGGAGTCCCGTCGGACATTACGTCTGACAGAGGTCCTCAATTTGTTTCCGAACTTTGGTCAGCAATGGCCCGCAGCCTGGGGGTAGCGATCCACCGCACAACCGCGTACAATCCGCAGGCTAATGGGTTATGCAAACGTTTTCATAGGTCATTGAAAAGCGGCTCTCAGAGCGTCGCTGACGGATGCAAATTGGGTGGACAGGCCACCGTGGGTTTTATTGGGGTTGCGTTCTGCACCTAAAGAGGACTTAGAAGCCTCCCCGGCTGAGCTAGTTTTTGCGCAACCACTTCAGCTGCCCGGGGAGTTTCTCCCAGATAATCCTGCGCCAGATAGCTCCCCGTCTCAGCGGTTGCAGCGTGGCACGGAATCGGGCACGCTGCCTGGCCCCGTTCACCACAGTTTTCCACGCGTTTTGGTGCCTAAGGCTTTGAAAAACGCGGAATTTGTTTTTGTCAGACACGATGCCCATCGCCCACCGCTGCGACCACCTTATGATGGACCATTTAGAGTGCTGGAAACAGGGGACAAACATTTTTTGCTAGATTTGGGGGGCAGGAAGGAAAAGATTGGCATAAACAGGCTCAAACCCGCCTTTGTGGTGGCGGACGAGGATGTGCTGTTGGCCAGGGCTCCTCGGTGCGGCATACCCCCCCGGGGACATTCCCCAGAACACCCACAGAGAGTGACAAACAGTTCTCACCCCAAGACAGCAGCGCCCCAGCGGGATGGCGCCGCAGAAGTGGCGAAGCCCGCTTACAGCAGATACGGGAGGAGACTGAGGCCCAAGCAGCACGTGGGTTAATGTGTAATGATTTTATCATGACATGCAGACTGTATTCTGTTGTTCCATCTTTGATGTTTGGGGGGGTCATGTGGGACCACATGTGTATCACTTTAAGCTTCACATCTCAGAGAGAACAAAGAACTGGGCCTCCTGTGAGATAACAGGAGGATGTGGAAAAATTAGTCTTTGGTATGCAAGAGACGACCTTGGGGGATTTCCTGGTCTCCCAGAGACTATGAGGAGGATGTTATAAGATTTAAGGAAAGATGTATTGTTACTTGTGATTAAATGCAATGTGACTGTGAGCTTTGAAGGTCCTGGATATATAAAGGACGAATGTCTGAGTTTTTTTCCTCTTTCTGTTTTGCTGATGTTGGAAGATGTGAATAAACCTGACTCGTGAGATAAACTCCTCTGCCTCGTCATTTTCACATTTCCACAGTCCAGTCGTTTGCTTGGTGAGTCACAGCTGAGCCTGACATCCCTGTACACCAGACAGGTACAAAGGATTGCTACCTCCATTTTAAATGATGACTCCCACCCTTTGCACTGCAACTTTCAGCTTCTTCCCTTCAGACGGAGGTTTGCTGTCCCAAAAAGTAAAACCCAGCGCTGCAAAAACAGCTTTGTTCCTGCTGCTGTTAAAGAGTTGAACAAGATGTAACAATATATTGTACATAATTTAGTTACCTACAGTATAATTTTATTTTATATTTACTTATTTTTGTAGGTTTTTTATTTGGGTTCTAAATCTTTTATTGGGTTTTAGACTTTTGAGTTTTTAACCTCTTTGACTAGTTTTTAACTTTTTAATATGACCCTTCTCTCTTATCTCATTTTTTTTTTCTCTTATCTCTTTGTCTTAGGTCCTGATTGATGGAGCCTTGAGTATTTTTATCATGTTTATAGTCAGCTTCATGTGTGCCTGTGTTTGCGTCTATGTTGAATGTAATTGTGGTTTGTAAATATGGATGTCACCTGACTGCAAAACAAATCTACCTACGGGTACAAATAAAGTAACCTGAACCTTTAATAGGTAGAATTCTAATCATAATGTATTTATTATCTGTCATTTTAATTTTCCTATGATGACACTGAATTGCATTTGCTTCATTCACATGTTAAAATTTTAATCATGAACTTACAGGAGGAGCATAGCCTATAGAAGATAGGCTAATAAATATAAAGGCTAATAAAATATAATTTATTTTCAGTGAACAGGTGAAGAGGGACCATGTGTGCCCCTTTTCACATTCAGGAAGGGTAAGGAGAGATGAGGATCCACATACAGTATGTATAACTGCATCAAACTGCTGGCTTGTGCGGGGCTAACAGTAACACTGTCCCAGACTTAAACAACGCATCTCCCCCATGGGTCAGCCGCAGTATATCGGGGAGGAATCCCGAAGGAAGTGCATTTGCTGCAAGAATCAATTCTTCCTGCCTGTTCCCACATGGAGAAGACCCACTGTTCTATTTTGGGTAAACAGATGAGAGGAAAAAAGCTCCTAATGCAAGCTGTAGTTTTTCTCTTAATGTGAGAAGAATTACATACAAACTATCCACATGTACCTTGTAATATAATCTAAATCATATGAAGAATCCAAATCATATGAAGAAACAGTAGACAATGATAAATTGCATATTTCTTGAGCCCACTGGAAGAACAATGATTTCAACACTGATTGCAAATGTATAAAATGATAATCACTATTTAGTGTGTGCCATAAAGTTGACAGGTGGGAATTACAGTTAACAGTTACAACAGATCACCTTAAGTATTCTGACAAATGGCCTTCAGATTTTTCCATCATTGCTGTGTTTTATTTTGGAGTCCAAATTAATAGGATAAAAAGTAATAATAACTTTGTAGTAAATTACACCAAGTGAGACATCTGCGTTGAGCTGCTGCACTGCATGCAAATATCAGAGACCCATGGACTCTGTGTCTGCACCTATTGCTGCTGTACATTGCACAAAGAAAGAAGAAAGGGTGTGGAGTTTATGAAATTATTTAGCGGATCCTTCTCCGAAACCCATATATGTCTACATGTTGCACTGTGAGGAAACAGGACAAGTCAGGTGTGTGTCCGTGCACACTGCTCAACTGCCCGGGCATTAACTGTAACGAGTGCTTGGCTTAATCCCAGGAAGTACAGACCAATGACGTTCATGTGCCTTTTTATTTTGTGCACGAGCACATCATTTCCCCATCACAAAACTGATCTGCCCTCTTAGGAAAACACAACATTATAATAACAATCTGCCTTAGATTATGCATACTTACCTGTTAAAAGTAATGTGATGAGCCATTCTGATTGGGCTGTTGCATGTTATGCCCAAAACATACAGTACTTCTGAAAATAGTTAAGACAACCTTTTTGCACTTTTGCACTTTTGCTACCTGTATTAGCAAAAGGGACTTAGACACTCCCATAAATGAGTTTTGTGGTTTTGACAATGCACTTTTGACTAAGTCATCATAATATAGCCCTCAGTGTCCTATGTTATAACACTGTGGAATACAAGACCACTACTAGTATAATGAAACTCATCATTGAAATAAATTACCAGTGTATCTTAAGTGTGCTTCAAATATAAGTTTTTTTTAATTTAAGTTTTTGAAAAGGGTATACATGTCATTACAGCACTGCATTGTTTACATTTTCATCACATATTCCCCCTTTTTTTGTTTTTTGACAACATTGAAAAAACATATTACAACACCCTTTTTTAAGTGAAAGAAAAAGAGAAATTAAAAGAAAAACAAAAAACAAAACAAAAACAAAAACAAAAACAAAAGAGCAGAAAAATAAAAGAGCATCTGAGTAGCGTTGGAGCAAAGAGAGGTGCCATTATTGAAATGGTATTTGTCAAAGATTAGATCTGATGGGAGACACATATGCGTTCCAGGGTTGCCAAAAGTTCAAGAACCCATCCATGTCCTGTCTCAGTGCAAATGTCAACTTTTCCATCAAATAAATGTCCTGAATCACGTTAATCCAATCTTCAGGTGTAGGACAGTCTTTCAACATCCATTTTTTTGTTAGAGCTTTTTTACTTGCCAATATTAAAACAGTGAATAAGTATTTTTCTCCTCGTCTTTCCAGTGATTCCGGTAGTAAACCCAAATACAAAGTTACAAAAGAAAAGGGAACTGTTACTTTGAATATTTTCCCCAATATTGTCTGTACGTTGGTCCAATATTGGTGGATAACTGAGCATGACCAAAACACATGAAAATGATTTGCAGTCTCTTCACTACACAAGCGCCAACAATTCAACCCCTTATGAGTAAATTTGTTTTGTGTTTAAAATCTAAATTAAAAAGATTTTATTTTACAGTGCATGTGGATAAATTTAATAATTATTCATCTTGTCCTTCCTTTATGAGTTTGCAGTAGGTACAGTATGTGTAATATTTGTCATTTTTAACCTGTATTGTTTTTATTGCCATTTTATTCCTTTTGCTTGGTAAAACTCAATATGATGACTTGTGTATAAAATGGGTTGCTATATAAATAAATTTATTTCATTTTACATCTGAGGCATGAACAAGGCATTAAATAAATTATTTGCCTCCTATTTATTTCTTCATTCAAAAATAGGATTACATCTGCAAAAATGTCAGTGTATTCATTATTCAGTCCAATTCAATTCAATTCAACTTTATTTATATAGCGCCATTTCACAACAACAGTCATCTCATAGCACTTTCAACTGTAGGGGAAACCCCCACATTTGCAGAAAGACCCCAGCAATCAGGCGTTCCCCTGTGAGCAAGCGCTTGGTGACGGTGGAGAGGAAAAACTCCCTTTTAACAGGAAGAAACCTCCAGCAGAACCAGGCTCAGGGAGGGGCAGTCATTTGCTGTGACTAGCTGGGGGGTGAGGGGATAAAGAAGATGAAAAGAACAGACATGTAGAGAGCAAACAGTACGATGGGGACTCAATCTATGGGAGAGAACAAACAGATGTTAATGACCAGCAAAAAAAAATATTTCATTGAGAGTGAAGAAAGGAGTGAAGCCCAGTGCATTACTGGAGGTCCCCTAGCTGTCTAAACCTATTAGCAGCATAACTAAGGGAGGGTTCAGAGACACATGATCCCTCCCTAATTGTAGGCTGTATCAAAAAGGAAGGTTTTAACCCTATTCTTAAAAACAGAGATGGAGTCTGACTCCCGAATCCAGATTGGCAGCTGGTTCCACAGGAGAGGAGCTTGATAACTGAAGGCTCTGCCTCCCATTGTACTTTTGGAGACTCTAGGTATTACAAGTAATGCAGCATTTTGGAAGCGTAGTGCTCTGTTAGGATAATAGGGTAGTATTAGATCTTTTAAATAAAAAGGGGCCTGATTGTTTAGAGCTTTGTAAGTGAGAAGAAGGATTTTAAACTTAATTCTAAACTCTATGGGAAGCCAATGAAGGGAGGCCAGAACCGGAGAGATATGATCTCTCTTTCTAGTATGAATGAATGAATCTTATATTTCGGATAGATTAAAAGTAAAGATTAACTCCTCTGATTATACAGTTCAACATAATTTATCCAAAATGGATGATGGCTGAAGCCGCAGCTTATATTGCCCACCCATATTCCATCCAAGAATTCAAAAGAAAAACAAAACAGGAGCGATTACAATTCAGAACAAAGCTAAGACAAAATGTGACAAAAACACTAAGCAACAACACAACACAGACTGCATATGACAATCCTTATGTGATTTTACATGTCATCTTGTATATATGTTTGGAGTATTTCTTCCTTTAGTTTTTGTTTAAATTGTCCAAGCGTTGTACATGATTTTAATTCAGGTCCAAAAGCGTTCCATAATCTGACTCCTTGCACTGAAACACAGTGTTGCTTGGTGGTAGTTCTCACTGAAGGTTTTTGAAATATACATGTTCCTCTGAAATGATATTGTTTCTCCCTTATTTGGAACAACTTTTGAATACTGTATTTGCGGGCAGTGATAGATTCTTCACTTTAAACATTATTACTGCAGTTTTAAAGTCAACCAGACCTTTCAAGTTGAGAGCTTTTAATTTAAGAAAAAGTGGGTTTGTTGGTTCCCTGTAAGCAGCTTTGTTTATTATGTGGAGAGCGTGAAATGATGAGGCTGAGTTTATTTCTCATTGCAAGTTTATTCACGTATCTCCAACATCCTCCAAACAAGAAAAGAGAACCATCCTCCCACATCTGTCCTTTTTATACCCGGGACATCAAAGTACAGAGTCACAATGTCTTTAAATCCCAAGACACAATACATCATCCCCCAGGTCTTCTCCCCTCCACCTAAAACCCTGGTGGTCAGGAAGTCTCTCAAGGCCATCTCTAAAGATCACATTTCGCACCCTCCTGTTATCCCCAGGAGACCCAGACTTATTGTTCATTCTGAGACGTGAGGCAACAGTAATATACATATGCAGCCTAAGCAACTCAAATATGTGTGCCACAATTATTCTAATAGCTCTCTTCTGAAGCATAAAGACTGGATATATGTTTGTTTTATATGTATTTCCCCATACTTCAGTACAATATGTCATGTATGGGAGTATTAATGAATGATACAAAGTATATAGTGTGGGTTGATTCAGCAAATATTTCACTCTGTGTAGTATTGCAATTGATTTAGCTATTTTACCTTTAAAGGCGACGGACAGACGAAAATTCAAAATCGATAAATCATATCTCAAATTGTTGTCTGAGACGAGCTAATTGGAACCCCACATGTTTTGGTGTCAACGTATGTCGCATAAGGTGACAATGCGCTCTTGAAGTACGCTGTTGTGGAGAGCTGTCTGACCCAGCCAAGCGATCAGCGGCTAAGATGGCCACTGACTGTGTGACGTCATTTCGGTTTGGCACACAGTCGGCGGACATTGCTTTGTTTACGTTTTAAAATCGGCGATTACGGATATTTCTCGGAATACTTGTGGATTACAAATAGATTATTTATTAACATTAGGATTTCAGGAATCGAATTAATTATGGTTTGTCGTTGTGTTGTCTACGGGTGCGACCTTATACCAGAGGAGCATGCTGTGAGTGTTTTTGACTTTCCTGTCCCTGGGAAAATCATAACGGCATGGGTGAAATTCATTCAGAAAACGCAAAAAAAAATGGACTTATGTCGGTAAAACACCAAAAATGTGCAGTAGAGATTTCGTTGACAGCGATTTCGAGAATAAGATGCAATTTGTGTCACGACTTGCCGCTCCTCAGCGGCTTCAGCTGCGCGCGCACCTGCCCCTCGTCAGCACATCCCCATACATCCATTCACACACACCTGCTTGTTGAATAAAGCTGTTAAATCTATCCTGAGCCTGCGTGCGTGTTTCCTGGGCCAGACATTATGTCAATTTGAAATGAAATTTGCAAAAAGATTGCTGATAAAGAAAACGGCTATTCCAACTATATATGCCTCGATTTGCAAGTGTGACTCTGAGAACGGGGTCAGTGACAGTGGCGATCAACTGTCAGAACACGGGAAGTAAACAGGGTAAGTTTTTTTATTTTTAATATTCACTGCAAATGAATTCCAAGCCATGGTTTGCATTGCCTTACCAACTTATCAAATATTAGCATATTAGGGTGTTCATACTCATCAAATATGAAATATTCAGTGCTGTATAGGGAGGTGGTTGTGCCTGTTTGATCAATTTATATTTCTATGTATGTAATCCAATTTGAGACCTCTGGGATAAAATTATGATCTACTTTTTTTGCAGATTTTATCAACTGTCACTCAATGTTGATGTTTCTGACCAAGCAGAGGAAGCTGATGAACAGGACTTTTATGTAAATCCAAATTTATACCATAAAATGGTAGAAAAATTATTGAAATGTATATGACATGCGATTTTGATGAATGCTGAACTATGAGAATTATAACATTGACATGAACATTAAGAAACTCAATATATGATTTTACAAAACTTTATTTAAATAACATTGTTCACAAATCTAATCTTGGTAGGCAAAATCCCTTGTAGTGATGAGATGGGAATGTTTCTCTGATGAGGCTCACCACACAGGCAGGCAACATAACCCTCACTTCTTCTCCAAAAAAATCCCCAACACTATGAATCTGTATCGCCTGAAAAATATGGGGTTGGCATTGATTATTCCGTTTGCATTGATTATTGAATGATTTCTTCATAATTCATCTGGGAAATTAAATCAAATGAATAAATATTGCTTATAAACTCACTCGTGTGGACGATGACGGCCGCTGGGCCGTCATCTGTCTCATCAGCTCCAGCTGTGCACAGACCAGCAGGTGCTAATCAGCGGCTGTTAAAAGTATTGAGAAGATGATGATTAACAACATGTCATCAGGCAGCGAGTGACCAATGGGTAGTTTTAGTTTGAAAATTAAGTGTGTGACCATGCATGTCGCCAAAGAAAAATATTTCTAAGAATCTTTTACCAAGAAAAATCTTCCAGCCGATCGTAAACGTGTTCTGTTCCCGTCTGTGTTGAGTCTTCCTCCTCTCCCTCTGCCTCGAACAAATAAGGCCGACAGGCCACACACCACCCAAAACGTCTTCATTGTCAATGTCATCATTTATATTGAGGTCGTCAAACTCTAGAAAATAATCGCTGTCCGAATCACTTTGCTCTCGTTCTGCAATTTTTTTTCATACCGAATTGACGTGAAGGCTGCACGCACCTATCGGGAGATGGCGGTACTGCAGCTTCACTGAGTGAAAGATGGGCTATGACCAAATAATTTCATTTATGGAGGATGGTGACACATATTAAATCAGGGGAATGGGAAGAATGGAATATTTTCATACAATCAGTTGATTGGTTCAATAAAAAAAAGGCACTGTCCGTCAATTAATATGTGACGTCCAACACAGTTTATTATTAATTATTACTCCAAGAAATTTAGTTTCGGATACCCTTTCAATCTCTACACCATTAACACTGAGTTTAGATACTAAGTTGTTGTGATGGTTGTTAAAAACTATAAATTTTGTCTTACTTAAATTGAGCGTTAATTTGTTTGAATCAACCCACAGTTTAAGCTTTCGTAATTCCTTTCCGAGTGTATTCAAAAGTTGTTCCAAATTGCTCCCACTGCATAATAAATTAGTGTCATTGGCAAACAATATTAAATCCATTTTTTCCGAAACTTTACATATATCATTTATATACATATTGAATAACAATGGCCCCAAAACTGAACCCTGTGAGATTCCACAAGTAACCTTCAGTAACTGTGAGTTTTTGTTACCAACACATACATACTGATATCTATTCTTTAAGTAACTACATAACCAGGACAGTGCTACCCCCCAATACCACAATTTTGTAGTTTCTTTAATAATAAATTATGATCCACTGTATCAAATGCTTTTTTAAGATCCAGGAATACCCCAACTGAATACTCTTTATTTTCAACAGCAGTTGATATTTTTTCTATAAATTCCATTAGAGCAAATGCAGTTGTCCTCTTGTGTCTGAACCCATATTGCTGCTCACACAGTAAATTATTCTTCAGTGTGTAGTTGTCAATTCTCTCACAGAATATTTTTTCAAGTATCTTGGAAAATTGCGGCAATAGTGAAATTGGTCTATAGTTTGAGAATTCCCCTCTGTCACCCGTCTTGTATATCGGAATTACTTTAGCTATTTTCATTGCATTGGGAAATATACCTGTTTGGAGAGACAGGTTACAGATATACGTCAGTGGTATCGCTAAGCATTCAATAATAGTTTTGACTAAGAGCATGTCAATACCATCACAGTCCATAGATGTTTTACTTTTAAACAATTTAACAATTTCAATGACTTCTCTCTCATCTGTGTTCTTTATGAAAATGGAGTCTTTTATAGCAGTGTTTTTGCTTATTGTATCACCTGTAGGTGCCGTAATGGGTATTTCTCGAGCCAAATTAGGACCAATGTTTTTTTTCCACAATATCTTTATTGAACCTTTTTTTTTTTTTTAACAAACATGATACAAACAATCAAACACTAACACTAAAGTACTACAAAAAAAAAAAATGCACTAAAAACACCAACAACCACCAACAAAATCAAGTCTTCAACAATGCTCCTCTGTTTAGTCTAGACAATCCAATACATAAGTATACATATTATGTTCACCAGTTTGGAATTTACAAGGTCCACACACATCATTCACCTTCTTCTTCAAGAGTTATGTTTAAATTTTTTACATAATCAATAAAAGGTCTCCATATATTCTCAAACACAATTTCCTTTGATTTCAGTATATATGTTATTCTTTCTAATGGAAGGTTTGTTAACATCTGTCTTAACCACTGAGTCACATCTGGTCTATGAGTCTTTTTCCATAATAGTGCAATACATTTTTTAGGACCAATGTTAACAAAAAAGTTATTAAATTCATCTGCAGGTGAAACTGCATTCACACTCTGAGTCGTTTTATTATTTTTTGAAAAATTGGTTGGGTAGCTTGTATTTCTGTTTTTATTTCCAAGAATATTGTTAAGTACTGTCCATGTATCTAGTGTGGAGAGTGTAAATAACGAGACTGATTCACGCAGCAGATGACTTTATTCACTCTCTCATCAGTCATACACAGAAAAAGCATGTCTCAATACACCATGGGTTCTCCTTTTATACCAACCGCTCATCTCACATTTGCATGACATTTCACATCACAATACATTCATCCTTTCTCCCCCCAACTCCTTCTTCCTGCTATCTCACCATGATCTCCCTAGCTATTGTTCTCCTCTGTTTACCCTCTGCATCCAGTCTGAGATGATTAACCCAGTCTCTACACTGCCCTCCCAGAATCTCAGACAGAGTTTCAGTCCTCACGTCCTTTTGGCATCAGTCTCCTCCCATATCTGCTGTAACGGGGGTTTACCTAGTACCTGTTAAAACTCTTGCTGCAGCATTTTGGATCAACTGAAGACTTTTTAAAGATGTTTTAGGGCAACCTGATAATAAAGAGTTACAATAATCTAATCTTGAGCTAACAAAAGCGTGGATCAGTTTCTCAGCATCACTCTGAGACAAGATGCTCCTAATCTTGGCAATATTACGCAAATAACAGAAGGCAGTCTTAGAAACTAATTTAATATATGAATTGAAAAACAGATCTTGATCAAAAATAACTCCAAGGTTCCTCACAGAACTATTAAGAGAAAGAGTAACCGCATCCAAACTAAGAGTTTGATTTGGAAAGGTATTTCTAAGGTTTTTTGGACCAACAAGAATGACTTCAGTCTTATCTGACTTTAACAGCAGGAAATTACAAGTCATCCAAGCTTTGATTTCCTTAAGACAGGCTTCTAACTTGGCTAATTGATTACTATCATCTGGCTTCATTGACAAGTATAACTGTGTGTCATCTGCACAACAATGAAAATGTATACAGTGCTTTCTAATAATGTTACCTAACGGAAGCATATATAAACTAAAAAGAGTAGGGCCTAGCACAGATCCCTGTGGAACTCCATGACTGAGCTTTGAGTTGAAAGAAAACTCATTATTGACATGAACAAACTGGAACCTATCAGATAAATAAGATCTAAACCACTGCAACGAAGTTTCATTAAGTCCAACATAGTGTTCTAATCTATCAAGTAGAATATTATGATCAATAGTATCAAAAGCTGCACTAAGGTATAAAAGGACAAGTACAGAAACAAGTTCATTATCAGATGCGATAAGGAGGTCATTAGTGACCTTCACTAAGGCTGTTTCAGTACTATGATGGATTCTAAACCCAGATTGAAACTCTTCAAATAAACCATTTCCCTGCAAGTGGTCAAATAATTGCGTAGCAACAACTCTAAGATTTTTGAAATGAAAGGGAGATTAGAGATTGGTCTATAGTTAGCTAAAACTCCTGGATCCAGCGTTGGCTTTTTGAGTAAGGGTTTAATTACAGCAGTTTTAAAAGCCTGCGGTACATGGCCTAATGTTAATGAAGAATTGATTATTTGAAGAATAGAGCTACCAATAAATGGGAAGACTTCTTTAAATAACCTGGTAGGAATAGGGTCTAAAAGACAAGTTGAAGGCTTGGATGAGGAAATTATTTTATCTAACTCTAAAAAGCCAATTGGAGTAAACTCATCCAAACAGATATCAATTGAAGGAGTTGTAGCAGTTACTGTATTGAAGTTAAGGGTGGGAAGAATCTGACTGATTTTATCTCTGATAGATGAAATTTTATTATTGAAAAAGTTCATAAAGTCCTGACTAGTAAGCTCTAAGGGAATGCTTGGATAGACAGAGTCCTGACTCTTTGTCAGCCTGGCTACAGTGCTGAAAAGACACCTGGGATTATTCTTGTTCTCTTCTATTAATGCAGAATAATAACTTGTTCTAGCTTTTCTCAGAGATTTTTTTATAAATTAAAAGATGATTTCTCAGACCCAGAGAAATTACCCAGCCCCTGAGGTAAATCAATTCAATGTTGTAAATCAGTTTAAATATTTAGGAATCCAAATTATGCCTAAGCTAGAATCAGTCGCCAGCGTCAACTATGAAGCCTTAATGTCAGATATCAATGAGTTAACTCAGAGATGGATGTCACTACCAATGTTGATGATCGGGAGAATCAATATACTTAAAAGTAATATTTTACCTAAAATACTTTATTTATTTCAATACATTCCCTTATCACCACCTTTAGATCTATTCTCAAGAATAAAAAAAAAGTTAGTGGAATTTATATGGAACAACAGGAGGGCTAGATTACGTTTGTCTTTATTATATTTACCATTTGATCGTGGAGGTCTGAAATGTCCAAATTTTATGTTGTATTATTGGTCGGCACAACTGAGGTCTATGACATATTATTTTTCATCAAATGATCTCCCTCACTGGACTGAAATGGAATCATACAATTTACCTTTACCTCTTCCCATATTCATATACTCAGATTCAGCAAAAAAAATTACAAAAACAAGTTAAAAATCCATTTGTAAAGCATATGATCAAAATATGGTGTGAAGCTAAAAACTACTTAAAAGAACCACAGTTATTGTCACAATTTAGTCCAATATGGGGTAATCAATATTTTAAACCAGGGAGAGCGGACGCTGTATTTAAAGTATGGAATTTAAAAGGGATACAAAAGATTCAGGATTTATATTTGCCATGTGCAGACAACATAATGTCTTTTGAAGAGCTGAGGATCAAATTTAATCTCAATAGAACACATTTTTTTAAATATCTTCAACTTAGAAACTTTATTCGATCAAATCAAAATAAAGCTCTCACTCGACCTATTTATTCATCCTTGGAAAAAATGATGATGAAAGATAGTAAAAGAAAGGGTATTATTTCAGAGTTTTATAACTCATTGACACTATCTTCAAGTGAAAATTCACTGAAAAGATTAAACTACTGGAAAGAAGATCTGCAAACTGAAATTTCAGAGGAACAATGGGAATTGGCTTGTACAGAAGCTCAAACCAAATCAATAAATGCACGCCTTAAATTGATACATTTCAAATGGTTAATGCGGATGTATGTTACACCGGAGGAGTTAAATAGATATAACAAAAATATACCAGATACATGCACAAAATGCATGGAAAGTAAAGGAACCCTATTTCATTGTTTATGGGAATGTAGATTAATAAGAATGTTTTGGGAAGAGGTGAGGGTAACAATTGAAAAAATAATCTCAAAACAAATCATATTGAATCCTAAACTGTTTTTGTTGGGTCTGTACCCAGAAAAGCATAATTTTAATAAAAGTGAAAGAACATTCATAGACCTCAGTTTGCTTAATGCCAAAAAATGTATTGCACTATTATGGAAAAAGACTCATAGACCAGATGTGACTCAGTGGTTAAGACAGATGTTAACAAACCTTCCATTAGAAAGAATAACATATATACTGAAATCAAAGGAAATTGTGTTTGAGAATATATGGAGACCTTTTATTGATTATGTAAAAAAATTAAACATAACTCTTGAAGAAGAAGGTGAATGATGTGTGTGGACCTTGTAAATTCCAAACTGGTGAACATAATATGTATACTTATGTATTGGATTGTCTAGACTAAACAGAGGAGCATTGTTGAAGACTTGATTTTGTTGGTGGTTGTTGGTGTTTTTAGTGCATTTTTTTTTTTTTTGTAGTACTTTAGTGTTAGGGTTTGATTGTTTGTATCATGTTTGTTAAAAAAAAAAAAAAGGTTCAATAAAGATATTGTGGAAAAAAAAAGATGATTTCTCCAAGCTAAATACATTTCATCTAAATTAGTGGAGCACCATTTTCTAATTGACGAGTCTTCTGTTTTAAGCTACGAGTTTCTGTGTTGAACCAAGGAGTTAGAAATCTCTGATTAGACTTTTTCTTTTTTAAAGGGGCCACCATGTCTAGAGTCTGATGCAGAGAAGCTGTAATTCTATCTACCATGCTATCAATTACAGAAGGAGCAAGCTGTCTATAGCTTATTTCTGTTGTGTTGACACATGGCGTAGAGAAGACAATCTGCATAAATTTGGTAACAACATCATCTGAGAGGCATCTGCTGTAGTAATATTTTTCTTTAGGAGCCAAAGAGTAAAATCAAAGGTTAACAGACAATGGTCTGACAGTACAGGGTTATGAGGAGACACTACCAGATTTTCTATTTCTATGCCATATGTCAGAACAAGGTCCAATGTGTGGTGGAGATAATGGGTAGAATTTCCTACTTTCTGAGAAAACCCCATCGAGTCTAATATTGAATTAAATGCCATATTAAGACAATCACTATCTACATCTACACGTACAGTATATTAAAGTCCCCTACTGCAATTATTCTGATTTCAGCACTAAATCAGCTAAGAATTCGGCAAATTCTGATAAAAACTCTAAGAAGGCTGAGGGAGGACGATAAACTATGGCAAATAAAATTGGGTTTAACGTAAAATTGCTAACATGCCCAATACTGTGGACCAGACCCTCAAAGGAATTAAAACATGTTTTTTGCTTTACATTAATTAGTAATTTGGAATGGTAAATTGTTACTCCTCCTCCTCCACGACCAGAACTTCTGGGATTGTGACAGTTTAAATAACCAGAGGGAGTTGATTGATTTAAACCAACATAATCCTCTCGCCCTAACCAAGTCTCTGTAAGGGATACTAAATCAATCTGATGATCAATTAACAGATCATGGACTAGCAGAGACTTGGGAGTTAGAGACCTAATATTTAACAAACCACATTTAATTTTTAAATTATGAGAAAAAGAGGCCAAATCATTAAATTTAGAGACTTCATGTTTAATTTGAGTTTTATCAGCTTTTTGTTTAATCACTTTGGGATGCTTATACATAATATTTTTATTAACTTTGGAGGGAGCAGACAATGATTCTCTGATGGGGAGGATGGGCTAAGTTGAGGGGTGGCGGATGAAGAGGAGCTAAAGAGAGGCGTGTAACACTGCGTCTGCTTCCTGGTTCCAACTCTGAGTTGTCAAGGTTTTGGAAATTTGGATAAAAATGATGCCAGATTGTTAGATAAATGAGACGCACCAACCAAAGTGGGATGGACGCCGTCTCGTCTAATAAGACCAGGTTTTCCCCAAAATGAGTTCCAATTGTCTATGTAGCCCACAACGTTTGCAGGACACCACACAGACAGACAGCAGTTGAAGGATGACAAGCGGCTAAACATGTCATCACTGGTCAGATTGGGGAGGGGCCCAGAGAATACTACAGAGGCAGACATTGTTTTGGCAAAGTCACACACTAATTCCACATAAAGTTTTGTGACAATCTGTCCAGGGTGTACCCTGCCTCTCGCCCAAAGATGCTGGGATAGGCTCCAGCCCCCCGGCGACCTGAAAAGGATTAAACGGAAGAAGATGGATGGATGGATGGATGGATGGACTTATTATGTGCAACTGATAGTGAATGACATCTGTATTTTTCCACCCATTATTGGGACAAAAAAAATAGCATACATCCATTCAATTTGCATTGCCTCACTCATCTGTGAAGGTGCCATTAAAGATGTCATGAGCTCCCCGTGCGCTGAGGAGGGGGTAAGGACGAGGATTTATGTGCAGGGTTTACACCACACACATTTATTAAACACACGAAGATACTGACACACAGTTTCCACAATAGTTTCCTCTGAAGCTTAAGGAGCCCTCAAGGATGCTCTACAGTCTACAGGTGAGGATGACCGGGGAAAATACACGCAGTAAATACTCACAGAGCTGGAGCTGTCCAGTAAGTCCAAATAAGCACCGAGAGAAACAGTCCTTTAACAACTTTGACTATCATGCGGCGATTGACGACCGCATGTCTAGTGCAATGACCCAGCAATGCGTGACTGGCAAAAGGCTCCTAAAGTACATGCATTGCTGGGGATGGTAAATTGGTCGCACCTGGGCGAGGAGCAGGGAGATGGCAAACGGGAGTGGGAACAGCTGACAGTAATAGAGAGGGGGAGTGGTCGGACCGGCAGACAGTTAGACAGCACTCACACCAGCGTGAGCCCAAGAGGCTACCTCACCGCTGCCGGCCAGAAAGCAGTGGCTATGGGTACTGCAAAGCACATAGAAATACATACTAACAAACATACAACGTGGCACCTTACCCACAGAGAGGCCAGGACCGAGCTGCGGGTCACCAAGCCGGCTTTGCTCCTGACAAAAGGTATACACTGACAGAACATCTTCTTACGGTAACCTTTACTAAACTGGCAAGACAATACCGCAGCACATTACAAAGCAAGTGTCCGTTCATCTGTTTGCTTGCCGACAGTGCAGTCACCCAAACAAAGCCCAAACTGTTGTATAACATTTTTCTTTTGAATCTGCAGCAACTGGTCTGCTCATATCCTGAACACTCAAACCAGTGTTGAGGGGGTGAGGCAACACAGACGTAAACACACGTTTGGCTGTTGCTCTTTTATCTTTATTGAAACAAGATAATGAAATAGAAAATTCAAATTCAAAATATGTACCTTTTTGTTTCTCAGTTGACATCATGTCTCTGTATCATTCAAAGCAATATAAAAATATTTTAGCTTAAATTATTTCTTGAATACTGTACTCTTTTTTTATTCAGAGTTTACTCATCGTTTTAACTTTGCTGGAAGCACAACAAGTGCAATATCCTCTAAGAAAACCGACTGTGTTTTTTTATTGACAGAGCTGAATTGGATCTTTTAATTGGTTAAGTGTACTGTAAGATAAGCACAGGAAAACACCGCTGAAGCTGCTGAAACAGTCTGTCTAGAGTAGCTGCTGAGCTAATGTCTAAATAGATATATCTCTTTGAGTCAGGGAAGGTCAGTGGCACAACAAAAAGAAAAAAAAGAAAAAAAGCTTCCGGATATTTGAGAAGATAACCTGGCAGCTCCCCCAGGTCCAGCTCTCTCATCCTGCCCGCTCACCACTACTGCACTTGCAGAAAATCAATGCTGAGCGACTGCAACTGTATCACCACGTTCTCCCCAATCAATAGCAGTCCATCAGGAGCCCAAGGCCCTGACCTCCAGCCTCACAAGTCTGCACTCCCAATCCCCAGCCAGTCCTGGAACCAGATTAGATCTCCCTTGCATGACAACCCCCTAATAGGTAATACAGTTTTCAGATGTGTGAACACATTGAGTTTGTCGCTCTCCCGCAAAAGAAAATTTCCAGTTTGTTTTTCTCAATATTTCCAGTTTTGTTTTTCTCAATATAAAATCTCATCTTCTCCATGCAGCTTCAACAACAGCATCACATTTATTAATTTAATTAATCAAATTCAAATAGTGTATACTGACAAATATATCAACAAAAGCATCAATGCACATATACTGTATAGTATATCAAAATTAAAGAAATTACTAAAAGACATCTGTAGCCCTAAGGCGGGTACCATTAAAATATTTATACAGGACACCTTATAAGATAAGATAAGATAAGATAAGATAAGATAAGCCTTTATTAGTCCCACAACGGGGAAATTCCAGGATTGCAACAGCACAGGGATAGCAACACTCAGAGCAACAATCAGAAGGCAAGAAAAAAAAAAAAAAAACAAGCAAGTAAGAGCAGCTAATATACATATGTACATATTACTATAAAATATATATACACACACACACACACACAGACACACAGTGCAGAGCATTGTAGCTGGATGGAATAAATATATGAATATATGAACACATAGTGCAGAGCATTGTAGCTAGATGGAATAAATATGTAAATATATAAACACCCACAGTACGGAGCATTGCAGCTAGGTGGAATAAATATGCAAGTATATAAACACACACAGTGCGGAGCAATGTAGCTAGATGGAATAAATATATAGATATATAAATATAAACACACCCAGTGCTGAGCATTGTAGCTAGATGGAATAAATATATAGATATATAAATATAAACACACCCAGTGCAGAGCATTGTAGCTAGATGGAATAAATATGTAAATATATAAACACACACAGTGCAGAGCATTGTTGCTAGGTGGGATGAAACAGCATAACCGTCTATTTAGTTATCCTACATGGTATGATTATGTGCCCATACATATTCTCACCCTCCATAGCGACCGGTATGTTCCTAGTTGTATGCCGGAGAGGACCATTGTGTAAGTCTACTGCATCTTTTGCATTCAAAAAAAACTATTAGTTTGTTACGTCTTTTTGCTATCTCTGCGAGCAGCCCTGCTTAGGTTGTACAGTCTGACAGCCGTTGGTAGGAAGGACCTACGAAACCTCTCGGTTGTGCACCTGGGATGATGTAGTCTGCTGCTAAATGAGCTCCTCAGTGCATCCAGTATGTCCTGCATAGGGTGGAACTCGGACTCCAGCAGAGATGACAGTTTAGCCACCGTCCTTCTCTCTCCTATCTCCTCCATTGGATCAAGGCGTTGCCCCAGGACAGAGCTAGCTTTCTTAATCAGTTTGTTCAGTCTCTTCCTATCGGCTGCAGTGATGCCACTGCCCCAGCAGACCACTCCAAAAGTGATGGCTGATGCCACCACCGTGTCATAGAATGACTTCAGCAGCGCCCCTTGTACACCAAAAGACCTGAGTCTCCTCAGCAGGAACAGCCTGCGCTGTCCCTTCTTGTAGAGTGCGTCAGTATTGTGTGACCAGTCTAGTTTATTGTTCAGATGAATACCCAGGTACTTGTAGGATGTCACCATCTCGATGTCTGTTCCCTGTATATTTACTGGTGCTGTGAGGGGCTGCCCATGCCTGCGGCAGTCCACCACCAGCTCCTTAGTTTTCCTCGCGTTGATCTGGAGGCAGTTCCGATGGCACCAGTCCACAAAGTCCTGGATAAGCCCTCTGTACTCAGCTTCATCTCCGCTGGAGATGAGACCAACGATCGCAGAGTCATCAGAGAACTTCTGTAGATGGCAATGTGTTGTGTTGTGTGAGAAGTCCGCAGTATAAAGAGTGAACAGGAAGGGAGCCAGCACCGTTCCCTGGGGGGCCCCCGTGCTACTGATGATCGTGTCGGAAACACAGTCCCGGGTTCTCACAAACTGAGGCCGGTTCGTGAGGTAGTCCAGGATCCATGATGACAGGTTTTGGTCCACCCCTGCGCGCAGCAGCTTGTCCTTCAGGATCATCGGTTGGATGGTGTTGAAAGCACTGGAGAAGTCAAAGAACATGATCCTCACCATATTCCCGGGCTTCTCCAGGTGGGACAGAGAACGGTGAAGGAGGAAGATCACCGCATCCTCCACCCCAATGCCATGCTGGTAGGCGAACTGGAGTGGATCCATCGCTGGTTCCACCAGGGGGCGGAGATGAGCAAGGAGCAGTCTCTCCAGGGTCTTCATCAAGTGGGACGTCAAGGCCACCGGTCTGAAGCTGTTCAGGTCTTTGGGGTGGGAAGTTTTTGGTACAGGTACCACACAAGATGTTTTCCACAGCTGTGGTACCCTCCCCAGTTTCAGGCTCATGTTGAAGATATACGTCACAATCCCACACAGCTGGTCTGCACAGGACTTGAGGAGCTTTGCGCTGATGCCGTCCGGTCCCGACGCCTTCCTTGCCTTGATCTTCCTCAGCTCCGTCCTCACCTGGGTCTTGGTCAGGGTCAGGATGGGGGGCTGTGTGTTGGGAGTGGGGGGGGGTGTCGGTGGAGTGGGGAGTGGGTAGCAGGACTTGATTTCTTAGAGGCAGCAGTGGTTGTTGTGCAGACAGGGGGGAGGGCGGTTGGTCAAATCTATTGAAAAACAGATTCAGGTTGTTCGCCCACTCCCTGCCCCCCGTGGCCTGGGGGGAGGTATTCTGGAGCCCCGAGATGGTTTTGAGGTTTCTCCAGACCCCGCTGATGTCGCTCTGTTGCAGCTTGTCCTCCATCTTCTTCCTGAAGCTGTCCTTGCCTTCTCTGATCTTTCTCCTCAGCTCCCTCTGTACGGACTTCAGCATCTCCCTGTTCCCCGACCTGAAGATCCTCTTCTTCTCTCTCAGAAGTGTTTTTATCTCAGGGTTGATCCAGGGTTTGTTGTTTGAGTGACGCCGTATGGTCTTGGTGGGAACGGATTTGTCCACACAGAAGCTGAGGTAGCCCGTGAAGGTGTGAATGAGGCCATCGATGTCCTCACCATGTGGATCGCAGAGCTGCTTCCGGGCAGTGGCTTCAAAACAGTCCTTTAGAGTGTCCATTGTCTCCTCAGACCATAACTCCACAGTGTGCATGGCCGGAGGTTGTCTGTGCACTAGGGGTTTGTACACCGGTCGGAGATGAACCAAGTTGTGATCCGATCTCCCAAGTGGGGGGAGTTGTGATGAGGTGTACGCCTCCTTAGTGTTTGCGTAGAACAAATCCAGTGTTTTATTGTCTCTAGTGTGGCATGTGACATACTGGGTGAAAGTGGGCAGAATGGGAGACAGTGAAACGTGGTTGAAATCGCCTGAGATGAGGAGAAGAGCATCTGGGTGTTCTGTCTGCAGCCTGCTGGTTACTGAATGGATGACGTCACGCGCTGTCCCAGCGTTCGCCGTCGGATTTGCATAAACAACAATGCAGATCACGTGTGAGTGTTCTCTCGGGAGATATGTAGGCCTCATGCTAACAGCTAGCAACTCAATGTCTTTGCTGCAGTGTCGTTGTTTAACAGTGATATGTCCCGGTCTACACCAGTTGTTGTTAACATACATTATCACTCCACCGCCCCTAGTTTTGCCACTCTCTGGTGTTCGGTCAGCTCGTATCATGTGAAAACCCTCCAGCTCAATGTTAGCATCTGCTGCTAGTTCAGTTAGCCACGTCTCAGTAAACAAAAGGAGAGAGCACTCCCGGTAAGTGCTATCATAACGGGAGATAGCCGCTAGCTCATCTAACTTTCCCAGTATCGACCGTACATTTCCCATGACAACAGATGGAAGGGAGGGTCTGTACCTTATATTTTTTGTCCTCCGCCTTACTCCAGCCCGGCAGCCGCGGCGTTTTCGCCTCAGTTCTCTCGGTATGTCGAGTTTTTCCAGTGGGACCGGGTGGCGGTTAAATGCTAGCAGCTCTTCCCTGTTGTATCGTATCCTGCTATAAACAGTGGCTCCGTCCACCGGCTCAGGAGACATTTGGGACGATCTGTGTGTCCGTGATATAAGTGGGGTGAAAAAAAAAGTGATCAAAAGAGAGAGGAAGGGAAAAAAAACTCGGAATCGAGCCGCTGTTGCAAAAGGCAGCCGACTGGTGTGGCGCCGAGACTGCCATATATGATAGACCACAAGACGTCACACAAATGGCTTACAGATGATACATTACCCACGGACTCATCAGAATAGCTGGTGCAACGCCCGGTCACATGACCATATAAGGAGTTGTTTTACTGATAAAAATTACATATTGTGACTGAACAACTCCATACTCAGGGATGCACACCCTCATAACCTCAGAAAAGCACGTATCAAATCTGAGGCCAGTCTGACAAACGGTTCAAAAGATACGCAAGGAACAGGCAGACACACAGAGATTCCTTGCATTTATATATAGATGAATTATAGAAGTACCCACAATGAACAGTTAAAATGCATAAAGCGAAAATTACCCAGGAATGGATGACAGAGGAGAAAGCTAAGTTATATAAAGATAGTATCTCATGGTGCAGTGAAAACAGACAAACGTGGCGATTTTCAGATTTGCCAATTTTTTTGATGAATGTTGCCAAAATCAAGCAAAAATCAAGCTAGTATCTCAAGGAGTGGCAAATGGCTGAAGAACATTCATGAACACTACACTTTTTGGGTTTTGTCTGTGTTTGTAAAAGGCTGCAAAACAGTTTGCACACATTTTTACAGTCACCAATAGTTTTGCTGTAAAAGGTCTTTAACAGTTGCTAGCGTTCACTAAGAGGTGAACAACAACAAAAACATCATTAGTGACACGGGTTACAACCGTTTGCAAACATGTTACAACCATTTACAACTGCGTACAGCTGTTTGCAAATGCTTACAACTATTTTGCAACTGTGCAAAAATAATTTGCAAAAAATTTTTTTTTTAACATACCGTATTTTTTGGACTATAAGGCACACTTAAAATCCTTTAATTTTCTCAAAAATCGACAGTGCGCTTTATAATCCAGTGCACCTTATGTATTAATTCTGGTTGTGCTTACTGACCTCGAACCGATTTTATGTGGTACACGGCGCTCAAAAATCTGTCAAAAATGTTTTAGTACGACTTTGGTAAGCTACGAAGCCGAACCGCTTGATGGATTGTCGGAGCATTACAGTAGTCAGGAGCCTCGCGGAGTAATATGTGCTTCAACATAATGACCGGATGGCTTTTTCCACAAATCTCCATCCCTATTGATCTGCCACTCCATGCGCGCCCATCTCACCGATACTGTCAAAACCCAAGTGAAGCAAACTAATTTGGAGCTTGCCATCATTCCGGGTGGATTAACCAAAGAACTCCAACCGCTATATTGGTGTCAACAGGTCGTTCAAAGTTAAATTGCTAGCGAATTACGCCACTATCTGCCAATGGATCGTGGATCGAAACTGCTCCTGTTTAGCTGTAATTAATATTCAAAAATGATATTTTCGGGACGAAAGAATTCAAGCGTCCCGGCATTTGTTTGCATTGTTTACTTCTCGGGGCTGCCGCCGGAGAGCGAGCCGTATTGAGTACCGAGCGAGTATCCTGGCTACTATGGCGATGTAAACAGCCACGGACCAAAAAACGTACATTTGCTCGTGGAACAGGTCATTCACACTCGCAGACAATCACGCTATATGTGTCTATAATGACTATAGATAGGATTTTCTTTCCATGCACGCAAAAAAAAATAAAAAATCCCAGATCCGACTACCTCGCGAGGTAGTTGATACCCAAAAGCCGATGGTGTATAGAACACGTATATTAGGATTTGTATGTGAAATTTCGGCATCGAAACTGCTCCCGTTTAGCTGTAATTAAATATTCAAAAATGATATTTTTGGGACGAAAGAATTCAAGCGTCCCGGCATATGTTTACTTATCAGGGCCGCCGCCGGAGAGCGAGCCGTATCGAGTACCGAGCGAGTACCCAGTGAGTATCCTGGCCAATATGGCGATGAACAGCCACGGACTAAAAACGTTCCGCCTGCTCGTGGAACAGGTCATTCACACTCGCAGACAATCGCGCTGTATGTGTCTATAATGACTATAGATAGGATTTTCTTTCCATACACGCAAAAAAAAATTTTTTCCCGGCTCCGACTGCCTTGCTTTAATGCGCCTTAGAATCCGGTGCGCCTTATGTATGAAATTAGCCCATCAAATAGACTGTTCATTGATAGTGCGCCTTATAATCCGGTGTGCCTTATAGTCCGGTGTGCCTTATAGTCCCAAAAATACGGTAATCAAAATTTTTGTTGGGGGGGGGGGGCAACAAGAAAAACTGTTGGTGAACTGTTTGGCAACCTTTTGCGAACCCCGACAAAATCTAAAAAAACACATCATTTGTGAACATTTCTCAGCATTCGCTGCTCCATGACCTACTGGGGTAAAGTTCTTTTTGGTTCACAAAGTAGTGAACACTAGCAACTGTTTCAGAACCTTTAGGACAAAACTGTTTGCGACCTGAAAACTGTCCACATGCAGTTTTTACGATCACCAACAGTTTTGCTGTAAAGGGTTTTGAACAGTTGCTAGTGCTCACTACTGGGCGAACTAAAAAGAACTTCAGCAACTTTGGAAACTGTTGCCGAACTATTGCACAATGTTCATGAACACTCCTCAGCATCCACTGCTCCATGAGATACAGTTATGGGACTATGACTAGTTAGACTTGACATGAATTTTTTGAATGTCAAGTTGTCGTCACTGTCTCCGACATGCTGTTTGTTCCATGAATTTGTACCCCTTAAGAAAACCACATATTGACTTTGAATTTAGTCCTACGCTTGAATATATTACAATCTGTCCTTGTTAGGGCTTTAATATTTAATATATTTTAGGTGTTAAAGGATTTAATGATGAGGGGGCAAGCCCTTTTAAAACCTTAAAAACAAAACAAACATCCAAGAACATCTGATAACAATGTCTGAGATGTCATACTTACAGTATGTATAAGATAAGTTAAACCTTTATTAGTCCCACAATGGGGAAATTACAGGATTGCAGCAGCAAAGGGATAGCAGCACTCAGAGCAATAATAAATAAGATAATAAATAAGATAAAGAAATTGGGTAGAAATGATGATGATGCAATAGTGAAAACGCAAAGATTTCATATCTAGGAGCTGAAGCATTTTCTTGATTTGATGAGTTTAAACATCAGTCACAATATGAAAAACATTTAACTGTATTTCAACCTGAGTATGACAGCTTTAATTCCAGTGCCACAATAATAATAATAATAATAATAATAATAATAATAATAATAATAATAATATGGCCTAAATGCAGCTTTTTTACATTTAAGGCTAGCAATTATGTGAGTTCACATTTGCACTTTTACATATAATGTGCATGTGTGTTGTTGGGCTGAATTAAATATAGAAATGTTTATAAGCTGACAAATGATGCAGCTGTTGCTGCTTTCTTACAGGTCCACCAGATGTGTCAGCTAGCTCCTGGCTTCCAAGGTGTGAAGCAGCTGCTAAAGTTGGCAGCTGGATAAAGATGAGCACATGTAATATCTAAAAAGTGTGTTTGTGTCTCAAAATATGCTGGAGGAAAGCGTGATAGTTTGGTTGCATTTTGGTGTTGGTGATTTTATCTGTGCTCACAAAGAAATTTAATAACCCACCAACTGTAATAGATCAAACTATTTATTCTAACTATTCTTGAGATTGTATGAACAGAATGCCTCTTGCCTTCAAAGGAATGGCATTTTGTATGAATTTATTTTTCATTGTCTTAACACAACACCATTTAACTTGCATTTGTTTTGTTTTCTTGTTTCAGCCTGCACATTGGTGCCAACTTTGTATATAATTCAAGGCTCATTGCCGTGTTAATTAAGTTTACCACACTACCAAAAGTATGAGCCAGAATACTGTTAAAGGGATCTGCCAAGTTGCTTATCTAGTTTTAAATGGGAAACTGATTTGGTTAACCAGGTGTTTAGTCCGCATGATGAAGAACGTCAACTGGAAAAGACAGTCTGAAAAACATAGAGGGAAACAGAACAGGATGAGCATGTACTGACAAGAACAGGTGCCATCTAAATGCAAGGTGTATACTGTTTGTCTCTCTTAACTAAGATCAAATAAGATGACCAGGTAAATGTGTGCCTCTGTGGGGTCCTGTGGGTGGTGGGTAGAGCTGCCCACAGTGGCTCAGGAGGTAGAGCAGGTCGTTCAATAACTAGAGGGATGGCAGTTCGAATCCCGCTCTCCCCACCCATCTTGCCGTTGTGTCCCTGGGCAAGACACTTTACCCACCTTGTCTCCAGTGTCCGTGACACTGGGTATGAATGTGTATAAATGTTCGGTAATGGTTGTAGAGGTCGTTAGCGTGGATTGGCTGCCACGTTTCTGTCAGTCTGCCCCAGGGCAGCTGTGGCTACAGTAGTAGCTTACTACTACCATTGTCTGTCTGTGGAGTGAATGAGTAATGGATTTTCATTGTAAGGCACTTTGTTTTTTTTTTAAAGGCGCTATATACAGACTTGGACAAAATTGTTGGTACCCCTCTGTTAATGAAAGAAAAACCCACAATGGTCACAGAAGTAACTTGGATCCGACAAAAGTGGTAATAAATAAAAATTCTATGAAAATTAACCAATGAAAATCAGACAATGCTTTTGAATTGTGGTTCAACAGAATTATTTTAAAAAACAAACTCATGAAACAGGCCTGGATAAAAATGATGGTACCCCTAGAAAAGATTGAAAATAATGTGACCACAGGGACATGTTCAACTAAGATGTGACCTTTAATTAACATCACAGGTGTCTACAAACTTGTAATCAGTCAGTCGGCCTATCTAAAGGGTGACAAGTAGTCACTGTGCTGTTTGTTGACATGGTGTGTACCACACTAAACATGGACCAGAGGAAGCAAAGGAGGGAGTTGTCTCAGGAGATTACAAAGAAAATTATAGACAACCATGTTAAAGGTAAAGGCTATAAGACCATCTCCAAGCAGCTTGATGTTCCTGTGACTACAGTTGCACATATTATTCAGAAATTTAAGATCCACGGGACTGTAGCCAACCTCCCTGGACGTGGCCGCAGGAGGAGACGGATAATACGAATGGTAACAAAAGAGCCCAGAACAACCTCTAAACACATTCATGGTGAACTCCAAGGTCAAAGTACATCAGTGTCAGATCACACCATCCGTCGTTGTTTGAGCCAAAGTGGACTTCATGGGAGATGACCAAGGAGGACACCACTGTTGAAAACAAATCATAAAAAAGCCAGACTGGAATTTGCCAAACTGCATGTTGACAAGCCACAAAGCTTCTGGGAGAATGTCCTATGGACAGACGAGACAAAACTGGAACTTTTTGGCAAGGCACATCAGCTCTATGTTCACAGACGCAAAAAATGAAGCATACCAAGAAAAGAACACTGTCCCTACTGTGAAATATGGAGGAGGTTCTGTTATGTTCTGGGGCTGCTTTGCTGAATCTGTGCAGGGTACAATGAAATCTCAAGACTATCAAGGTATTCTAGAGAGAAATGTGCTGCCCAGTGTCAGACAGCTTGGTCTCAGTCACAGGTCATGGGTCTTGCAACAGGATAATGACCCAAAACACACAGCTAAAAACACCCAAGAATGGCTAAGAGCGAAACATTGGACTATTATAAAGTGGCCTTCTATAAGCCCTTATCTAAATCCTATTGAACATCTGTGGAAGGAGCTGAAACATGCCGTCTGGAGAAGGCACCCTTCAAACCTGAGACAACTGGAGCAATTTGCTCATGAGGAGTGGGCCAAAATACCTGCTGAGAGGTGCAGAAGTCTCAGTGACAGTTACAGAAATCGTTTGATTGCAGTGATTGCGTCAAAAGGTTGTGCAACAAAATATTAAGTTAAGGGTACCATCATTTTTGTTCAGGCCTGTTTCATGAGTTTGTTTTTTAAAATAATTCTGTTGAACCACAATTCAAAAGCATTGTCTGATTTTCATTGGTTAATTTTCATAGAATTTTTATTTATTACCACTTTTGTCAGATTCAAGTTATTTCTGTGACCATTGTGGGTTTTTCTTTCATTAACAGAGGGGTACCAACAATGTTGTCCATGTCTGTAAATGCTAACTGTTATTATTGTTGCGCTGCATAATTTGAAAATACGAAAACAATATTTCTGGAGTGTTTGGGTATAGACTGATATAGTCACTGGGCATGAATTATAACAAGAGTGGTTTATTAATAGTGTGCTCTACTGTATTATAAGGGATTAGGCTTTCATTCACACTGACAGCTAAAAATTGGTTTGTGCTAAAGGGAATTAATCCCATTCTTGTACTTCGATAATGCTTTTTCCAGCCATGCTTTTTACTTGCAAATTATGCCCATAATTCCTTTTGACTAATAAATGAGTACAGCAGGCTATCCAGCTTCTTCATGATATGCCATTTCTAATTTAAATCCAATTAAACTTGTCTTCTGCCTTGACCCTGAACACTCCTGACACACTGATCCAGTCAACTTCAGGTCAACTTGGTGAACATTTTTACTTGAGTGTACCAAAGCAGCTCAGCACAATAGTATTCAAGCATGCAGAGGCCAAGGGTTTCTGAAGTTGGTGAGGGTGCGCAGTTTAAACATCCTGAGCTCCGCATATCATGTCCTAGTGCTGATGAGGCTGAACAGGCAGACAGCCCAGAAGCCTGACAGCTTCCCACTGTGGAGAATGCAGCATCATTAATAACAACCTAGTGATATAAAGACAGAAACATTGATTGGCTTTCTGCTTTTTTTCCAAATTCTTTGCCTCCATTATCTCCCTTGGTATTTTCTCATCATTATTCCTCTGCTCTGCCTTTCCTTATTCATTGCATACTGAGTGTACTACTTAACTTTATAATCAAGTGTGCAACTCCAAAGTCTCAACAGCACAAAAAAAACATCACATGGAAGCTAAACACTCCCACAGAGATTAAAACAAAGTGCTCTGAACATCTTTTCCAGCTATCATAATGGTCAATTACATTTTTATAAACCCATTCAGAAGAGGAAATTATTCTGTGATGTGAACAACACAATTATGATCTGCTGAAAGATGAAGAAGCACAAAGGCCAGTCAGAGCAGGTTCAGGTAGTGCATTTAGTTCCATCATCATCTGATTAAATTTTCAGCACCTGTTCCACCCTTACGCCGCTGGATGACTTCATCTTTTGTGATGATGTAATCTCTGTCCTGGCAGACAAGCTGCTGCAAGGCTGTAGATTGAAGAACCCCACTGATGTGTGAGGTGCAGCATTGGTTAAGTGCAGAGCTACAGCTATAAAGATCCTTAAAACACATTTTTATTCCCATCCAAACCAATGATTTAAATTTAATTTTCCTGACTTTTCTGTGGCTATAACTCATTTGTTCCATACTCCCTTTAATTTTTCAATGTTCCTGGTCAGTGTCTGGTACATTTTGTTTATTTGGGCTATTTGAATATACAGTAGGCCATCATCATCATCATCATCATAGCAGTCTGTTGGGGGCGACAATGACTGTTTCATTTAGGTCTGATCAGATTCCTCCATGCAGCTCTGTCCTTCGCCCTCCGCTGCCAGGAACTCCTGGCCTTGTTAACCCGGGTGATGTCCAAGCCGGTATCAGTTGCTTTCTGACTGACCATTTCATGAAACTGCTTGCAAAGTATTTGAGTACTGCTAGCTTTTGCTGGACTAGCGGTACATTCTTGGCAGATAGAGGTATTATCAGTGGCAAGGACAGGCCAAGACAAACTGTCTCCAGTATCTGTTGCAGTGACTGACCAGATGACAGGTTTGTTTATCTCTGCTCTTTGTGTAGTGCACGTCACGATGCACCGACTGGCAAAAGTCTACCACAGACCTTGCAACAGATGTGCTTATCTGCTAGGATGTCCAGTCTCACCCCATGTAACTGGGAGTGGTCCACCACAGACCTGTGACAGATATTGTTTTTAGTTCTGCCAGGACGCCCAGTTTCAACCTCCACGCCCTCAGAAGGGCGGGGTACTACATAACAAATAACATACAATATTTCAAGTGAAATTTTAAGATCAGTCTTTCTAGCACAAGATCTAAGTACTGATCCAGCAAGAGTGCTGGACTATGATATCAAAAGGAAAAACTGATTTGCCTTCACCATTGTTGACTTCCAGTACAGTGTCACAGCTCCATGCAAACAACTTATGCTGTTGCGCTTTTATGTCAATGGTAATTCAAGTTACCACATGTTGAAAAACATCAGATGGTTATGTAAGGGGACAGTCAGCAAGCTTTAAATTAAATTAAAATCAAATTAAATCACCCTTATTGTCATTCAACTGTACAACCAATCATGTACAGCAGAACGAGGTTGTGCTTTACCTATCTACAGTGTAAATCACACACACCCCAAGTGCAGAATCAGAGGGCCGCTGCCATGCAAGGCGCCGCCACAGAGTTCCCTCCTCCATTCCATTTATTGCTGAGCACCAAGCTGGATGGCAGGAAGTTCCACTTTTATATGGTCTTCGGCATGACCTGGCCGGGATTTGAACCCCTGCCTCCCGGGTGTGGGGCAGATGCTCTACCAACTGAGCCACCACTCCGGTACTCTTTACTATGTAAAGAGCCATACTGAGCCATTTTTAGGGGTGAGACTCACCAGAGGCCCCATGATACGATATTATCTTGGGCCACGATGCGATATTATCACAATCTTATGATATGCTGACTATTGTGAGATCAAATATTGTGATTTCCCATCCAGATCTTTGCCTTGTTTAACTCCCAGCTAGATCTCAGCAGTCACTCCTTTGATGTGCTTACCTAACCAGACAGAGAACATTTAACACCATCTAATGGACTGAACAGTCAAATGGCTTTTATTATTCTGTTACGTAAATAGGCAAGTTTGGATTTGCAATATTTATTAACAATTTTTTAATAAAATATCACAACACACTGTGTCTCTGATTCAATACAGCATTGTCACCACAAAGTATACTACGATGCATCAATCCCCCCACCCCCCATCCCAGTTATTTTGGGCAAAAATTCTTCATTTACCTGAAAAAGATATTAATATAACAATTACTAGAAGAAAAAAAGCAACAATAAATTAATAAATAATTTTAAAAACTGGCCTGTTACTATTAGTAAAAGGAAAGTTTGTTTCCCCTTAAACAGGAAACTTCCCTCCCAAATTTACAAGCTCATTTTTCTACATTTGCTACATTTTTTTCACATAAATTGAAGACTTCAATGTTATTTTGCTGTTTTCTTTTTCTTATAAACTTGTGACTTCACTCTCATAACTTTGGTCTTCATTCTTGCAAATTTACAACTCTGTTCATAAATTATCATTCTTATCAATTTGTGACATTTTGCCTGTGAATTTTCTTCTTTTTCTTGTAAATCTGATGAGACTTTATCTCACAATCTTATGAGTTTATTTAATGTAAATTTGTAGCTTTTGTCCTGAAAATTCTTGTTTTCTCTTACATTTATATTTTTACTTTCTTCATTACATTTCATTTCATTTTTTGTTAATGGGCAATCTTAACCTTAACCCAAAAAAAGAGCACAAAAATGCTACATATTCATGAAACACCAAAACAGGCCTCCCTGACCATGTGCTCGTACTGTTCCACAGGACAGATGGTTGAATAGTGGGTGTCTTCTACCTTTCCCTTTTTTCATCCTCTGCCTCTGCCTTCCTTTAAAGGCATAACATGATCCACCGTCACCCTCATGATGACGTTTTTTTTTTACCTCTGCCAAGGGAGGATGGAGGTAATGTTTTTAGTGGCGTTGGTTTGTCTGTTGGTTGGTTGTTTTGACTGTTAGCAACATAACTCAAAAAGTTATGAACAGATTTTGATGAAATTTTCAGGAAAGGTGTGTATTGGCACGGGGAACAGATGATTAGATTTTGGTGGTGATTCGGATCACAATGTGGATGCAGAAATTTTTTTGAATATTATTTTACATATTAATCTGGCACTTTTCATGTACTGCCCCTTTAAGACGTGTCCACTCAGTTACGTGCGTGGTCACACCATAGGGCCACGTGCCTCGGCAACCTGGAAGCCAAATACTATAGAAAAAGTATTAGGGGGCATGTCCACCAAACTTGTTTTTCCTGCTGTGGGTGACTATTTTCTATTCATTCTCTATGTAGTCCAGTGTTTACAGCGCTGAGCGCCCTTGGCGCTGATACGCTTTGAGTGGTGGCTACTTTTTTTCACAGTGCTCAGGGCTGAAAAAAGTTCAACTTGTCAGACTACTGTACAGCTGCACTTGTCAGTGTCAGACCTTTCTAAGCAGCCAGTCAGAATTAAGGAAAGGCGGGACATAGAATGCCGGTACAGGAAGACGAGAATGGGAGGTGACAGTGGAGGGGGTGAAGGCTGAACTTTGCTGCATCAAACAATGTGAATTTGTAGCTGATAACTGCAAAAAAAGGTATGATACAGCACTGTTGTGCAATATTGCTTAATAATTATGAATCTTGTCAGTAAACTGTAGTGGAGAAGACAGGGGGGGGGGGGGGAGAAAAACCGTCCTGAAAAATTCAATAAACCATGATGTTGATTTGAGATAGATTTTGGTGATCTCAAAACGCATACCTCCGCCAAGGCTCTTATCTTCTCAGAGTATTAACAACAATACTCCAAAACTACCAGATGGATTTGGATGAAATTTTCACCAGAGGTGGCCCTTGGCCCAAAGATGAACTCATTAGATGTTGGAGGTGATCCGTGAGTGCATACCTCTGCCAAGGCCCTATCTCGCAAAATACAGATGGATGGTGATATGGACGGACAAAGGGACAGAGGGGAGAACAAAGGGAGGGAGGGACGGAGCCTTGGTGGAGGTATGCACTCTTTGAGTGCCCTCTAGTTCCAATTTTTTCCAATCATAAAAACCTGGATGACATTATACGCCACCTGAAATCCACTACCTGCTGCCTTGATACTCTCCCAACAGGGTTTTAAAAAACATTTCATATTGTATGGCCTCAGATCTAGTAGAGATCATAAATATGTCTCTGCATTCAGATGTCTTCCCTCAGTGCTTAAAAACAGCTGTGACCAAGCCACTTCTAAAAAAGGGCAACCTAGACACCTCATTCATTAACAGCTATAGGTCTATATTAAACCTCCCCTTTCTTTGTAAAATAATAGAAAAATCTGTCTTTCAACAATTGTACAACTTCCTGACATTAAATAACTGTTTTGATGTCTTCCAGTCAGGTTTTTGACCAGACCACAGCAGTGAGACAACTGTAGTTAAGGTCCTTAATGACATCCGTTCAACATTTCAGTCTTGGTTCTATTGGACCTCGGTGCTGCATTCAACACGGTCGACCATAACATCTTACTAGACTGGCTGAAAAACTGGGTGGGACTTTGTGGTACAGCACTTAGCTGGTTTAAGTCCTACTTAAAAGACAGGGACTATTTTGTGTCTATAGGTAACTAAAAATCTAAGCAAACAAAAATAACCTGTGGAGTTCCCCAAGGTTCCATTTTGGGACCTTTGCTTTTCAACATCTATGTGCTCCCACTAGCCCAAATCATAAAAAAACAACAAAATATATTACAGATAATACACAAATCCACATAACCATCTCACCAGGAGACTATGGTCCAATTAAAACCCTGATCAAATGCACTGGTCAAATTAAAGAGTGGATGTGCCAGAATTTTCTTGAGTTAAACAAAGACAAAACCGAAATAATCGACCGTAGTGAAGTCAGCCTATTATCACTTAAAGAACATAGTGAGGATTAAAGGTCTGATGTCTCGGCAGGTTCTAGAAAATCTTGTCCATGCATTTATCTTCAGTAAACTGGACTACTGTAACGCTGTCCTCACTGGTCTCCCTAAAAAGTCCACCAGACAGCTGCAATTACTTCAGAACGCTGCAGCTCGAGTCCTCACTAAGACCAAGAAAGTAGATCATATAACTCCAGTCCTCAGATCTTTACACTAGCTTCCTGTCTGTCAAAGAATAGATTTCAAAATACTCCTGTTGGTTTATAAAGCTCTGAATGGTTTAGGGCCAAAATACATTTCAGATCTAATGGTCCAGTATGAACCACCCAGAGCCCTCAGGTCATCAGGGTCAGTGTCATACACCAATATGATCTATTACTGTGTGATGAGGGTGGTGGCTCCACCTTTCCGGTTCCACCGCCACCCTGGGTATAAAAGACCAATGCGGAAGAGGCATGGTCGCTTTTGACCTTCGCCTCTGCCTGTATGGGAGCGCCTTGTGTCTGTGAGTCACCAATAAAGTTGAGCTCTATTGCACCTCCGGCCTCGTCATTGGATTACAGATTATGGACATAACATTTGGCGACAAGGATAAAAGTATGGATAAAGGTATTTTGGGCATTCGGCCATTTCTGGAGCTTCCTGGCGAGCCACCGGTGCCATGGGAGAGGTGGTTTGCTGCATTTGAGAATTATCTGGTGGCATTGAACCTTGGTGAGTTGGAGAAATTGTGTGTGCGAGCAATATTGGTCCATAACCTTGGCATGGAGGGACAGCGCATTCTTAGCATATTGAGCGTGAGCGACAGTTTTGAGGACATGATTGGGCTAATGGCAGGCTACTTTCACGCTCCGGAAAATGTCATAGTCCAGAGGATCCAGTTCTGACAGCACAGCCAGTGGGCTGGAGAGTCGGTGCAGCGGTATGTTGCCGACCTGCGCCAACTGGCTGGGGGTTGCCAGTTTGGGACCTTAGAGGAAGAAATGGTACGCGAGCAGTTGGCAGAGCACACGTTATGTGCAGCAGCACAGTCAAGACTCCTTACTCATTCTGGTGAGCTGACGTTGGCTAAAGCGGTGGAAATAGCCCAGCAGTTCGAAGCGGCGGATAAATTGTCACGGAACCTCGGTGAGAGAACAGCGTTGGGGCAACTCGACTCACAATCAGCGGCGCAGGCTGTACACCCGGATAGCGGTGACAGCATGGAAGACAAAGAAGAATACGCTACCACTATAAAAATTAGGTCCGCCCCGGGGTCGCCAAAGTGTTTTGGCTGTGGGTCTACCAAGCACCGGTACAAGGTGAGAGAGTGTCCGGCAAAAGGCAAAAGCTGTGGCAAGTGTGGGCTCCTAAATCATTTCGCCAGGGTCTGTAAAAGGTTTGAGTGAGGGGAGCGACGATGTGAAGTGGATTCCCCTGCCAAGACTCCTACAGTTATTCACACCGTATCCCTAAGCACCAAAGGCTGTACATATTTGACAGTTACGGTGGACGGCAAGGACGTGCCTTTGTTGGTGGACATGGGCGCAGTGAGGTCCATGTTGAACTGGTCTACTGTGAAGAGTTATTTCCCCTACCATCGTGTGAGATTTCTGCCAATGCCATTTTGCCATTTTGTGGGTATGGCGGTAACAGGCTGTCCATCGTGGGTTCGCTGGAGCTGACGGCGAGGTACAAGACAGCGGTGGTGTCCAATATACAGTTCATGGTGACCGTGAGTGGGTCAAATGTGATGGGCTGTGATCTGTTTTATGGACTGGGCTTCTCAATCACCAGCAGCAGTGGAGAGGAATGGTTGGGCTGTGGTTTGTGGGACTGGCCAGCTCCGCGAGTGGCCGACGATGCGGTTTGCGACGACACATGGCTTAGTATTCTGGGAGATGGACAGGACAATTTCCACCCAGGGCCATCAGGGCAGGGTTCAGGTGCCAGGGCCCACGTTACCCTAGGTGAGGGAACTGGGCGGCATAGTGGAACGCCTGTAATGGTGGGTGAGGCTGTGAAGACGACCCCCTCGGTTTCCAGGGTTCGGCCTGGAGATTCCAAGAAGCACGGGGCTGTTACGGCTACACCAGCATTTAAAATGAAAGAGAGCGAGGCAGGACCGGCTGGCACGGGAAACAGACGTGCCACACAGGAACACTGCAGGCTGGGTTTGGCTTCGCTGAGGGTCGCCGGTGTGACACTGCCCGATGAGGAGGCCTGATGGAGACATCGTGGACATGGGAAGTCGAGGCGAGTTCCTTTAAGAGTCAGTGACGTGGTTTGACCCAGAGAAGAGGCTCGGCTGACAGGTGCCCACGGAAAGAGGAAGCGACGTAAGGACCAGGGCGGCTGAAGGTGGTGGCTGTTCAGGAGGACGGATACCTTCGGCTGTCAGATGACTCATGGAGAAACCCCAACAAGCTGTGCCGCATTATCGAGGAGAAGGAGGTGTCGGGGCCCCGATGTGGCTCATCTCCAGGGACAAAGAGACAAAGGCGCTCTGGGCGGGACCCACCAGACGAGTCCCCCAGGGGGTGGCTTCTCCATCGAGACTGTAGGGTAGCAAGGGGCAATGGATTGGGTTAACGGTGAATTGCACGGGCTACGCAGTTGACATGTTTCTCGTAATGAACTGCTATAACAAGTGCCCGTGTGAAAAAAAATACCCATGTAATGTGTGTGTCACCATATTTAGCGGTGTGTATTACTGTGGGGTTTGCCCGGGTTGGGGAGGTATAGTTGGGGATGTTATAGAGGTGTATGAAGGTGCATGTTGACTGGTTGTGTGTGTTTATTACAATGAATTTTTCTTTCTTCTTCTTATGTTTATAAGTTCATGGGATTGTTTTGGTATTATATTAGGAACACGGCATTGCTTTATTTTATGGACCTTTAGTATCAAAGACGACAGAATAATCCGTCTGGCCATGTGGAGGTGGGACGGCAGTCCATCTGTCCCACTCTAGTTTTAGTTGTTTGTGTGTATGGATAGGCTTACTTTATTTGTTTGTTATTAGAGTGTGACTCAGGTATCAAATTTGGGAGGGTCTAATTACTGTGCATGTGTTTTGGACTTTTCCAAAGGGGGGGGAAATGTCATATACCAATATGATGTATTATTGTGTGATGAGGGTGGTGGCTCCACCTTTCTGGTTCCGCTGCCACCCTGGACATAAAAGACCAATGCGGAAGAGGCACGGTCTCTTTTGACCTTCGCCTCTGCCTGTATGGGAGCGCCTTGTGTCTGTGAGTCACCAATAAAGTTGAGTTCTATTGCACCTCCGGCCTCGTCATTGGATTACAGATTATGGACATAACAGTCAAGCCTACTATCTGTGCCCAGAGTGAGAACCAAACGTGGTGAGGCAGCATTCAGTTTTTATGCCCCTCACATATGGAACAAACTCCCAGAAAGCATCAGGCTGCTGAAACTCTCAGCTGCTTTAAATCAAGGTTAAAAACTTTCCTATTTGCGGTGGCCTTTCAGTAGAATAATTATTTATCTTCCACAATGTACTGTAACTTTTATTTCTTGCACGTTTTCTCTTATTCTATGTTAGCTTGTTTTTGTTTCTCTTTACTTTTTAATTTGCTTTTAAATTCTCATGTATTCCTTTTGCAACTTGCTGTAATGCTTTAATGTTTTTATGTAAAGCACTTTGAATTGTCTTGTACACGAAATGTGCTACACAAATAAAGTTGCCTTGCCTCATGATAACCTTCTTGTCTTCCTTTCACTCCCTTTCACACAATGCATAACACTCTGCTGTTTGGCCTTCAGCCCAAGACAAGCGCTAAATGGCCAGATAGATTTAAGGGCATTCATCACTGTAATCATAGCACTTAATTATTCATAGGCTCCATCAGACCTCTTCCTGGTGTAGCATGTAGTTATTAGAGAGAAGCCAGACTCTCCTGATGCAGAAGGGACAAAGGAGGATAAAGCAGGTTAGCTCTGCACATTGACTCATTATTATATGCCTCTGACTAATGGCTAATTGAACCCATTAATTTTCCATCCAGAAAATGCTGATGGGCAGAGTGGAACATATTGAATTGAGGTTTTTTTTCTATAGCTTCCTATTGTAAACCACACATAACTGTAAAATAAACTAAATGACTTTTTCAGTGCTTGATATCCCGCCATTATCCCAGAGGTTTTTGGTTGCAGAGATGTGCAAACATCCCAGGCTAAGTCAGGCTACATCAGTTCAGATTACAGCAGTTCTGCCTCCAGCTGGGCACACTGTGAGCAGATGGCCCCATAATCACCAGGGTTCATCCAGGTCTGGAAGAGCAGCCAAAACCAGCTCCCAATATTTGATTTAATTTCAAGAATAGCTTAAAATACAGGGCATGTCAGCTGGCTTCATAGACTGTGATGACTGTAGTTATTTAACAGAATGGTTAGACCTCAGAAATGACAGCATGCTATACAGTATCTCAACAACTGGCACTCAAGGCCTGCTTTAAGATGAACAGGCAAAGGCACAACAAGCATTTTGTGAGGAACATTAGGCAAAATGCCAAGGAAGCTAGCTGTTGCTGCTGCTGTTGCAAAAAGATGTCTAAACAAAAACAAATTTCAATTTAACATGATTTAGATAGTGTCTTCATAAATAACATGTTTTAAAGGGGCCACTGACTGAAAAAATGTGTTTTTGTTGGTTTTAACCTTCTGAAATGCATCTAGTAATAATCAAAAAATATATCAAAACACTCACTTTTCTTAAAAAAAACACACACACACACACACACACATTGGCTAGCCTGTCATGTAGATGAGTGAGGAGCCAAAGTGGTTAGCTTAAAGTGTCTGTGACATGATTTAGGAACTATGGACCATATTCAGTATGAATTTATCTTCAATCGTCCATATAGTTGGTTCTTTTGACTTAGAACGCTAAATAAGTGGAAAAATATTTCCAAGTGAATTCAAATTTAGTGCCGTGTTGCACTAACGTGATCTCCGGAGACTCGCCTCATTTCCAGATATGACGTCATGAGGTGAGTTTCCTCTCGGCTGATGCGTGTGCTGTCAGTGTAAACAAGCTGTTTAGCTTCTATATCAAGAAAGGCTGAAACGTTGCGTGGTGGCTGGGTGTTCTAATTACTCCAGTGAACATATAAGCCTGTTCTCATTCCCAAAAGATCCAGATCTTCTTAAAAAATGGGCGAAGCAAGTACAGAGAACAAGGGACAAATGGCAACCAACACCATCTTCTGTACTCTGTAGCGGTCATTTCACTGCAGACAGTTTTGAGGAGGCGCCTGCTATACAGGAATCTTTAGGCTTGAAAGTTCATTACAAACGGGTTCTAAAACCGACTGGCATACCTACGGTTTTCAAACAAAAACCTGCAGCTCAAGACGATATCAACATATCAAAACAGCGCAGAGAAGCAACAGTGTGAAAACTCGCCCAGAAAAGAGTTTGTGTAATTGATTTTTTTTTTTCACATAAGGTGATTGTGATTTTATTATATTTTTTCCATCGAAAGTAAAATCCTCCCCTATGAATTCTGAAGCTGAGTGTTGACTTTACTCCAAATGGAACAACTTTGTGTTAAAAAACGTTATACTGTATTACTTTTTTCAGTTTTCATGGAACAATTTTGTGTTAAAAAATGTTATATTACTTTTTCAGTTTTCAGTTTTATAAATCTCAGTGCCTACTGAAACTGAATACAGTGGGGCAAAAAAGTATTTAGTCAGCCACCAATTGTGCAAGTTCTCCCACTTAAAAGATGAGAGAGGTCTCCAATTTTCATCATAGGTATACCTCAGCTATGAGAGACAAAATGAGAAAAAAAAATCCAGAAAATCACATTGAAGGATTTTTAATGAATTAATTGGTAAATTCCTCAGTAAAATAAGTATTTGGTCACCTACAAACAAGCAAGATTTCTGGCTCTCACAGACATGTAACTTCTTCTTTAAGAGGCTCCTCTGTCCTCCACTCGTTACCTGTATTAATGGCACCTGTTTGAACTCATTATCAGTATAAAAGACACCTGTCCACAACCTCAAACAGTCAGACTCCAAACTCCACGATGGCCAAGACCAAAGAGCTGTCAAAGGACACCAGAAACAAAATTGTAGACCTGCACCAGGGTGGGAAGACTGAATCTGCAATAGGTAAGCAGCTTGGTGTGAAGAAATCAACTGTGGGAGCAATTATTAGAAAATGGAAGACATACAAGACCACTGATAATCTCCCTCGATCTGGGGCTCCACGCAAGATCTCACCCCGTGGGGTCAAAATGATCACGAGAACGGTGAGCAAAAATCCCAGAACCACATGGGGGGACCTAGTGAATGACCTGCAGAGAGCTGGGACCAAAGTAACAAAGGCTACATTAGAAACACACTACGCTGCCAGGGACTCAAATCCTGCAGTGCCAGACGTGTCCCCCTGCTTAAAGTCCAAATGTCACGTAATTTTTTTTTCCAAATGCCAAAGAATTTTGATAAAATACACATAGCTTAAACCAAATATTCATACCGGAGACCATATCACCCACCCGTATTTACATAATTGCACAAAATACACCAGGCGAAGGCCCCGCCTTGCTCGCTGGCTTGTGACAGCCAATCCAGACCGCGGCCATGTTTTTGACGTCACAAATTTAACCCTGGCTGCCCTGCCGTATCCACATTCACACTTATCAGCATTGGACAATCATGACAGAAAGTGACAGCGATTGTGAACAAATTAGTTTAGTTTTGTCCTCTGGTGAATCGGACTTGGAATTCAGGGAAGACGACACCCCAGATACTGATGACAGTGGTTCAGACAGTGACAGAGGCATAGAAACTTACAGGTTCGAGCCGTCCGAGACGGAATCAGATGCTTTGTCTGATGACAACAGTTCCGACGTTGACCAGAGAGCAGAACCAGTGGAAAATATCATTGAATTGGACATTAATCGCCTCCAGAATGTTGAATGGTAAGCCAAAAGAAATCTGTGATGTTTAATAAATTAACTATAACCACCGGCAAAATTGGGAAGCCGAAGGGGGTCTGTCGAGGGCGCCCCATAAATATCGATTTTTCGGATGCCATTATTATGACGATACAGTGAGGCGTTAGCTTACAGTAGAACCCTTTCTTTCCTCATTCAGTTGTAGCAACAAAATCAAGGATGAAATGGAAGTAATTGTGGAAAATGACTTGTATTAAAATCCTCAGGATTGTGTGTATAGGGCCATAACCAGGAATGTTCCTTTCTCACTGTAGACGAATTAGAAATCTAGCTTGTTGTTTTGTACGCCAGCTTCAAGGTTTGATAACTAGAAATAATTGGGAAAAAAACTATGTCTCTAGCACATGGCACTTCATGGGGAGGGCTTGAAAGTTCTATTAATAAACAAAGACAACATGAATAATGTAATGGATCTTTTCACTTTATTTTACATGAGTTCTGCAAGGCATTTATGAGGTGGATATGGTGTAAATAATATGGACAGGATGTGAACACATTATTGAATATTATATACTGTATATTATATTGTTACAAAATTTATAAAAGCTCACAATTGCAATATCAACAAACCTGTGCTTACAATATCAACAAACAAGCATATTTATGTATACATGCATTCAGAAAATATTTGCAAATTCTTGTACTTGAATTTTTCAATAGGTGCATCTGTGAGTGTTGCCAAGCAATGCCAACAGTGGAGGAGAGCCGCTGCTGTCAAGAAATTGACCAGATCAGAATGAGAATGGAGGCGCATACCTGTCAAGTGATACGTTTTCGCCGTATTTTAATACGGGGAAAATGCAATTTTAGCAAATACGGGTGTATTGCCATTTCTGTACGCCCAAAATAAAAATATCCGGGGAAAAAAATTATTGAGTGTGTTGAGGAACACGTCGTATGTGTGATCCCCCACAGCTAGGGGGCTGGCAGAGCGCTCAGCGTGAGCTATTCTCACAACAATGAGAAGTGTGGACTCAATCATTAGGCTGATGGCCGGGGCGGGCAAAGCGCTCAGCGTGAGCTATTATCACTACAGTTAGAAGTGTGGACTCAATCATTAGGCTGATGGCCTCACACTTTCTACTGTCTTGCGGCTCCGGAACAGAGAGGAATCGCCTTCCAAATTCAGAATTCTGCTTTTTTTATTTTGAGCAGGACGCTGAGTTGTGTTGTTATTGTCAAATATCCATGAATCCTTAAAATATTTGACAATAACAACATGAATTACATTTAAAACATTTCCCAGAAAAGTGTCCCTTATTACCCAACCGTCCCTTATAGCCCCGTTTTACGGTGCCATCCAGCAATACGATAGATGATTTATTTCTAAGGATAAAATTGTTGGTCGTTGTTACGTCGGTAACGAGGGGTAACTAAGAACAAAAATAGTGATTGCCTTCCACAAACAAAGGAAAAAAAACTGTCTATGTATTAAAAATACGCGGTGCCTCTTCCAGTCTCCATATAAACAATCAATCGGGATACCCCAAGCATCAAACTAAGGTACAATCTGTTTCGTCACTTCCGCCTTCTTCCCCAGGCGATTCCGGGGGTTGTGAGTAGGAACGTCAGGCCAAGCGCGGCAGTTTTAAATTAACGAATGTTCCGGCGTTACTGAAGCATATGCACCGAGACCCAAACGGATCGATTCCCTTTTATATCTAGTTTCAAGACATTTTAAGGACTCTATTAGGTGACATTTGGACTTTAAGCCAGTACATGTCCAGGCCCGTCTGAAGTTTACTAGAGAGCATTTGGATGATCCAGAAGAGGATTGGGAGAATGTCATATGGTCAGATGAAACCAAAATAGAACTTTTTGGTAAAACTCAACTTGTCATGTTTGGAGGAGAAAGAACACCATACCTACTATGAAGCATGGGGGTGGAAACATCATACTTTGGGGCTGTTTTTCTGCAAAGGGACCAGGACGACTGATCCGTGTAAAGGAAAGAATGAATGGGGCCATGTATCGTGAGATTTTGAGTGAAAACCTCCTTCCATCAGCAAGGGCATTGAAGATGAAATGTGGCTGGGTCTTTCAGCATGACAATGATCCCAAACACACTGCCCGGGCAACGAAGGAGTGGCTTCGTAAGAAGCATTTCAAGGTCCTGGAGTGGCCTAGCCAGTCTCCAGATCTCAACCCCATAGAAAATCTTTGGAGGGAGTTGAAAGTCGGTGTTGCCCAGCGACAGCCCCAAGACATCACTGCTCTAGAGGAGATCTGCATGGAGGAATGGGCCAAAATACCAGCAACAGTGTGTGAAAACCTTGTGAAGACTTACAGAAAACGTTTGACTTCTGTCATTGCCAACAAAGGGTATATAACAAAGTATTGAGATGAACTTTTGTTATTGACCAAATACTTATTTTACCGAGGAATTTACCAATTAATTCATTAAAAATCCTTCAATGTGATTTTCTGGATTTTTTTTCTCATTTTGTTTCTCATAGTTGAGGTATACCTATGATGAAAATTGGAGACCTCTCTCATCTTTTAAGTGGGAGAACTTGCACAATTGGTGGCTGACTAAATACTTTTTTACCCCACTGTATCTGAGCTTTTTTTTTATTTCCTCAACCACGATCGAGGAAATTTAAAAAAAAATTAAAGCCAAAATTTCTGTAAACCAAACGATTAAATAACGATCGCCTTATGTGGAAAAAAAATAAATTACACAAACTCTTTTCCGGGCAAGTTTTTACACTGTTGCTTCTCTGCGCTGTTTTGATACGGGCGATCATCCATATCCAAACAGCGCAGAGATACGGACGATCGTCCATATCAAAACAGCGCAGAGATATGGACAATCGACCATATCAAAACAGTGCAGAGATACGGACGATCACCCATATCAAAACAGCGCAGAGATACGGACAATCGCCCATATCAAAACAGCGCAGAGAAGCAACAGTGTCAAAACTCACCAGGAAAAGAGTTTGTGTAATTGATTTTTTTTCCCCACATTAGGCGATCATGATTTTATTATATTTTTTCCACCGAAAGTAAAATCCTCCCCTATAAATTTTGAAGCAGAGTGTTGACTTTACTCCAAATGGAACGACTTTGTGTTAGAAAACGTTATATTACTTTTTTCAGTTTTCATTTTTATAAATCTCATTGCCTACCGAAACTGAATATCTGAGCATCTTTTTTTATTTCCCCGACCACCCGATCGGGGAAATTTAGATCTATCTGTATATTACCATTCAGTGTTTTGGAGGAGACCGATGTCCATCTCTATCCCTTCACTGTCGGACCCTTCACCATCTGAAACATGGGAGTCATCTTTGCTTCCTTAACGACATGATTCAAATAAATAGGGTTGCAGTCCTTCGTTAAAACCAACTCGCTCTTCTTCATCACTCGATCCTGCTTCTTCCTCAAAAACTTATCAACAAATCGCTCAAATCTTCGCTGAAATCGCTCACAACTTCCTCCGCTTCAGTGTACTCAGCCATGCTTGCTTACATCTTTGTTTCACCTCATTACATCACAAAATGGTGCCGCCATTTGACCCAATTTTGACAAACGAACATCGCAACAGTCTGCATCACGATGTAATTTACGGTAGTATATGGGAACAAAATTTTATTGAATTTTTTTGTCTACACAGAATAAAAACACAGTAGTTCTTCTTTCTAATGATGTCTTGGTTGAATTATGTCACAGACTCTTTAAGAGCTAACAGTGGTACTAGGAAGCTTGCATACGTATATATTGTTATTTTCTTTAGAGTTCAGTCACCCTAATAGACATCACTGTTTTCCACAATCGATAACATAGCTTGCATCATTCTGCCTTATTTTGTTATATTTTCACAGTGATGCTACATCACACTGTTAGCACTACCAAGATGGCTAGCTGAAGCTAGCAGTTTAACCGCTAGGCTTGGCTCATTTACAAATGTTTCTGTGCTTATTGTACTCCAGGGATCCGTCATATCCTATTGACCAATGAGACCATCCACCCCTGTCCACTAGTGACGCATTATTTCATTCATTCTTTAAGACAAATTTATGTTACTTTGCTCCAAGCTAGGATCTAGCCAGCTAAAATTAGCAATAGTGATGTAAGTGCAAGGGCAGAGTTAAATATGACCTCAGAGATTTAAAGATACATGCATTGAAACCAGTCACTCTACGAAAAAGTTGCAAAAGATGATTCACAAATATGCTGCAATAATTAAAGACAAATTGACCAAAAATAAGTTACAAACATTTCATGAAGACGTGTGAGCTGCTGAAATGTCGAAAAAGTGCAGTCAATGATCTCTTTAATGTTGCTGGCCTGCGTGTTTCTCTTTTTTAATATTTTTTTTAAAAAATGCAGTTCGACGAAAGATAGTAAGAGAAAGGGTATTATTTCAGAGTTTTATAATTCATTGACACTATCTTCAAGTGAAAACTCACAGAAAAGATTAAATTATTGGAAAGAAGACCTGCAAATTGAAATTTCAGAGGAACAATGGGAAATGGCTTGTACAGAAGCTCAAACCAAATCAATAAATGTACGTCTTAAATTGATACATTTTAAATGGCTAATGCGGATGTATGTTACACCGGTGGAATTAAATAGATATAACAAAAACATACCAGATACGTGCACAAAATGTATGGAAAGTAAAGGAACCTTATTTCATTGTGTATGGGAACGTAGGAAAATTAGAGTGTTTTGGGAAGAGGTGAGGGTAACAATTGAAAAAATAATTTCAAAACAAATCATACTGAATCCTAAATTGTTTTTGTTGGGTCTGTATCCAGAAAAGCATAATTTTAATAAAAGTGAAAGAGCATTCATAGACCTCAGTTTGCTTAACGCCAAAAAATGTATTGCACTATTGTGGAAAAAGACTCATAGACCAGTTGCGACTCAGTGGTTAAGACAGATGTTAACAAACCTTCCATTAGAAAGAATAACATACATACTGAAATCAAAGGAAAATGTGTTTGAGAATATATGGAGACCTTTCATTGATTATGTAAAGAATTTAAACATAACTTTTGAAGAAGAAGGTGAATGATGTGTGTGGACCTTGTAAATTCCAAACTGGTGAATGTATAATATGTATACTTATGTAATGAATTGCCTAGACTAAACAGAGGAGCATTGTTGAAGACCTGTTCTTGTTAGTGGTTGTTGGTGGGTTTTTTTGGGTTTTTTTTAGTATTTTTTTTTATTACTTTAGTGTTAATGTCTGATTGTTTGTGTTATGTTTGTAAAAAGGTTCAATAAAAATATTGTGGAAAAAAAATGCAGTTCGACATGTATACTTTACCATAACTTAAACCAACTGAGACGTAATGCGAAGTAATCACAACTGTTATACTCTACATTTTATTTCATCAGAAAAACAAACAAACATATAACTGTGATAAGAAGAAATCAGAATCAGAATCAGAATCAGATTTATTGCCATTGTTCATGTAGTACACAAACTAGGAATTTGTCTCAGTGCAATGCTGCAACATTAAACATGATAAAATAAAAGAAATAAACTATACATGCAATAAAGTGTAGAATAAGAGTGAGTAATACTAGTCAGCAGTTTAAATATATTAGCGAGCAGCAGATAATGTGGAGAACCATATAGTGCAGTTGGTAATGCAGGAAGAAAACAGTGATGATTGACATGAGTCTGGTTGAGCTGCTGTACATAGTGCACGAGAGTCAATAAGTCACTTAGTGTTCAGCAGTCTAATGGCAGAGGGGAAGAAGCTGTTCATGTGACGGGAGGTTTTAGTCTGGATGGACCGAAGTCTTCTACCTGAGGGGAGAGGGGCAAACAGTACGTGACCAGGGTGTGAGGGATCGGCTATGATCCGGCCAGCACGCCTCCGGGTCCCCGAGATGTACAGATCCTGGAGAGATGGGAGCTTGCAGCCGATCACCTTCTCAGCAGTGCGCACGACGCGCACTTAGTCTGTCCCTGGCAGTGGCTCCTGTGTACCACACGGTGATGGAGGTGGTGAGGATGGACTCGATGATGGCTGTGTAGAACTGCACTAACATCTTGGTGGGTAGCTTGAGCTTCCTCAGCTGCCGCAGGAAGAACATCCTCTGCTGGGCCTTTTTGATGAGGGAGCTGATGGTCGGCTCCCACTTGAGGTCCCTGGTGATGGTGGTGCCTAGGAAGCGGAAGGAATCAGCAGTGGTGATGGGAGAGCCTGTGAGGGTGAGGGGGGGCAGAGGGGTTGTGACTTTCCTGAAGTCCACAATCATCTCCACTGTCTTCAGAGTGTTCAGCTGCAGGTTGTTGTTGTTGCACCAGGACGCCAGCTGGGCCACCTCTCTCCTGTAGGCGGACTCGTCGCCGTTGGAGATGAGCCCGATGAGGGTGGTGTCGTCCGCAAACTTGATCAACTTGACAGACTGGTGGCTGGAGGTGCAGGAGTTGGTATAAAGGGAGAAGAGTACGGGGGAAAGTACACAGCCCTGGGGTGATCCGGTGCTGACGCTAGCAGAGTCTGAGACAGTCTTTCCCAGCCGCACATGCTGCCTCTGGTCCGTCAGGAAGTCGGTGATCCACCTGCAGAGGGAGTCAGGCACGCTGAGCAGGGACAGCTTGTCCCGGAGCAGAGCGGGGCAGATGGTGTTGAATGCGGAGCTGAAGTCCACAAACAGGATCCTGGTGTAGGTTCCCGGGGAGTCCAGGTGCTGCAGGATGGAGTGGAGGGCCAGGTTGACTGCGTCGTCTACAGACCTGTTGGCTCGGTAGGCAAACTGCAGCGGGTCCAGGAGGGGGGTGGTGATGGACTTGAGGTGAAGTCCATGAATGAAGAACAATCTCCTACAGTGCATCCGGAAAGTATTCACAGCACTTCACTTTTTCCACATTTTGTTATGTTACAGCCTTATTCCAAAAGGGATTATTTTTTTTCCTCAAAATTCTACACACAATACCCCATAATGACAATGTGAAAAAAAAGTTTTTTGGGGGATTTTTGCAAATTTATTAAAAATAAAAAACTAAGAAATCGCATGTACATAAGTATTCACAGCCTTTGTCATGAAGCTCAAAATTGAGCTCAGGTGCATCCTGTTTCCACTGATCATCCTTGAGATGTTTCTACAGCTTAACTGGAGTCCACCTGTGGTAAATTCAGTTGATTGTACATGATTTGGAAAGGCACACACCTGTCTATATAAGGTCCCACAGTTGACAGTGCATGTCAGAGCACAAACCAAGCATGAAGTCAAAAGAAATGTCTGTAGACCTCCGAGACAAGGTTGTCTCAAGGCACAAATCTGGGGAAGGGTACAGAAAAATTTCTGCTGCTTTCACGGTCGCAGTGAGCACAATGGCCTCCATCATCCGCAAATGGAAGAAGTTTGGAACCACTGGCACTCTTCCTAGAGCTGGCCAGCAGTCTAAAGTGAGCGATCAGGGGAGAAGGGCCTTAGTCAGGGAGGTGACCAAGAACTCGATGATCACTCTATCAGAGCTTCAGGGTTGCTCTGTGAAGAGAAGAGGACCTTCCAGAAGGACAATCTTCTCTGTAGCAATCCACCAATCAGGCCTGTATGGTAGAGTGGCCAGATGTAAGCCACTCCTTAGTAAAAGGCTCATGGCAGCCCGCCTGGAGTTTGCCAAAAGGCACCTGAAGGACTCTCAGACCATGAGAAACAAAATTCTCTAGTCTAATGAGATTGAACTCTTTGGCATAAAAGCCAGGCGTCATGTTTAGAGGAAACCAGGCACCATTCATAACCACCCCAATGTTGGTAGCAGCATCATGCTGTGGGGATGTTTTTCAGCGGCAGGAACTGGGAGACTAGTCAGGATAGAGGGAAAGATAAATGCAGCAATGTACAGAGACATCCTGGATAAAAACCTGCTCCAGAGCGCTCTTGACCTCAGACTAGGGTGACAGTTGATCTTTCAGCAGGACAACGACCCTAAACACACAGCCAAGATATCAAAGGAGTGGCTTCAGGACAACTCTGTGAATGTCCTTGAGTGGCCCAGCCAGAGCCCAGACTTGAATCTAACTGAACATCTCTGGAGAGATCTGAAAATGGCTGACGCTTCCCATCCAACCTGATGGAGCTTGAGAGGTGCTGCAAAGAGGAATGGGCAAAACTGCCCAAAGATAGGTGTGCCAAGTTTGTGGCATCATATTCAAAAAAGACTTGAGGCTGTAATTGCTACCAAAGGTGCACCAACAAAGTACTGGGCAAAGGCTGTGAATACTTACACTACTGTTCAAAAGTTTGGGGTCACCCAGACAATTATTTTGTGTTTTCCATGAAAAGTCACACTTATTTACCACCATGAGTTGTAAAATGAATAGAAAATATAGTCAAGACATTGACAAGGTTAGAAATAATTATTTGTATCTGAAATAATAATTTTTTCCTTCAAACTTTGCTTTTGTCAAAGAATCCTCCATTTGCAGCAATTACAGCATTGCAGACCTAACAGGATTGCACAAGGGTTTTCTAATCATCCATTAGCCTTCTGACGCAATGAGCAAACACATTGTACCATTAGAACACTGGAGTGATAGTCGCTGGAAATGGGCCTCTATACACCTATGTAGATATTGCACCAAAAACCAGACATTTGCAGCTAGAATAGTCATTTACCACATTAGCAATGTATAGAGTGTATTTCTGATTAGTTTAAAGTTATCTTCATTGAAAAAAAGTGCTTTTCTTTCAAAAATAAGGAATTTTCTAAGTGACCCCAAACTTTTGAACGGTAGTGTATGTACTTGTGATTTCTTGGTTTTTTTATTTTTAATACATTTGCAAAAATTTCAAAAAACTTTTTTTCACATAGTCATTATGGGGTATTGTGTGTAGAATTTTGAGGAAAAAAAAAAGAATTTAATCCTTTTTGGAATAAGGCTGTAACATAACAAAATGTGGAAAAAGTGAAGCGCTGTGGATACTTTCTGGATGCACTGTAGCTGGAAATAGAGAATCACACAGCTGCTGCTCCTGCTTCTTCTTCTTCTCTCGGTTACTGGTGGATAGCAAACAACTGAAAGGTCCATACCACCACCTACTGTACAAGAGTGTGTAACATTATGTCATTTGAGCCCAACCCCTAAATTCTATGACTTAATCCTGTGCTATTTAAAAAAAGAAAAAAGAACTCTTCTCATGATCCTTATTGGCTCTCCATTTCCTTCTTTTCCCAGAATCCCAGTTAAATCCCATTCCCTACCTGCCTCTCGAACTTCATTTTCCATTCTCTCACTTTCATCTCCATACTTGTGACAGTGCAATAAGATGTGCTCTGTATTTTCTTTTACTCCACATTCTCTACATTTGTCACTATCGCTTTTCTCCATGGTGAATAAAGTGCCATTTAAACCTGTATGATCCAGTCTGAGTCTTCCCCACCACCCCTGTGTATCATAAATAAACTGTGATATAACTCAATCACCAACTCTACCCTTGTAGATTTTAGTGTCTGTATGGTTTTTAAAGCTGCAAGTGAATCTGTGCACACCACCACCTGGTCCGGTCTGACCTCCTCCACCCACTGCAAACCAATAATTATTGCCACCATCTCTGCTGTAAACACGGATGCATTGTTGGAGAGTCTTTTTGCGATGGTCACTTTAAACTCTGGAATGTATACTCCAACTCCAACAGAGCCCTCTTTGTTTTTTGATCCGTCAGTATAGAGCTGTAAGTCATTATAGTAATTGTTCCTGAGGTAAATGCTTGTTTTAACACCAGCTTCACTCATATGCCAATCCTTTTTCCTCATTAGCAGACTGATGTCTACTTCTTTTCCAGGAAACAGCCAAGGGGGAACATTACTCACTAGACTGGTGTTAGCTATATCAATAGTGTCTAGTCCATACATTCTGGCTTTTCTTTCAATTGTCCACCCAAACCCGTGTCCCTGGAAGTTAGTATATTCCCAGTAGTCTTGTAGTGTTGTTTCTGAAATATTCGCTTCCTCACTTCCTTTCAGCTTGACCCAGTATAATAATACGAGTTTATCTCTTCTCAAATCCATTGGCATTTCTCCTGCTTCTATTAAAACTGCATTGCTTGGTGTTGTTTTGATGGTTCCAATGCACAGGCAAAGTGCTTTATGCTGCATTGTCTATTCTTTCTAGAGTTGTCTTTGCTGCTGCTCCATAAATCATGCATCCATAGTTTATTGCCGATCTCATTAGTGCTCTGTAAATGTCAATTAATGCCTGTTTATCTGCACCCCATTCATGTCCAGCTACAGCTTTTATGAGATTAATGACTTTTTTGCCCTTTGTCTACAGATTTTTAACATGAACTCTCCATGTGAATGCACTATCAAACCACAATCCCAGATATTTGAACTCACTCACTTTTTCTGTTGGTTGATTGTATAATGTTAATGTTTCTGGACCAATTCTGCATATTTTTTTTTTGTGTTAAAGTCATATAGCAGGTTTTACTGTTTGAAAATTTAAATCCCCACTCATATGACCACTTTTCCACTTTCTCCATTGCACAGCTGCTGCTAATGACTTGAGGTTCTGTTATAGAGCCTTGTGATTGGCAACACCTGTGTTAAAGGATGTATTTTACTAGGTTTTTATTTAAACTATATTTATGCATTTTTTTAAACCTCAAAAGGAATCCTGGGTGGAAACACAATAATCATTAACTTAAAATTATGCCTTTAAAATGTATGCACTTAGCAGAGTTGGATTAACTAAGGATTTGTTTTAAATGACACTGGATAAAGCTGATTTTTTTTTTTTTTTTGCATTATTGCATTAAAGATGATGCCATGACAGAACAAACATGGCTACTTAAGAGACAATGGGTGTGGTTGGATGATGATGCAACACTTGAATCTCTAACTTTCTTTATGACATGACTGCATCCTACATAATTTGCATAACTTTGACTGAAACACACTTTTTTTGTATTTTCTTACAGGGGTTTCTGATTGCACTTTTTCTACATTTTACCAGCTCACATGTCTTGAAATGTTTGTTAAATATTTTGGTCAAATTTTCTTTAATTATTGTTGCATTCATGTGAATCATCTTTTGCAGCTTTTGATGCTGGATTCAGTGCATTTCTCTTTAAATCTTTAAGGCTGCCTTTAACTCCGCCCTCCCTCTTGTTTATTTATTAGAGGACAGTGCAGGTTCATGTACATCAATAAACAATCAATGTAAACCAGCCAGATTATAGCCAACGGATAATAACGAATGCTCCCTATATAAAAGGGAAAAAATATTAAAACAAATTAAATCCAGAACTTCAAATACAAAGAAAAACAGGGTAAAACAAAAGAGACTTATTGCATCAGAACAGACCAAATTACCCTTACTCACTGATTATCATAATATTGTGGCGGTGCGATATGACAATATATATCGGTGACACGATAAAAATGTCTACTGTTTCATATGAAACTTTATCGTTCATATCGGGGCACATAACCCATTTCTACTTGTCACAGCCCCACCTCTCCCTCGCAGTGCGTCAAGTGGGTTCCAGTGCTTAGCGCCACAGCAGTTAACAGCAAGCTAATGTTTTGCCGCTCCTTCTGTGGAGCCACTACTTCTGTGCCAGGGATATGGGACTTTTCCCCAAGGTGCTGCATCAGAGTGGATACTCCTCTAACCTCATTTTAATTGGAGGTAAGTAACGTTAACACCATCTCTCTAATTAGAAAACAGCAAATGCTAAATGATGATGCTAACTTGTTGCTAAAAGGAAACATTACAGTGATCCCTTACTTATCGCGGTTAATGGGTTCCAGAACCGACCGCGAAAAGTGAAAAACCGCGAAGTAGCGTCATCCCTAATGACGTCATCCATAAATAATACGTACGTTCATTCTCTCACTCTCTCTCTCTCATACACGTACACACACACACGTGTGTGTGTGTGTGTGTGTACGTGTACATACATACGTAGATGTAAACAAAGTGTACATAAATATGTTTTTAGAACTCTTTTATTCTTATAACAAGATACGTAACTCAAGATGAAAATGATTTACTGCACAGGTTAATGAGAGCTTTACTGCTCCTCAGGTGACGCCTCATCGTGAGGTGCTAGAGGCGCAGGATCATCGAGGGCAGCTTCCGGTAGAGCTGGAGGAGGCGGCGTAGTGGCTCGACGGGAAGACTATTTCGCACAAAATGGCACAAGAGAACAGCAAAAAGTTCCACGCGGCGAGACTAAGTAACACGAGCGATAAAAAGCAATGAATGCGGTCTTCCTTCCCTTCATGGGTGCTCGGCAGGGAGAGGAGGTGGGTGAAACGTCTCGGCCAATCAGCTTGCGGGGTGAAACGTCTCGGCCAATCAGCTTGCGAGATTTCCGAGCCGAGCCAACACGAGAACAGCGAACAGAGAGTTGTGCGGCTCTCCGTGTTGACACGTGATGGTCTAATGTAGTCTCCCTGTCTTCTGCTAGCGCCCGCCCATTATTTCTCAATTTTGAATTTTTGATGAATATTTTTGAAAAATCCGCGATGCACTGAGGGCGCGAAAGGTGAAGCGCGAAGTAGCGAGGGATCACTGTATAGTGTATCAGACCATCGTTCTGGTTTAAATCACTGCAGAGTTTCTTAATTCTGTCTGAAAAAATGTTGCTAAAGCTACAAAAGTGTGTGACAGCAACTGCATACACACTAAATAAACAATAAATAAATTAAAACGTGTCAGAGGAACAACCTGGCTCTTAATGTAACTTGATTTCTAATAATTTTTAATTATACAGCCATATACAGTTTATTATACATAATTATACAGTTTATAAAGTTGAAGTCATCTCAAATGCACGTTAAAAAACTATTTTATAACAACACTGCAAAATTAAGAGAGAAAAAGTGCATAAAATTAATGACAGATGAATTTGTACAATTGTTTTTTTCAGTATGTAATTTAAAATGTAGAAAAAGAGATGGCCCTTTTATGTGTTACTGTATATAAACTATAGAATTTACAGGAGACGTATAGCTATCTATATCTATCGTATATATATCACGATATGTGTCTCCTGTAAATATATATATAGTTATCATCAAATAAGATTACTTATATCGTGATATGACATTTTGGTCATATTGCACAGCCCTATGTCACTACTGTTAATCTTAACTGTCTAGAACCTAGCTCGTAGCCGACTAAAGAAAAAATGTCTTAAAGTATTCACGTCCACATTGAGATGCATTGGAAAAATGATTATTTGTCCCACCCCTACTACTAGTGATGGGACGGCAGGCTCCAGAGCTTCAAGGGTGCTCCAAGCTTGTCCAGGAAATATTTAGCAAAGGACGTTTTGAGGCATGTATTGCTGACGTCATACTACATGACTGGGTCAGGAAGCTGTTCATGATTTTGCACACAACATGAAATAAAGTGTGCAGCGATACACAATGGAAATCCCTGTCCCTCACGTTTTGTGTTGTCAATATTTGACTGTGTAAGGGATTTGCCACAGCCAATTTTCAGATGGAGCCAGCACCAAATACACAGACTTCTCCTGTTTGGGACCAGGTTGATCTCATTTCTCCCATTGATACATTTTTCACAAATAGTGGGCATTTACTGTAACTGAAGTAATGGCTTAGTGGTGAAGCATCCGCCTTTCACCTGGGAGGCTGTGGTTCAATCCCAGCTACTCTGTTCTTATATAATTTTATTTGCAAAGAAGTGTCGGTTAGTTTCAAAGATCTTGGATCATTATACTGAGGCACTATTGTGCCCTGCATGACAATAAGGACAGAGGTGAATGTACTGGGAGAGGCAGAAACTTGTCAACCCTACACTGTACAAACTTGCAGTAGCCTTCCTTTGCACACCTGCATCCTCTGTGCTCTGAGAGAGTATTCTCCAAAGCTGGAGAAATAATCTAAAAAAAAAAAAAATCGCCTTAGTCCAAAGACTGTTGAAAAGTTATTATTTCTTAATAAAAATGGATAAGTACCACAAGCACATTCACTGTAGTCACCTCAGTTATATTATTTCCTTTCCCCTTATGATAATTGATATTTCAGTGCATTTATTGAAATGGAAGAATACACATTAAACCAATAATACCATTGTAAAAATCTGCATGTTGTATACATTTTGTCCACTAGATGGGCTAATAGAGAAAATGAAGTTTCATATGAGGCCTCGTCTATATGAACCATTTTGATGAAAGGCTTCAAGTCCTCTTGAAAGCCTCAGCTGGCCATCACTACCTATCACATAGATGTTCACAAAGTGGTGAACCTCACCCCATCCTTACTTTTGAACAACTGAGCCTTTCAGGGATGCTCCTTTTACACCCAATCATGACACTCACCTGTTTCCAATTAACCTGTTGACCTGTGGAATATTGCAAAAGGGTGTTTTTTGAAAAATTCTTCAACTTTCCCAGTCATTTCTTGCCCAGTTTTTTTGGAACGTGTTGCAGGCATCAAATTACAAAATGAGTCAATATTTGCAAAAAAACAAAGTTGATCAGTTTAACATTAAAGGGCCTATATCATGCTATTTTAAGCATTTCAGAGTAAACTATAGGCATGTACAGTGGGGTAAAAAAGTATTTAGTCAGCCACCAATTGTGCAAGTTCTCCCACTTAAAAGATGAGAGAGGTCTCCAATTTTCATCATAGGTATACCTCAACTATGAGAGACAAAATGAGAAAAAAAAAATCCAGAAAATCACATTGAAGGATTTTTAAAGAATTTATTTGCAAATTATGGTGAAAAATAAGTATTTGGTCAATAACAAAAGTTCATCTCAATACTTTGTTATATACCCTTTGTTGGCAATGACAGAGGTCAAACGTTTTCTGTAAGTCTTCACAAGGTTTTCACACACTGTTGCTGGTATTTTGGCCCATTCCTCCATGCAGATCTCCTCTAGAGCAGTGATGTTTTGGGGCTGTCGCTGAGCAACACGGACTTTCAACTCCCTCCAAAGATTTTCTATGGGGTTGAGATCTGGAGACTGGCTAGGCCACTCCAGGACCTTGAAATGCTTCTTACAAAGCCCCTCCTTCGTTGCCTGGGCGGTATGTTTGGGATCATTGTCATGCTGAAAGACCCAGCCACGTTTCATCTTCAATGCCCTTGCTGATGGAAGGAGGTTTTCACTCAAAATCTCACGATACATGGCCCCATTCATTCTTTCCTTTACACGGATCAGTCGTCTTGGTCCCTTTGCAGAAAAACAGCCCCAAAGCACGATGTTTCCACCCCCATGCTTCACAGTAGGTATGGTGTTCTTTCTCCTCCAAACACGACAAGTTGAGTTTTTACCAAAAAGTACCATTTTGGTTTCATCTGACCATATGACCTTCTCCCAATCCTCTTCTGGATCATCCAAATGCTCTCTAGCAAACTTTAGATGGGCCTGGACATGTACTGGCTTAAGCAGGGAGACACGTCTGGCACTGCAGGATTTGAGTCCCTGGCGGCGTAGTGTGTTTCTGATGGTAGCCTTTGTTACTTTGGTCCCAGCTCTCTGCAGGTCATTCACTAGGTCCCCCCATGTGGTTCTGGGATTTTTGCTCACCGTTCTCGTGATCATTTTGACCCCACAGGGTGAGATCTTGCGTGGAGCCCCAGATGGAGGGAGATTATCAGTGGTCTTGTATGTCTTCCATTTTCTAATAATTGCTCCCACAGTTGATTTCTTCACACCAAGCTTCTTACCTATTGCAGATTCAGTCTTCCCACCCTGGTGCAGGTCTACAATTTTGTTTCTGGTGTCTTTTGACAGCTCTTTGGTCTTGGCCATAGTGGAGTTTAGAGTCTGACTGTTTGAGGTTGTGGACAGGTGTCTTTTATACTGATAACGAGTTCAAACAGGTGCCATTAATACAGGTAACGAGTGGAGGACAGAGGAGACTCTTAAAGAAGAAGTTACAGGTCTGTGAGAGCCAGAAATCTTGCTTGTTTGTAGGTGAACAAATATTTATTTTACCAAGGAATTTACCAATTAATTCATTAAAAATCCTTCAATGTGATTTTCTGGATTTTTTTTTTCTCATTTTGTCTCTCATAGTTGAGGTATACCTATGATGAAAATTGGAGACCTTCCTCATCTTTTAAGTGGGAGAACTTGCACAATTGGTGGCTGACTAAATACTTTTTGCCCCACTGTATGTGATAGTATATTACCTTTGGTACACTGGAGAATGAATTTCTTATGAAATATGAGTTATTTTCACGAGCCCGGAAGTAAGATGCCTTGATCTCTGAGGCTCTGCCTCTCCTTCTTGTGGCTGCCGCCCATTTCATGACATAACCCCTGAGCCGGCTGCTGCAGCGTGTCACTGGGTTCCGCCCACGAAAACAAGGAAGGCTGAACAAACTCCTAAATCTCTCACAGCCAAAGACACATTTACGCCACTTAGAAGACATTGTCTTACGTACAAAAGCAAACAGTTTTTGTCACTGAGCAGATTAGGTGTGAGAGGAACTACTTCTTCACAACATCAATGCTAAAGTTAAAGAGTTTTGCCTATCACCGCTCCGTCAGCTGCGCGGAGAAAGTGGGTGTGTGCGTTAGCCTGGGGGCAATGCTGGCAGCACAGGCACTTCCTGGAGTGGGCGGCTCACCCATGTTCATACGTATGAACGTGGGGACCCAGTCATTATCAGGGACAGGGTGGAGCAGCAGCTCAGAGAGCAGGGTTGAGTTGGAATACTCAGAGATGCGTGAATGGAGCAAAATACCACTTTGGGGGTGTTTCTGGTGAGGAATTAACATTATAACATGCTTAAAAGCTCAAAAAAGTCGATTTTGCATGATACAGGCCCTTTAAATATCTTGTCTTTGTATTGTATTCAATTGAATATAGATTGTAAAGGATTTGCACATCACTGCATTCTGTTTTTGTTTACGTTTTACACAATGGCCCAGCTTCATTGGAATTGGGATTTGTATTTTGTCCTCGAAATCAGAAAATTTCCAGCACAAAATGCTTTTATTTTGACTCCATTTACACATTTAGACAATATAATGCAGCATTCTTTTATATACTAAACTGCTGTTCATGGCTAAAAATCCTCTTGAAAGTTTATGTTTATCTACCAGAAGTACAGGTGCATCTCAATAAATTAGAATGTCATCGAAAAGTTAATTCAATTCAGTAATTCTATTCAGAAAATTAAACTCCTATATTATATAGATTAATTACACACAGAGTGATATATTTCAAGTGTTTATTTCTTTTAATTTTGATGGTTATGGCTTACAGCTCAAGAAAACCCAAATTCAGTTTCTCAAAAAATTAGAATATTTCATGAAATTAATTTTAAAAAATGTTTTTTTAATAGAAATGTTGGCCGATTGCAAAGTATGTCCATGTACACACTCAGTACTTGGTCGGGCTCCTTTTGCATGAATTACTGCATCAATGTGGCGTGGCATGGAAGTGATCAGCCTGTGGTACTGTTGATGTGTTAAAAAGGCCCACGTTGCTTTGATAGCAGCCTTCAGCTCGTCTTCATTGTTGGGTCTGGTGTCTCTTATCTTCCTCTTGACAATACTCCATAAATTCTCTATATACAGTGGGGCAAAAAAGTATTTAGTCAGCCACCAATTGTGCAAGTTCTCCCACTTAAAAGATGAGAGAGGTCTCCAATTTTCATCATAGGTATACCTCAACTATGAGAGACAAAATAAGAAAAAAAAATCCAGAAAATCACATTGAAGGATTTTTAAAGAATTTATTTGCAAATTATGGTGGAAAATAAGTATTTGGTCACCTACAAACAAGCAAGATTTCTGGCTCTCACAGACCTGTAACTTCTTCTTTAAGAGGCTCCTCTGTCCTCAACTTGTTACCTGTATTAATGGCACCTGTTTGAACTCGTTATCAGTATAAAAGACACCTGTCCACAACCTCAAACAGTCAGACTCCAAACTCCACTATGGCCAAGACCAAAGAGCTGTCAAAGGACACCAGAAACAAAATTGTAGACCTGCACCAGGCTGGGAAGACTGAATCTGCAATAGGTAAGCAGCTTGGTGTGAAGAAATCAACTGTGGGAGCAATTATTAGAAAATGGAAGACATGCAAGACCACTGATAATCTCCCTCCATCTGGGGCTCCACGCAAGATCTCACCCCATGGGGTCAAAATTATCACGACAACGGTGAGCAAAAATCCCAGAACCACATGGGGGGACCTAGTGAATGACCTGCAGAGAGCTGGGACCAAAGTAGGAGTGGCTTCGTAAGAAGCATTTCAAGGTTGGAGTCGCCTAGCCAGTCTCCAGCTGCTCTCTAGAGGAGATCTGCATGGAGGAATGGGCCAAAATACCAGCAACAGTGTGTGAAAACCTTGTGAAAATTTACAGAAAACGTTTGACCTCTGTCATTGCCAACAAAGGGTATATAACAAAGTATTGAGATGAACTGTTGTTATTGACCAAATACTTATTTTACCGAGGAATTTACCAATTAATTCATTAAAAATCCTTCAGTGTGATTTTCTGGATTTTTTTCTTATTTTGTCTCTCATAATTGAGGTATACCTATAATGAAAATTGGAGACCTCTCTCATCTTTTAAGTGGGAGAACTTGCACAATTGGTGGCTGACTAAATACTTTTTTACCCCACTGTAGCTGAAGTCAGGCTAGTTTTATGGCCAATAAAGCACAGTGATCCCATGGTCATTAAACCAGGTTTTGGCACTTTTGGCAGTGTGGGCAGGTGCCAAGTCCTCCTGGAAAATGAAATCAGCATCTCCATAAAGCTTGTCAGCAGAGGGAAGCATGCAGTGCTCTAAAATTTGTTGGTAGACGGCTGCGCTGACTTTGGACTTGATAAAACACAGTGGACTGACACCAGCAGATGACTTCTTTTCAGATAAAAGTAATTTTTGCATTTCATTTGGAAATCAAAGCCCCAGAGTCTGGAGGAAGAGTGGAGAGGCACAGAATCTAAGTTACTTGAGGTCCATTGTGAAGTTTCTACAGCTGGTGATGATTTTGAGGAGCCATGTTATCTACTGTTGTTGGTCCACTGTGTTCTATCAAGTCCAGAGTGTCATGGATGGCCCTCACAAGCCATCAATAAGATGCCAAAAGCCAGCCGATGAGTTTGCATGTTTTATTAACAAAAGACATAAATGACAAAATAACAGCCACGTGGGGCAAAAACACAACTATGACTATGACTAAGACTATGGACACAAGATAACAGACTCTGAAGAAATACACTTACAAAAACGATGAAGAATACGAATGTAAGACGAATCTTAGACACAAGTTTGACGGAGGTTTGACAAGGTCGCAGCAAGGAGTCAGCTGCTTCCTTAAATACTAATGACAACCCAATCATCAAAGGAGAAATGTAATCAGGGAAAATACTGAACAGCTGTCACAACGTGACTCGGTTTTGACAGCCGGAAGCCCCGTTGTGATGCTGTCACAATAAAAGCCCTGAAACGGCCATATGCAAAACAACACAGAAGAACAGGGAAAATACTGGACAACCCGAGCGCAGACAGACTCAGTGCCCAGACCATCACACAAAGTCAGTGCAGCCGTCAACCAGAAAATTTTTGAGCACTTTATGCTTCCCTTTGCTGACAAGCTTTATGGAGATGCTGATTTCATTTTCCAGTAGGACTTGGTGCCTGTCCACACTGCCAAAAGTGCCAAAACCTGGTTAAATGACCATGGTATCACTGTGCTTGATTGACCAGAAAACTAGCCTGACTTCAGCCCCATAGAGAATCTATGGAGTATTGTCAAGAGGAAGATGAGAGACACCAAACCCAACAATGCAGACGAGCTGAAGGGTGTCATCAAAGCAACCTGGGCCTCCATAACACCTTGGCAGTACCACAGGCTGATCACCTCCATGCTACGCTGCATTGATGCAGTAATTCATGCAAAAGGAGCCCCGACCAAATATTGAGGGTGTACATGGACATATTTTTCAGTCGGCCAACTATTAAACAAACATTTTTTTTAAATTAATTTTATGAAATATTCTAATTTTTTGAGAAACTGAATTTGGGGTTTTCATGAGCTGTAAGCCATAACTATCAAAATTAAAAGAAATAAACACTTGAACTACATCACTCTGTGTGTAATGAATCTATATAATATAGGAGTTTCATTTTCTGAATAGAATTACTGAATTTAATTAACTTTTTGATGACATTCTAATTTATTGAGATGCACTTGTATAATTCTAGTTTCTTCCAGCTGTTGAGGCTTAAATTCAAAGTTGGATCAGAAAGGCTTTATTTTTTTTTTGTATTAAATTACTTTCTTTGTAGGCAGCGTATAAAAAAAGGCCTCTGTAAAAGCAGTGTTTGAATTTCAATAAACACCAACTACAACATCTAAACCCTCTGATAATCTTGGGAAATCGTGCAGTACTCGGACTGTTACAGCTGAGCCATAAGGAGGGTGATTTTTCTCTTCTCTAAAGGTCATCAATTTCCAGTGTCTCATGGGAGTCACATAACCTCAGTTGGATACAGACTTCCCGTGTACAACTGCACTAGTGGGACTCAGCTGATGCTCCACACCTACAAGTAGAGACTTCACTTTTCCAAGCTACTCAGAATAGACATCATAATTTTAAATTAAATTACAAAAAAAAATATATGAAAAAAAAATATGGTGCACATGGTGCACATATTAATGTTACAGCTCTGCTTTCTGTCATTTTTTTTTTCTTCAGGCAGTTTCTACAACACTTTTGCCATTCACGAGTGATGTTCCTGTTTCTAGTAAAAGTACTGGGAAATACTCACAATGAATTAATTTGATGTAAACCTTCTGTTTTATTACAGAGAAATGCACATCTGTATCCTTCCACCCACATTTCAATAAATGCTCTTTCTGAGTCACGCGGCGTAATGACGCCACAGTGTGCATGTTCCCTCTCCAGAAAGACAGAGACACAAAGCAGAGCTAGTCACTCTCAGAGTATTTTTGATGCAAACGCCTCCTGCGAGTGTGTGGGAGACAAACTATGTGCGTAATAATGTTTCACAACTCCAGCCAAAAAAAGACAGATAGTCCAGAAACATGATGTCCCTGCACTAGCAGCTAAAACTGAAATGGTTTTGTCTTCTGTTAGCATTGTTGATGAATTCACTGATGTTATATAACACAGCTGAACCGCCTTCACAGTTAAGCAAAAACAACATGGGGATGCCAACATGTTAATGCCAAAAACTGTGAGCCCATGTAATTTCCTGCTGAACAGCCACCTCGGGAATTGAAGCAATCGGCAGCTTAGTGCAGATTTGAGCACGGCAGGTCTATCTGAATCATCACCCTAATGTCAACACAACTGTCACTGAATGTGTGAATTCAGTAGGCAGATTGAGAGTTGACACAATGCAATGCACAATAAGCTCTCCAAAACTGTATTTATGTGGTAAATACATTGAAAAGACATGACTCATGCATGAGTCACACTAAATGGTTTTTAGCTTTCTATTTGTAAACAATTTCAAGCTTAAGTGAATGTTGTTTATAGTCAAAACAAAAATGCACCACAGGCTTAACCCATTAAGACAATAGTTTATTATTATAAAAGCCTATTGTTGCCTTTTCTCCTGCATGGATCAAATTCTCTTGGTTCTGATAAGAACAGCTTACTTAAATGCTTAAGATGTGTTAATACTCTAAATTGTGTTGAGATCCCCCACTGAGGATAAAACCAATATTTAAGAATAGAATAGAATAGAATAGAATAGAATAGAATAGGCTTTATTGTCATTGTACAGTTGTACAGCACAACAAAATTGTGGGTGCTCCACCAGGCTACTGCGCATTAAGGTAAGAGAGAAGGATTAGATAAAACATAGTTACAGAACACAAGATTAAACACACGACTGAAATAAAAATGGCCCAGGATTATGGGAATATACATGGCATGGTAGTGGCTTCACGGATGAAACAATATACATAAAAATGTGAAGTGCTGAACACACAATTGGACACACGATTGAATAAAATGGCACAAGGATTATGGAAAATATACATAGGTATGGTAGTGGTTTCACAGATAGGTCAATATACATGAAAGTGTGGCGTGCAAAGACATGTCTGATTATTATGATAATTATGCCTCAGTTGAATGGAGGCATACAGTTAGTGCATCTGTTTGTGGACGTATCTGTCTGTCTGTCTGTCCACCTTTCTGTTTCAGCTCGCCAGGTCAAAATTAAGTGCAGCTAAAGGCTTGTATCATTGTATCACCATATTTTCTTGACTTTTAATTTGCCAGAATTTCAAAATAACACTTTGTTTTTGAAATACACATAAATTTAACTCACCATTTCTGTCAATGCCGCAGTGAAAAAAGGTACTGTAATAACTATCCTGGGCCAGTAGAGGTCGGAGTGCCACTTTTTTACAGCTGCCCATGCTACCATGCCACAGGCACCGAGCACAGCACCTTGGTGCTTTACTGAAAAGGCCCTCAGTTCTGTGCATGTGAGCATTTGGATGGAGGGGGGTGGGGCCTCTGACTGTTTGCAGTTCAGATGGCCCAGGGGAAGAAACTGTTTCTCATTTTGGAGGTGTGGGACCTGATTGATTTGAACCATTGTCCAGAGGGAAGTAGGTCAAACAGGTGGTGGGTGGGAGTGAGGGGTCTCCTGTGACGGCCTTGGTCTTTCTGAGACAGGAGGATCTGGAGATGTCCTCCAGGGAGAGCAAAGGGCCGCCAATGATTTCTTGGGTGGTGTTGATGACCCTCTGCACAGCCTTCCTGTTCTCGGCCGTGGAGCTGGCATACCACACACCCAGGTAGTAAGTGAGCACCCTCTCCACTGAGCAGTGGTAGAAGGCCAACAGCAGCTTTTGGTCCAGGTTGTTCTTCCTCAGGACAAGAAGGAAGTGCAGTCGCTGCTGGGTTTTCTTCACCAGGGCCTTGGTGTTGACAGTCCAGGAGAAGTCAGAGGAGATGTGGGTGCCCAGCAACCTGAAGGTGGGGACGGTTTCCACGCGGTTGCCATTTATGGGGGGGGGGGGGCATGTCTGTTCTTTCTGAAGTCCAGTATGAGTTCTTTGGGTTTTTGGACATTCAGTTTCAGGTTGTTTGCTGAGCACCACAGCAGCAAATTCTCTACCTCCGCCCTGTATGCCTTCTCATCATCATCAGTGGTGAACCCAACCAAGGTGGTATCGTTTGCGTACTTCATGATGACAGTGATTGCGGGGCTTGGAATACAGTCAAAGGTGTACAGAAAGTACAGTAGAGGGCTTAGCACACAGCCCTGGGGAAAGCCAGTGCTGAGAGACAGTGTGGAGGAGTAGTGGGAGCCAAGTCTGACTGTTTGTGGGCAGTTGGTAAGAAAGTTTTTTATCCAGGAGCAGGTGGGGGGGATCTGGAGGAGGTACAGTTTATTGATCAGGATGTCCAGGATGATGGTGTTGAAAGCTGAGCTGTAGTCCATAAAGAGCATCCTCAAATAGCTCCTTGGGTTCTCCAGGTGGCTCAACGCTTTGTGGAGTGTGGTGGCAATGACATCTTCCATAGACCAGTTCTCCCTGTAGGCAAACTGGTGGAGGTTGAAGGAGGGGGGAAGACAGTCCCTGATGTGCTGGAACACCAGTCACTCAAAACACTTCATGACTACAGACGTGAGGGCTGTGGGTCTGTAGTCATTCAAACTGTTAACTGTGGAGTTTTTGGAGATGGGGATGATAGTGGAGGTCTTGAGGCAGGAGGGGACGGTGGAGTGCATCAGGAAGAGGTTGAATAGCTTGGTGAGGATTTCTGCCAGCTGGTCAGCACATGCTTTGACCACCGCTCCTGGGATGCCGTTGGGGCCAGCGGCTCTGCGGGGGTTCACTGCTCTCAGTTTCTTCCTCACCTTGTGTACCTGTACAGAGAGAGGAGGAGCTGGGGGGGTGAGCTCAAACTGGGGAAAGAAGCTGTTAAGCTCCTCTGCCACAGTGAGGCTGCTGCCCAATGTTGGGGGGCCCTGGCCCCTGTAGTTGGTGAGGGTCTGGATGCCTCTCCACATCTGTCGGGGGTTATTGTCTGTGAAGAAGCCCTCCACCTTCCTCCTGTAGGCATTCTTAGCGTGTTTTATGCCTCTTTTCAGGTTGCTCTGGCAGTGTTGTATAAAGAGCTGTCCCTCTACCTGGAGGCTGAGTTGCGGGCTCTGATCAGAGCTGTTCAAAGATGTTCCAATCTGTGCAAAAGTGACACTCTGGCAAAAATCAAAGTTTTTTTTTTCCTGTTGTTAACATGTCTGTAACATGTTTTTTGTGACTTACAAGACATATCCAGAGCAAAAAGTCATAAATTTACCAGAAAGAAAGCTGTAAATTCAGAGAAAAACCAGGACCTCCTGGTGGGCCATTTTTGGCCCCTCGGGTCACATGTTTAGCTCGTGTTACGAGCTATTCGGTCTCTGTACGACCATTGTGAGAGTTTGGCTCGTATTGCCAACACTCGATCGGACTCATTCCCAGTGAGAGTTGGACTCCTCCAAGGCTGCCCTTTGTCACCAATCCTGTTCATAATTTTTATGGCCAGGATTTCTAGGTGCAGCCAGGGAACAGAGGGTGTCGTGCTTGGTGACCACACGATCTCATCTCTGTTGTTTGCAGATGATGTTGTCCTGCTGGCTTCATCCAGCAATGACCTACAGTTCTTACTGGGACGGTGTGCCGCTGAGAGTGAAGCGGCTGGGATGAGAATCAGTACCTCAGAGTCTGAGTCCATGGTCCTCAGCCAGGAAAAGGTGGATTGTCCTCTCCAGGTTGGGGACAAGCTCCTGCCCCAAGTGGAGGAGTTTAAGTATCTTGGGGTCTTATTCACGAGTGAGGGGAGAATGGAGCGAGAGATTGACAGATGGATCGGAGCAGCATCTGTAGTGATGCGGATGTTGTACCGGTCTGTTGTGGTGAAGAGGGAGCTGAGCTAAGACAAAGCTGTTGATTTACCAGTCAACCTACATTCCTACTGTCATCTATGGTCACGAGCTTTGGGTAATGACCGAAAGAACAAGATTGCGGATACAAGCGGCTGAGATGAGCTTTCTTCATAGGATCGCTGGACTCACCCTCAGATATAGGGTGAGGAGCTCAGTCATCCAGGAGAGGCTCAGAGTAGAACCGCTGATCCTCCACATTGAAAGGAGCCAGTTGAGGTGGTATGGGCATCTGATCAGGATGCCTCCTGGACACCTCCCACTTGAGGTGTTTTGGGCACGTCCTTCTGGGAGGAGACCTCGGGGCATACCCAGGACTTGCTGGAGAGACTATGTCTCCCAGCTGGTCTGGGAACGCCTTGGTATCCTCTCTGAAGAGCTGGAGCAGGTGGCTGGGGAGAGGGAAGTCTGGGCTTTGCTTGAATTGCTGCCTCCGCGACCTGGACCTCTGGAAAAGCAGTAGAAGATGGATGGATGGATGGATGGATGGATGGATGGATGGATGGATGGGTCACATGTTTGACACCCCTGGACCAGCACATTAAAAATGCATAATTAGAGGTTTTACTTCCATGAAACACCTGCAAACCACAGATGTCATAGATAATCACAGATAAACAAAAGTTCACCTCAGAAGAAGCTTCATTTGCTCTTTATGTCATAAATGGCCCCTCCGGGGCAGAAAGATAGACCCACTCACTGAACTGCAGCTGTGACATTTAGTAACAAAAATACCAAAATAGTGCAGACAATATAAAAATACAAACAAGGGCAACTTACAAAAGAGACACTTCAGAGCTGGAACTGCTCTGAAGGAGATGAGTAGAAAACTTCCAATGGAATGAGGTAGGTTAACATCAAGACTGCTGCAAAAAAACAATGAGCAGACAGTGCTTAAATACCAGACAGACAAATGAGCAGCAGGTGCGGGCAGCTGAGCAAGCAGGTGACCTAATTAACTGCTCACAGCTGAGATGACTGGGGAGCAGACTGTGAGCAGCTAGTAGGACTGTCTGGAGAAGAGGAGGGCACATGTGTCAAAAACCCAAAATATATGCAGAAACTGAAAGCACAATAATAACAGACATACAATACTCAGAAATAAATTGAGAGTCTGAGCTCAGAGAGAACATTGAGCTCAGACTCGTGACACTTTACAGCAACATTAAGTTTAGTCACTTTTTTTCTCAGTCATACAAAAGCTTAAACTTGCACAATTGCAGACAGTAAACAGGAACTTCTTGCTCTAAAAATAATAATATTTAACCACAGAAGTAGGAGCTAATGTGGGGGAGAGCACAGGTTATTCTCACTGCTGGGACAACAGGAGATCAGGGGCAGTTGTTCCCGTGATCTGATCACTTAGAGTGGCTGCTGTCTGTTCTTCATTGCTTTCTCTTCACTTTGTGTTTTTAAATCTCATTTAAAAGCACATCTGTTTTCCTTGGCTTTTAACTCACCTTAATTTTATTCATTTTTGTCATCTGATGTGTTTGGCATTTTAACACTTGTGAGTTGCTTCTTTTTCTGCTGCATGTTATGTTTTATTGTCTTTTACTTATCTTTTGTCTATATGTACTTTAGGTTATTTATTACTGTGCAGCACTTTCGTCAACTTTGTTGTTTTTAAATGTGCTTTATGAATAAATTTGATATGGTATGGTATGGTTTCTTGATGGAAAGAAAATAAACCGACCTGTGGAGCCAGACTCTTGGGCTGCAGCTGACTGACAATGAGAATAAACTGTGTGTGCAGATAGTGCTTATGGGAGTTGTAGTTTTGTAGTCTCACTTTGCAATAGGTTTATTATTTAGATGTCATTTCAGAAAACTACAACCCACCAAAGTGGCTAGTGGGAGTCACTGTCTTACCCGCCACAGCCGAAATATACCCGCTAGGGGCAGGTGGGCGGGTGTCAATGTCAAGCTCCCCCCCCCCCCCCACACATTTCTAAGAAAAAAAATCTGAAATTAATAACAGTAAAGTTATATATATATATATTGTGGAGAACCTAGACGTTACATTCTCCACTCAGACTGAATGGCACAGGAGGAGAGAAGCCAACGGGGGGGTTGGGACGGGACAGCAGGGGTGGAGACGCTAAAAGGCTGTTAGGTGGCTATGCAGAGCAGACTGTGGCTTCTCCACCGGACTGCATGATAATGCGCCTTCTCCACCAGACTGCATGATAATGTGCCTTCTCCACTGGACTGAATGATAATGCGTCTTCTCTACCGGACTGCATGATAATGCACCTTCAGGCTTGGTGACAACGTAGACTGTATTGTGGTGTGAACCCCCCAGGTTGCTAGGCGAGGATGTAAGGCATAAAAGAGAGATGCCCAGCGACCTGGGTTAAGCCTCTTGTTGACTTATGGATAGAGAGAGAATAAAGTCACTCTGATCCAGCTCACTGCCTCACCTGCTCATTTCTTTCTCTACACTGGTGACCTTTGACGTATAACGGAACTCGAGGCAAACACCCCGGAGACAACCCGGACTGGAGGTGCCAGCACCGCGTGTGCCGTTTTGGTCAAGCTCCCAGACTTTTGGCTACATGACCCGAAGGCTTGGTTCCTCCACACCGAGGCCCAGTTCGCGCTCTGTGGAGTGACGGCGGTTGACACTAAGTATTACTACGTGGTTGCAGCGCTGGACGCACGCACAACACAGCAGATGGCAAACCTGCTCCAACGGCCCCCAGCCCACGACAAATATGACGCTCTTTGTCATCTCTATCCATAAGTCAATCATATTGACTTATGGATAGAGAGAGAATAAAGTCACTCTGTTCCAGCTTACTGCCTCACCTGCTCATTTCTCTATCATATATATATATATATATATATATATATATATATATATATATATATATATATACAGTATATATATGTATGTATATGTATACATATATTAGTGGTGTTGGACGATTAAAATTTTTGATCACGATTAATCTTTTGGAATGTTGAGTAAATCATGATTAATAACGCGTTAATCGCATGTTTTTTTCCCATACAGATACAGTGCACCTTAAGATGGTAATTTTTCAAGTTTTTCATACTGTTATAAACATGGGAGTGGACAAATATGCTTTCTTTTTTCACCTGCAGATTTATTAAAGCTCTCAACATATCCAAAATACAAAAACTATCCAGAATATTCTCCACAAACTTCTCAAAAGTACTACTGCATGTGCAAACAACAGAATGCCAGGGCTCAGTAACATCACTGCAACACAACTCAGCATCCAACCAGCCAGCAGCCACAACCTTGGCTACTCAGAGTCGGGAACAGGAAGCAGAGTCGCAGTCTTACACGCCTCTCTGCAGCTCCTCTTCATCCGCCACCCCTCAACTTAGCCCCTGTCTTCCCCATCAGAGAATCACTGTCTGCTCCCTCCAAAGTAAATAAAAATATAATATATAAGCATCCCAAAGTGATTAAGCAAAATATTGGTAAAACTCAAATTAAACATAAAGCCTCTAAATTGAATGATTTGGCCTCTGTTCCTCCTCATAATTTAAAAATTAAATGTGGTTTATTAAATATTAGGTCTCTAACTCCCAAGTCTCTGTTAGTCCATGATCTGTTAATTGATCATCAGATTGATTTAATATCCCTTACAGAGACTTGGTTAGGACAAGAGGATTATGTTGGTTTAAATGAATCAACTCCCTCTGGTTATTTAAACTGTGCAAAATCCCAGAAGTTCTGGTCGTGGAGGAGGAGTCGCAACAATTTACCATTCCAAATTACTAGTTAATGTAAAGCAAAAAACACGTTATAATTCCTTTGAGGGCCTGGTCCTCAGTATTGGGCACTTTAGCAATTTTAGGTTAAACCCAATTTTATTTGCCATAGTTTATCGTCCCCCATCAACCTACTCAGAATTTTTATCCGAATTTGCTGATTTCTTAGCTGATTTAGTGCTGAAATCTGATAGAATAATTATAGTAGGGGACTTTAATATACATGTGGATGTAGATAGTGACTGCCTTAATGTGGCATTTAATTCAATATTAGACTTGATTGGGTTTTCTCAGAAAGTAGGAAATTCTACTCATTACCTCCACCATACATTGGACCTTGTTCTGACATATGGCATAGAAATAGAAAATCTTGTAGTGTCTCCTCATAACCCTGTACTGTCAGACCATTGTCTGTTAACCTTTGATTTTACTATTTCTGACTATTTGGCTCCTAAAGAAAAATATTATTACAGTAGATGCCTCTCAGATGATGCTGTTACCAAATTTATGCAGATTGTTTCCTCTATGCCACGTGTCAACACAACGGAAATAAGCTATAGACAGCTTGCTCCTTCTGTAATTGATAACATGGTGGATAGTGTTACAGCTTCTCTGCAACAGACTCTAGACTTGGGGCCCCCTTAAAAAAGAAAAAGTCTAATCAGAGATTTCTAACTCCTTGGTTCAACACAGAAACTCGTAGCTTAAAACAGAAGACTCGTCAATTAGAATCAGAATCAGATTTATTGCCATTGTTCATGTAGTACACAAACTAGGAATTTGTCTCGGTGCAATGCTGCAACATTAAACATGATAAAAATAAAAGATAGAAATAAAAAACTATACATGCAATAAAATGTAGAATATGAATGAGTAATACTAGTCAAGCAATTTTTAAATATATTAGCGAGCAGCAGATAGTACCACACAGTGCAGTCGGTAATGCAAAAAGAAAACAGTGATGATTGACATGAGTCTGGTTGAGCTGCTTTAGAAAGAAAATGGCGCTCCACTAATTTAGATGAAATCTATTTAGCTTGGAGAAATCATCTTTTAATCTATAAAAAATCTCTTAGAAAAGCTAGAACAAGTTATTATTCTGCATTAATAGAAGAGAACAAGAATAATCCCAGGTTTCTTTTCAGCACTGTAGCCAGGTTGACAAAGAGTCAGGACTCTGTCAATCCTAGCATTCCCTTAGAGCTTACTAGTCTGGACTTTATGAACTTTTTCAATAATAAAATTTCATCCATCAGAGATAAAATCAATCAGATTCTTCCCACAGTTAACTTAAATACTGTAACTACTACAACTCCTTCAATTGATGTCTGTCTTGATGAGTTTACTCCAATCGACCTTTGTGAGTTAGACAAAATAGTTTCCTCATCCAAACCTTCAACTTGTCTTTTAGACCCTATTCCTACCAGGTTATTTAAAGAAGTCTTCCCACTTATTGGTAGCTTTATTCTTCATATTATCAATTCTTCATTAACTTTAGGCCATGTACCGCAGGCTTTTAAAACGTCTGTAATTAAAAACCCTTACTCAAAAAGCCAACGCTAGATCCAGGAGCTTTAGCTAACTGTAGACCAATCTCTAATCTCCCTTTCATTTCAAAAATCTTTGAAAGAGTTGTTGCTACGCAATTATTTGACCACCTGCAGGAAAATGGTTTACTTGAAGAGTTTCAATCTGGGTTTAGAATCCATCATAGTACTGAAACAGCCTTAGCGAAGGTCACTAACGACCTCCTCATCGCATCTGATAATGGACTGGTTTCTGTACTTGTCCTTTTAGACCTTAGTGCAGCTTTTGATACTATCGATCATAATATTCTACTTGATAGATTAGAACACTATGTTGGACTTAATGAAACTTCGTTGCAGTGGTTTAGATCTTATTTATCTGATAAGTTCCAGTTTGTTCATGTAAATAATGAGTTTTCTTTCAACTCAAAGCTTAGTCATGGAGTTCCACAGGGATCTGTGCTAGGCCCTACTCTTTTTAGTTTATATATGCTTCCGTTAGGCAACATTATTAGAAAGCACTGTATACATTTTCATTGTTATGCAGATGACACACAATTATACCTGTCAATGAAGCCAGATGGTAGTAATCAATTAGCCAAGTTAGAAGCCTGTCTTAAGGAAATCAAAGCTTGGATGACTTGTAATTTCCTGCTATTAAATTCAGATAAGACTGAAGTCATTCTTATTGGTCTAAAAAACCTTAGAAATACCTTTCCAAATCAAACTTTCAGTTTGGATGCGGTTACTCTTTCTCTTAATAGCTCTGTGAGGAACCTTGGAATTATTTTTGATCAAGATCTGTCCTTCAATTCATATATTAAATTTGTTTCTAAGACTGCCTTCTATCATTTGCGTAATATTGCCAAGATTAGGAGCATCTTGTCTCAGAGTGATGCTGAGAAACTGATCCACGCTTTTGTTAGCTCGAGATTAGATTATTGTAATTCTTTATTATCAGGCTGTCCTAAAACATCTTTAAAAAGTCTTCAGCTGATCCAAAATGCTGCAGCAAGAGTTTTAACAGGTACTAGAAAGAGAGATCATATCTCTCCGGTTCTGGCCTCCCTTCATTGGCTTCCCATAGAGTTTAGAATTAAGTTTAAAATCCTTCTTCTTACTTACAAAGCTCTAAACAATCAGGCTCCTTTTTATTTAAAAGATCTGATACTACCGTATTATCCTAACAGAGCACTACGCTCCCAAAATGCAGGATTACTTGTAATACCTAGAATCTCCAAAAGTACAATGGGAGGCAGAGCCTTCAGTTATCAAGCTCCTCTCCTGTGGAACCAGCTGCCAATCTGGATTCGGGAGTCAGACTCGATCTCTGTTTTTAAGAATAGGGCTAAAATCTACCTTTCTGATATAGCCTACAATTAGGGAGGGATCATGTGTTTCTGAACCCTCCCTTAGTTATGCTGCTAATAGCTTTAGTCAGCCGGGGGACCTCCAATAATGCTCTGGGCCTCACTCCTTTTCTTCACTCTCAATGAAATATTTTTTTTTTGCTGGTCATTAACATCTGTTTGTTCTCTCCCATAGATTGAGTCCCCATCGTGCTGTTTGCTCTCTACATGTCTGTTCTTTTCATCTTCTCTGTCCCCTCACACCCCAGCCAGTCGCAACAGATGACTGCCCCTCCCTGAGCCTGGTTCTGCTGGAGGTTTCCTCCTGTTAAAAGGGAGTTTTTCCTCTCTACCGTCGCCAAGTGCTTGCTCATAGGGGATCGCCTGATTGCTGGGGTCTTTCTGCAACTGTGGGGGTTCCCCCTACAGTTGATAGTGCTATGAGATGACTGTTGTTGTGAAATGGCGCTATATAAATAAAGTTGAATTGAATTGAATTGAAATAGAGCTTGCTCTTTCTCCCATAGCAAGCATCCACAGCTTTAAAGCAGCTCAACACAAAACAACGGACCTCATGTGTCACAACAGACACTATTTCCCCTTTAGCAGAAAAAGTGTAAACATAAACAGACAACTATCTCACCTGTGACATCCCCACTGTGCTGCAAAAACAGGACGTGGGAGTAAATGAACATTACGAACACAGCTTGAGAATTTCAGACTGGTAGTATGGTACTCACCTGCGGACAGTTGGACCCAAAGTTGAGGATGAAACAGGCGGAATTTCTATGTCACCTGCTGTGTCAGTGAGCCATAAAGCACGTAGCTGCTAGCTGGCTAGTTTGCTTCCAAAGAACAACTGACATCTAGGTGAAGTTTTGTAGGAGACCGTGACAATAAATGAAAGCACCAAGGTGCTGATGCCTCGGTGCCAGAGCGTTGATGGAGCTATGCATTCTTGGATCATCACCAAAATGTTATGGGTTCCTCTCTAGTCCAAGGACCACCTCTGTTAAAAATTTCATTCAAATCCATCCAGTAGTTTTGGAGTACATGCACGCACAGCAAAAATAATCTGCAGTTCACATGCCCATACTGTTGGTGGCAGCCAAGAGCCACCAAACTGATTTGAACAGCTGCAATCCAAACACAAAAGAAGAGCACAGTGGCAGATGTTTAAATGGCAGAAGCGATGGAGGTATGCGAATACAAAGACAATCAAGACAAACTGGAGCTTTTGCTGTTTAGTGACAGAGAAAGAAAACAAACAGGCAAAAAGATGAACATTTGTTCACTCCGTACTTTCCTCTGGCGGGAGTTTCCGGGCGCATGCGCAGTTCACTGTGACCATTTGTGGTCGAGGAATATTGGGATTTGTAGTTTTTAACAAGTTTTACCTCATCCTTCCTCTGCAAAACTAAACAGCAAAACCAGTGTGGAAACAATTGATGTGATGAATAAATGGTGTAGTTGCTGAAAATGTGTTTTTTTTTCAGTAACCGCTATTTTATAACAGTTCAGCTACCCGTGCAGTAAAAAAAAAACGTGCTGTGTTGTGCTGTAAAAAAAGTTGCACTGCTGCCTCTAGTGGCCCAGCATAGTTTTAACAACAATACCTACACTGGCTCCATTGACGGTACATGTGAGTTAAATTTGTGTTTATTTAGAAAACAAAGCCTTATCTCAGAATTCTGGCAAATTGAAAATTTAGAAAATATGGCGATACAATGATACAAGCCTTTAGTTGCACTTAATTTTGACTGGGCAAGCTGAAACAGACACATGGACAGACGGACATACACATCCACACATCCACACACAGACGCACTGAGTGATTACCATATGCCTCCATTTTTATCGAGGCATAATTATTCAGGTGAGAGGTCAAACAGATGTTGTAAACTTAAACATGACAGCGTTTTGAGGATTTCCATGACGGTTATTAAGCTTGTTTGACTTCACAATGTCTGTATGGTGCGGCCAATGTTGTCGGCTGCAGAGCTCAGCCATACGGAGTGCCGCAAGGCCAAAAAAGGTACTGTTCGTGCTTTCTGCTATTAACTGCCGTTAACCACAATTACAAAATTTATCGAAGCATTAACGCGATAATGCCAACACCACTAATATACTGTATATTACCTTTTTCTGTCATAAATGTCCAATTTTCTCACCAATTAGTGAGGTTTTTGTTGTAAACATTTTTCTTGGAAAGTTAACTTTTTTAAAAATACATTTGCAACTTTTTCCTGATAAATTTATTACTCTTTCCTTCCTATAAATTAACCATATTTTATGATAATGTTACCTTTCCTGTAAAGTTTTTTTTTTTATAAAATTTGCAACTTTTTCGTAGAATTTTCATGATTTTGCTTGTCCATTTACTATCCTCTCACTGATATACTAAGTTTCCATATGCCAACTAGGCAGTGGCTATGAATACGAAGCTGTATCCCTATACAAAATGTCTATTGGTACAGAAGCGTTGACAGCCTTTCAGGTAGTTAGTACATTGGGCCTGGGAGTAGAAGGCTGCTTGTTTGTGTCCTGCTATCGGCACCTTGTCCAAACTATTTTTTCTTGATATGAGATTAAATTTAGAGTTAAAATTAAGAGATTAGCCTTAGGATTTGGGAGTGGGTAAGGTTAAAAAGGTAGTAAACAAATATTAATTAAAATTTTGAAACAAATAAATGCCTCAGATTTCCGTACCTGTAGCCTGCTGCTTTTAAGATACACATTAATTGTCATGACCTCTCTGAGCACCTCTCCAGCAGCGCACGGCGAGAGGAGAAAAGGACGAGGATTTAAACGCTGGTTTACACCACACACACGTTTATTCATACAAACATACAGACACAGACAGCTCAGATACACATAGAGTTCTCAAGGCCGCCCAACACACGCACTGGAGATAAACAGCGGCAGAACAGTGCACAGGCAGTTACTCACAGTGGGGGCACAGGCCGAGTCGTCACAGCGATTATCACGAGCACACAGACAGTCCTTAGTTGACGTGACGGTTAGATGGAGAAGCTCAGACATCCAACACATACAATAATCCAGCGGCGTCTGTCTAGCAAAGAGCTCCTTTAATACAGACGCCACTGGCGTGACAAATAAGAATCACCTGGGCGAGGCACGGACAGATAATTACCCGGGACTGGGAACAGCTGACGAACCAGAAGGAGAGCGAGGGGACGTGGCTAGGCCGGCAGCCTGTCAGCAGCATGAGAGAAAGGTGATGACAGATGCTGACTAACAGCTGCCGGTCACGCAGTGGCTAGAGGCATGGCGTAAGTACAAGAATACATCAAGAAACACATAACCAGCAAAGCCAACCCCACAAAGAGATAGAGGCCGAGCCGGGGAAAGCCAAGCCGGCTCAGCACGTGACAGAGCCCCTCCTTCTAGGGGTGGATACCAGACACCCACGGTAACATCGTAAGAACCCCCACCCCCACCACCAATCCCCACAGGAAAAACAATGATACATTAACCCGGGTGGGAGGTAGGGGGAACAGGAAAGGAGGGAACACAATACCTCGCCCAGGGTCCACAATTAACCCCCCCACGTCAGTGGGCGTTGGGGCTCAGGAGGCCGGCCAGAGTCCCAGGCCCAGCAGAAGGTCCGGTGGATGGAATCCGGCGGCCTGCAGGACAACATAGGCCACCAGACCCAGGGAGTCAATTCTCCTGGCGGCCAGCCCACGTTGCTCAGCCACCAGGACGGAGGGAGTGAAGCAGGAGGCGGCCTGCCCACCGGAAGGCTGACTGGAGGGCAACCAAACCAGGGAGAGGGGACCTCCACGGCCTCCTCAGTGGCACCCACGATGGTCCCTGACCGGGCCGGCTCCGCTGCACCCATGACGGACTCCAGCGGGAGCCTCACTGTGCTCACGGTGGCCCCTGACCAGGCTGGCTCCGCTGCACCCGCGGTGGACTCCAGCGGGAGCCTACCAGGGTCCATGGTAGTCCCTGACCGGGCCAGCTCCGCTGCACCCACGGTGGACTCCAGCGGGAGCCTGGCCGCTTCCACAGTGGCCCCTGACTGGGCCGGCTCCGATGTACCCGCAGTGACCTCTGGCTGAGGCTCTGCAGCACCCACGATGGACTCCGATTAGGCCGGCTTCGCTGCACCCACGATGAACCCCGATTGGGCCAGTGCTGCACTCATGGTGAGCGGACCAACCCGCAGAAGCACCAGGCTGAGGAGACGATCGATGGGAGGAGCCCTGACGACCCTGGCAGGAGAAGCTGGAGCAGCGACGTCCTCCCTCGGCAGGACCAGACCCTTGGCGACCTCCGGTGGCGACACACCCTCTCCGGCGACCCTGGTTGAAGGCTCAGTGGAAGCAGGAGAAGAAAAATGGTTAGGGTCGCCGGCAGCGGCGGAGCCCAGCGAAGGAAGTTCAGCTGCGCCTGACTCCCTTCACCCAGAGCCAGGAAAGATCTCGCTAAAACTGGCATAAGAAAAACAAGAGAGATTACTTGCCTGAGCTCGAGCTCCACCACGGTCCAGGGCTCTGTCGATCCCGGCGATGAACACTCGGGCCCGGCCTCCAAGAGGTCCAGCTCAGGCTCCCAGTCCGCTGCAGATGCCTCCGCAGCTGGCAAGATAGTGATATCAGTCCAATGTTCCTCCTGCAGTGGCTCCAACGCAGGGAAATCCTCCGGCGTGGCTGCAGGGGAGCCTCTCCACGCTGGCTCCGAGAATGGATCATCCGAGGCCACCAGCTCCTCCACCATCTGACGGCCCTGACCTTGGGCCAGCAGGCCCTCAGGGGAAATGGGAGGAGACACGGAGAAGAGAAAAAGCGGATTATGTCTGCTGCTGGAGGAGAGGACCCAGAGGACTGTTTAAACCGGGCCTCTCCCTCGGGAGACAGGCAAGATTTAATACTGTTAGATGGAATAAGATGACAAAATAGTCGCCTGTCATCCCGTTTGCTGATTTTGACAGCTGCAGACGACTGACAGTCATCCCTCTCCGTGTCAGCGGTGACGTGGCCTTCTTCAATGGAAGGAGGAGGAGCTATCTCCGTGTCAACGGAGGTGGGCGTTCCCAAGGCGGCCTGGTCTAGCCTCACAGCAGCTGGAAAGGTGAAGGCAGCTGACGGTGAGGGAGGCCTCTCCCGGCGTCTCCACGCGGGGTGACGCTGTCTTCTGTTTCCTGGTGTCGACCGTGCTGGAGCGGGAGGAGGGGCAGGCGAAGCGTCACGGAGGATGACGGACTGAGAGTAAGCGGTCCTCCGCCTCGGCGCCGTGGGCCACGCCAATCTGGGAAAAGAGTGCTGGAGCGAGCAGACCGTGGAGAGCAGGTCGGCAAACTGGGGGAAATTCCACAACCCAGGATTCGCCTCCAGGATCCCGACAATTCCGCCCAAGCATTCCAGCGTCTTCTTCGGTCCACGGGCGGTGAGCGCTTCATTCACCAGGCTGCAAATGCATTCGGCAGCCCATCCCTCTTCGACCGTGGGAAACCCCGTTGCCGTTCCTCTTCCCCGGCGAGACCGGGGCATGACGCTCTCCAGAAGCAGGTCAGTCCAGAAAACAGTTCAAAAAAAAAGAAAAGAGAGTGATGTGTGGGTGTAACCCGCTAAATCCTATAGTTCAGCTGGATTATTCTGTCATGACCTCTCCGTGCGCCTCTCCAACAGCGCACGGCGAGAGGAGAAAAGGACGAGGATTTAAACGCTGGGTTACACCACACACACGTTTATTAATACAAACATACAGACATAGACAGCTCGGATACACACAGAGTTCTCAAGGCCGCCCAACACACGCACTGGAAATAAACAGCGGTGGAACAGCGCACAGGCAGTTACTCACAGTGGGGGGCAGTCCGAGTCGTCACAGCGATTATCACGAGCACACAGACAGTCCTTAGTTGACGTGACGGTTAGATGGAGAAGCTCAGATATCCAACACGTACAATAATCCAGCGGTGTCTGTCTAGCGAAGAGCTCCTTTAATACAGACGCCGCTGGCGTGACAAATAGGAATTACCTGGGCGAGGCACGGACAGATAATTACTGGGGACTGGGAACAGCTGATGAGCCAGAAGGAGAGCGAGGAGGCGTGGCTAGGCCGCCAGCCTGTCAGCAGCATGAGAGAAAGGTGATGACAGATGCTGACTAACAGCTGCCGGTCAGGCAGTGGCTAGAGGCATGGCATAAGCACAAGAATACATCAAGAAACACATAACCAGCAAAGCCAACCCCACAAAGAGACAGAGGCCGAGCTGGGAAAGCCAAGCCGGCTCGGCACGTGACATTAATAGAACGTACTGGCCAATCAGATTCTGTCTGTTCTGTTATCTGTAACAAGAATTGTATGGGTACGTTTCCATATCCATAGCCACTGCCTATAAACTATCTTTACAGTCTTTATGCGGATGGAAGGGGACAGATTAACAGAGGGGAGGATTTTGGCTCATTTTACTGACAAGGGGAATAGACTTTAAGTTTTTTTGCAAATATGTGACCAGCCATGGAAAAACCAGGAACAAGTCTTCCGAAGGATATTTTGAGTTATATACAGAGTCTAAAAGTGTGGAATCTATGCTTTCCAATGATGTCTAACACATGAAATCCGAAAAGATTTGAAGAAGATGTGGCCATTTCTCCAACTACTTCTCTGAGAAAATCAGGCTCAAAGTTTCCAAGGATTGTCACCTTCCAGAGGAGCCAGGTGGGGGGGTGGTAACAAAAGCTGGTCATTTGTATGACTTTGCATAAACTCAACCCCCTTACAGTGCTTATCAAAGGGAGCTCTGGAAACCCTGCTTAAGTAGCCATGTGCTTCGACCTGAACATGCTGCTGATTGGCTGAAATGAATAACAGACATCTGAATAGCCAAAAAAAACACGGATATGTACAGTGCATCTGGGAAGTATTCACAGTGCTTCTTCACTTTTTCCACATTTTATGTTACAGCCTCATTCCATAATGGATTAAATTATTTTTTTCCTCAAAATTCTACACACAATACCCCATAATGACAACGTGAAAAATGTTTTTTGGAGATTTTTGCAAATTTATTAAAAACTAGAAAAGCACTCATAGAGCGCATACCCCTGCCAAGGCTCCTTCCGTTTGTCATGGATCACCTCCAAAATGTAAAGGGTTTGTGTGTAGGCCTAGAGCCACTTGTGGTTAAAACTGCATCAAAGTCTGTCCATCAGTTTTGGAGTATTGTTGCTAGCACACTGTGAGAAGATAAGAGCCGTGGCTGAGGTATGCATTCTCAGATCATCACCAAAATATAATGGGTTCCTCTCTAGCCCAAGAACCACCTGTGGTGAAAATTTCATCCAAATCCATGCAGTAGTTTTTGTGTAATCCTGCTGCACAAACACAAACAAAGCCCTTGGTGGAGGTATGCACTCTCAGATCATCACCAAAATCTAACCATCTGTTTCCCGTGCCATTACACACGAAAATCCGTTCATAACTTTTTGAGTTACGTTGGTTACAGACAGACAGACAGACAGACAAACCCCGGTAAAAACATTACCTCCTTGGCGGAGGTAATAAAAACTAAGAAATCACATGTACATAAGTATTCACAGCCTTTGCCATGAAGCTCAAAATTGAGCTCAGATCCATCCTGTTTCCACTGATCATCCTTGAGATGTTTCTACAGCTTAATTGGAGTCCACCTGTGGTAAATTCAGCTGATTGGACATGATTTGGAAAGGCACACACCTGTCGATATAAAGTCCCACAGTTGACAGTGCATGTCAGAGCACAAACCAAGCATGAAGTCAAAGGAATTGTCTGTAGACCTCCGAGACAGGATTGTCTCGAGGCACAAATCTGGGGAAGGGTACAGAAAAATTTCTGCTACTTTGAAGGTCCCAATGAGCACATCATGTGTAAATGGAAGAAGTTTGGAACCCCCAGGACTCTTCCTGGAGCTGACCGGCCATCTAAACTGAGCGATCGGGGGAAAAGGGCCTTAGTCAGGGAGGTGACCAAGAACCCGATGGTCACTCTGTCAGAGCTCCAGCGTTCCTCTGTGGGGAGAGGAGAACCTTCCAGAAGGACAATCTTCTCTGCAGGAATCCACCAATCAGACCTGTATGGTAGAGTGGCCAGACGGAAGCCACTCCTTAGTAAAAGGCAAATGGCAGCCTGACTGGAGTTTGCCAAAAAGCACCTGAAGGACTCTCAGACTATGAGAAACAAAATTCTCTGGTCTGATGAGACAAAGATTGAACTCTTTGGCGTGAATGCCAGGTGTCATGTTTGGAGGAAACCAAGCACCGCTCATCACCAGGCCAATGGTCATGGCAGCATCATGCTGTGGGGATGTTTTTCAGCGGCAGGAACTGGGAGACTAGTCAGGATAGAGGGAAAGATGAATGCAGCAATGTATAGAGACATCCTGGATGAAAATCTTCTCCAGAGTGCTCTTGACCTCAGACTGGGGTGACAGTTTAGCTTTCAGCAGGACAACGACCCAAAGCACACAGCCAAGATATCAAAGGAATGGCTTCAGGACAACTCTGTCAATGTCCTTGAGTGGCCCAGCCAGAGCCCAGACTTGAATCCAATTGAACATCTCTGGAGAGACCTGAAAACAGCTGTGCACTGACGCTTCCCATCCAACCTGATGGAGCTTAAGAGGTTCTGCAAACAGGAATGGGCCAAACTGCCCAAAGATAATTGTGCCAAGCTTGTGGCATCATATTCAAAAAGACTTGAGGCTGTAATTGCTGTTAAAGGTGCATCAACAAGGTATTAAGCAAAGGCTGTGAATACTTATGTACATGTAATTTCTTAATTTTTTATTTTTAATGAATTTGCAAAAATTAAAAAAAAAACTTTTTTCACATTGTCATTATGGGGTATTGTGTGTAGAATTTTGAGGAAAAAAATGAATTTAATCCCTTTTGGAATAAGGCTGTAACATTCATTCATTCATTCATCTTCTTCCGTTTAAAATGTGGAAAAAGTGAAGCGCTGTGAATACTTTCCGGATGCACTGTAAATCAGCTGTGGTACCCACGCCCCCAAAACTAGGAAGCAGTCTCGCTGATATTTCCCTCTGAAACTACTCTATTTCAAATACAAAGTTTACAGTTTTAAAATCTCCCACACTTTTATTTGAAGCATGGAGTAGCTTCTTCATGATTTCAACTAGCATATTTTGCAAAAAATGAAAATCACAACTCTTTTTTAAAAAAAAAGTATTTCTGTGTTTTTTAGGAGTCATGTCAGGCCGACTTGTTGCTGGGTTACTTGTAGCAGATCCCATATTTAATTAATTGAATGAAGGTTTAATATTTTATTTATTGAAAAACAAGCCTTTTCATATTTTTGAAAAGATTTTTTGTATCTTGAACAGATTTATTTTTCAGTGGAAACTGCTCATAATTAATGAAGACCATGGTCTCTGTGTTAGTTGATAATTTTGTAAAAATCTGTGAGGTATTAAATACTGTATGTCCATTAGTATATAGATATTAAATAAAATAGATATATCAAACAAGTACAGTAAAATTTGCACTACTGTATGTAAATTTCCTTTTTTCATTGTTTAGGTGTCCTTTTTTTTGGGGGGGGGGGGGGTTCCACCACCTGCCCCCTCAAAATGTCTGTGCAGATCACTGTACATTGATCTCAATTGGAAACTGGGTTTGTTAAAGATGATCTATTAGCCAAAAATTGGAAGTATACAAAAGAATAAGACCAAAGGAATGGAAAATATAAACAAATAAACAAATATTTAAATTAAAAATACTATAGGTCCATTTTCAAATGTGCATTATTGACAAAGAGGTTTGGAAATACTGATCACAATAAATATATTCTCAAAGACAGATAAACAAATCATATACTAGCATCAAATTGTAACAGTGGAGCTTAACTGTAACTGGGTGCTGGACTTTCCCACAGGGACGCCACAGAACATGCGGGTCAGCAGCAACACCTCCACTGAGCACAGGGGCCCACAAGGGCGCGTGCTTAGCCCGCTGCTCTTCACCCTGCTGACCCATGACTGTGTACTAATGTACAACACCAACCACATTATCAAATTTGCGGACGACACGACAGTGGTGGGCTTCATCACTAACAATGAAGAGGCCAACAACAGAAATGAGGTGAGCCAACTGGTCCGGTGATGTAAAGACAATAATCTCTTCCTGAACGTGGGAAAAACCAAGGAGATTGTGGTCTACTTCAGGAGAGGACACACACAGCATCCCCCTCTGATCATCAATGGAGCAGCTGTGGAGAGGGTGGGCAGCACCAAGTACCTGAGGATGCACATCTCCGAGGACCTCTCCTGGTCTAACAACACATCACTGGCCAAGAAGGCTTAAACTTGCCTCCATTTCCTCCGCAAACTGAGAACAGCATGAGTCCCACTACCCATCATATGCTCATTCTACCGGGGCACCACTGAAAGCATCCCCACCAGCCGCATCACTGTGTGGTACAGAAGCTGCACCACCTCCTGCCGGAAGACTGCAATGCACAATGAAAGCAGGCAGCAAGACCCTCTGCCCTCCCTCTCGGACATCTACTACACCCGCCTCACCATCAACATTGCAGGTAACACCTCCCACCCCTCACACTTCCTCTTCAGCCCCCTGCCCTCAGGGAGAAGGTACCAGAGCCTACGGGCCCGCTCCACAAGACTGCTAAACAGCTTTGTTCACCAGGCCATCAGGACCCTGAACTCTGTCCACCCCCCTCCCACCCCTGCCCTTGGATTATGACACACTCATCCACACAATACCTCTACCTGTGCTGTTTGCACAGAAAGACTTGACACACCAACAGTACATCTGTTGCTGTATGTCTTGCACCTTACTGCAACCATCTGCACAAATGCCATACCTGCTGCTATCAATCTGTCATTGCAATACTGATCATGCGTAGACCAATCTGTCACTGTCTGCACCCCGTTACCACAATGAACTTGCAATTTACTGGTATTACGGTTTAGTGTACATAGGATCGCTGTGTTTTTACCGTTTTTTGCACTATGGGTAGCATTACTGTACATAGATTGCTGTTGTTATTGTTTTCCATCCTTATTCCTTCTTGTCTTATATATTGCACACACCACTAAATGTGCCTTCACACCAAATGTGAACGGGCGGTGTGAATGCATACAAAGTCAATGGAATGAGGCGAGCACACATGAAATCGTGCATTCACATCCGAGGGATAGCACTAGCTTTGAGATTCTGCCATCGTCAGAGTAAAAGTATGGCCACGGACTGGGGCGTAGCTGCACCCACGGAGGCCCCAGACTAGGACACAGCTGCACCCGCAAAGGCCCCGGACTGGGGTGTAGCTGCACTCACAGAGGCACTGGTCTGGGATGTAGCTGCACCTGCGGAGGCCCCGGACTGGGGCGTAGCTGCACCCCCAGAGACCTCAAACGGAGGGGGAGCAGCACCCACGGAGACCTCGAACGGAGGGGGAGCAGGACCCATGGAGACCTTGAACGGAGGGGGAGTGGCACCCACAGAGATCCCGGGAAAAGGCTCACACACACAAAACACAAACACCAGGTCAGAGTTCCCAGTAAACACACAGTGACTGGTGTCCGCCCTGGTCGTGTCTTTCTATCGTGAACGGCCCTTTTCAAGGGCTATTGAAAGACACCAAACGCACACTGTGGTTTCTGCACATTTATTAACGTAAAAACAGTCAAGAACATTAATGTACAAGAACTAAAGCAGTGAGCGTGTGGCGCTAACAAACAAGTACACAATAACAAACGCTGGAGGAGAGTGGGGATTGACATCCAGGGGGACATGAAGCTGGGAACACCGAGTAAGGAACGGAATCCAGCTAGAGCTCTCCTGAAGGCTGCGGGGGCTCAAGGCTGGAAATAAGGGAAACACAAACCTGGACGGCGCTCTCATATTCTCCTCTACAGCGGCCCCAAACATACTCAGGATGAACACCTCTGTTCCTGAGGACGGGGTTACGCGGAAGAAGGACACAACAAATCCCAGAGGTTTGCCGTGCCCTTATAAGCAGTACATAATTAGTGACAGGTGTGGATGCTTGAGTGGAGAAAATAACAGAATGAATAACAGGTGTGCAGCTCCGACCAGTCTCACAGCCGGAAGCTGCACAGCACTGTGTAGTATCATCTTGCTTTGGTTCATCAATAAAATAGACTTTGCATTTTAAAGACATTATTTCACCCAGGAAAAGGCCAGTCGATAATTGCTTCTTCATCCCAGGACCACAGCTGAACCAACATTCCTACCCTAAGGAATGCTTTCAATGGATTAACTCATATCATAAATAAACTGGGCACTTCCTCAACTAAGACAGGTTTATATTCAACAGGCATACCATAAAACTTTAAAGGCATTTCCTAAGGCCTTGGATAATCCACAGCTCAACACTACCCCTGGTGGACATCTCTGGGATAGATATTTACTGTTGACTTTATATGTGGAAACCACGTTTTTGACTGAACATTAAACTCTTCAAGTTTCATTTCTCAGGACAATTCTAAGGACACTGTTGAAGATCACTGCCTCTGTGGGACTCTGATATTCTGTGGACAATCAATAATGGGTTTGAAATATATTAATCTTTGATTTTAAATATGTGCATGTTAAAATGTTTCAATGAATGTTTATTCTTGCATGTTGATTTAAAAGCACTAGTTATAAAGTTGCATGAATCACTGAAGTAGGTTAGATTTTATACATAAGTGTATTGATAAATTTTCAGTATTAAGATGTGTGTATCAGGTTGCCAAAACGTCCCTCAAGTCATGTGACTGGTCGCCGCCAGTCTCTGCTTAGCAAAAGCTCTCTCAATATTATTGGTTGTTACAGACAAAAGACTGTTTGTTCATTGGACTAAAGTTCATAAAACCCACCCACGAAGGAAGACTATTGGCTTGAGCTTCTGTCAAGCCTCGGAAGCCCACGAAAGTTTTCCGCAGTTTAAAAAAAGGGAGACACCGTCCTTCAGGGCTTTTTTTTTTCACTTCTCACTGAATGCTACAGACTGCAGACCAGAGCACTTCAGAGCAGAGAACATGGAATATTGTGTTTGTGTAAACTTCTGTGTATTTTAATGTTTTTCTTTAAACGTCTGGGAATTAATTCTTTCTTTCCTGAACTCAAATCTCGATATGGAGTGAAACTCCATGCTTCACAGACGTCTCTGTTTTTCTAACTTTTTATATTGTTAAACTTTCTTTAAATCCACGTGTGTTTTTCAAGGACTGACCATCTCCATACTAGAAGCTTATTTCAACTCCGCAAAGTCAGAAAAATCTTTTAATTTTGCTATTGGGATCAGATTTTGTAATTATTCTCGAATTTCCTTGGAAGAAGCTGCTAATCAATGAAAGCCTCGACGCAGATCGCCATTACGCGCCACTGAAGAAACACTGTCGCCATTTTTGCTCAACCTCAGCCCAACTGATTGATACAGTCAAAATCTCATCTTGTGACTGTAGACCTTAGAAGCTACTGTACCTTGTCCGAATATCTGCTGGTAAGATATTCTGGTTTTGGTGCCATGTTCAAATAAAACTTCAGAAGGAGCCTCAACAACTGGACCACCACACAAGGAGTCACATGAGCTGTATTCTGTTCCATCTGCTGAAAGTAAACAAACATCTGAAATTTGAGAATAATTCAGCATCTGATCAGATACAAAATTAACCTGTTGAACTCTGGTCAATTTCCCTAAAAATGCCTGAAAATAACATACCCAAAGTAAATCAAAAGCTGTTCTTCAACCCTTTGCAGCATCTTCATGGGGTTGGTCTCATTTAAAAGAAAACACTCTGAATTTTTTGGCAAAACAGTCATAATCTCTCTAAGTGCTCCTGCCACTAAGTGACAGTCATCTAAACATACTGAATTTGAAGAAAATAAAGTTCGCCTGGGTGTTTTTTTAGATACAAATGCTTGCAAATAACACACAGCTGTCAGATACTGGCTGGAAAATGCAACAGAAATGTAGAACCAAGTGTTATCAAGCTGAGGTCAAAATTTTGTAACAATACCACAAAAAATGAATATATTACACAGCTTTTTTCTCAGGTTGTTCCCAGCAGTTTGGAAAAACGTCTATAACTTTTGAATGCTTCAACATAGAAGCTTCATCTTGGGCTCTAATGAAAGGTGACACTCAGGGCTGTGTGTGTGTGAGGGGACACACAAACAAGCCCCCCACACACAAAGAAACATGCCACATAAAAAATGTGTGGCCTTTTTTTTTTTACAAGAAAAAATAACCTACAGTGCAATAAAAATTATACTAAAATATCTGCAATGTAGAGGATAACAACTCCCCCCCACCCCCGCTACAGAGGAGCTCGGCGCACAAAAAAACTTGCGGCCATGACGGACCGTTGTAATTACCGATTGGTCAAAAGTCATTTTTATTACTATTTTCATTGATAAAGAATAATTTAGCTTATAGCACTTACCTGTCCACAACAGCAGTGTCGTTGGCGAACATCTGTTCCTCATTGTCAGACGAACATGAAGCTGGTCTGGTTGTTACGGACTCGTGGTTCTGGTAACCCTACCCAGTCAAACCATCTCCGCTTCCATGCTTGCGGTTTTTGCGAACCATTTTTCAAAACAAATAAGAACAGTAGTAATAAAAAAAGACTGGCTAATGGCTAAGAGTGGCTAACACTACCGTTACACACAGGTCTCAATGTGAGTCACCCAGCGGCTTAGGCAAAAAAGATTTTACGTATGGGGATGCACGCGTTTCAATCGTCGAACTTCTCTGCTTCAATTGGCTCGTTGTATTTGCGGTCGTTGGTAGGCAGGTCCTTCTTGCTAGGTTTTCAGTCATTGGTTCTTCAAGGTTTCAGAAACCCAATTCAAGGCTCTTATTACTCGAATGAGAGGTCAATCAAATCTAAACCAATCAAACACTCCTTTGGCTTTCTGTTCGCGGCTGTGTCTGTAGTGGAAGAACGGAAATGCAGCTTTTTTTTTTCAGTGCGCGAGACGTGACCACCCGCGGAATCCCGGAGTTCAACAGGTTAAAAGAGAAATAATATAATTTTTCTTATTAAAATTCCATTTTTACCTTCTTAAGAGTAATCCAGTATTTTCCATATAATTAGTTTAATTTTCCCCATAAATTTGCGTTCAGTTTTTCATAATCCGTCAACTTCAAACTGATCTAAATTCAGCTTACATCTTCATCCTGGTTCTGCAAATGCTCACATTGTTATTCTATCCTCAGTTACAAGTTTAATGTGATGGTTAATGCAAATCATTTCAATGTCCTTTAATCATCATTTCATTTAAATAAATCTGTAAAAATGAGAGAAGTTGTTGGAAATTTATTCCATTCTGAGTCTGGTTTCGAAGCCCCAGTATCGAATTCACTAATATTTTGAGACTGATTATTAATTAATTTATTGAGTGATTAAACAGGTATAAAGTGAAATTAATGACTAAATTGTTCACAAAAGAGGTGAGCTGCTGCCCCTACAAGTGTTTATTAACGTTTTCTGTGTGTGTGGACCCGGAGTAAATCTCAGGTCCCGATACATTAATACAAATTAAATAATCTTATACCTGATCATAATTATAAATCACATATTGCTACAGCTGTCAAAATAAAACATAACCGGAAACCATAACAATACAATCACAACAGAACCCCAAAATGTACCTAATAATACTACAGATACAAAAAGACAAGAATTAAACAGGAACCAAGCACAGCAGACAGAAAAACACTAAACTAGACAGGAAGCTGGGCACAGCGCCCACTCATGCGCCAGGATCATGACACCCATCTTTTAAACCTTGGAATGTAAAATTCAAAATTCGGTTGGTGTTTGACTGGCCCACACACAGTGCCGTATCCAAGGCCCAAAATTTGGTGCTACGCCCCTGCCGGCCCTCAGTGAGGCAACCCGCAGTGAGTGGGTAACCAGAGACCATTCCTTTCGGGGAAGAGGGAGGAGCGCTCAGCTCCTTGGGGGAAAGAAGGAGAAGCTGAGCGCTTCGGCCAAAGGAGCCGAGTGCTTCTCAACTCTTCCCTCTTCCCCCGAAGAAGCAGTCTCTGGTTACCCACTCACTGCGGATCGCCTTGCTGGGGGCCTGGGAGCAGCTTGAAGCTCGGAGGCGAGCCGGCTGGTGGGCACACCACATCACGGTAAACTACTCACCAGCCCCCAGCGAGGCGATTCGCGGTGAGTGGATAACCAGAGACCGGCGGGGAGCCCTCCAGCCTCCATGCCAGGCTGGCTCCAGCGACTCTCCACCCCACAGAGAATGATCCTTCAGCAGGTTCACCTATGGAAACTTTAACTTCCTCAAGTTGGATCGCCTTCTCAGAGCCTTGTACAATGTCCTTGTCTTCTTCCAGTTACTGGTGGGTGGGAATATGGGTGGAGCTAATTAAAATATTCATAGGTCTGTGCATACTTAAATAGGTTTAAGATGTAAAAGCTCTTTCCAAGCCATTCTAGGGCAATGAAAGTGTCATGGTGCGGTCCTGGTGGACCACTAATGAGATGCTATAGGCAACCAGTGAGTTTGCGTATTTATTAAAGGAAGGAACAAGGTACAAAATAATGAGCCACGTGGGGCAAAACACAAAGACTGTGACTAGAACGCACCAACGATAACAGAGAACTAGGGAGACTGATGGGAGACAAGGATACAACACTTACATAAGAATAGCGAGGGCGGAACCTGACGCTGGAAGGAACTGGCTTCGGGCATAGGGAAACCAGTCTGGAAAAGGTGAGGTCACAGCCCGGAGTAACGTAAGCTGCTCCCTTAAATAGGGAAGTGGGATAATCAGCTGATGAGGATGTCATCAGCTGAAATGGGAAACAGCTGTCACAGAGGAACTCTGCTCTGACAGCCGGGAGCCCCACCGAGACGCTGTCAAAATAAGAGCCCGGAAAGGCCATATGGAAAACTGCTACAGAGCGGGAGGAAAAATACTGCATGACCCAAGCGCGGATGATATTGGCGCTCAGACCATGACAGTACTCCCCCCCGAATGACGCACTCTGGGCGTGACGTAACATCCAAGCCTCCCCCCAACTGGAAGGCTACAACGCCCCCCCCCCCCCCCCCCAGTGCGGGAGGAGGGGGAAAAAGAAAGGCCAGGAGGGCGAGAGTCAAAAAAACCCTGAAAAAATGACAAGGGCCAATACTGAAACAAATAACATGGTGCAACAGAGCATGAGGAAAAAAAAAAAAAACAGAACCACAAACATACTCCATAAAGCACAGGTGAAAATACAGAAACAGAACAAAGGATGCAAATAACAGATACTATGCCTAAAGGCCACGATACCCAGGCACAAGAAAAAAGGCAACACAGAGCGTCTCCCAACAGAGGAAGGTAAAAAAAACACGCTAAACAGAGGCGAAATACAGATAGTACAATAAATACAGGCATAAGCAACAAAAGAGCCTCTCAAACAACAGAGGAGGGAGAAACTGAAATACAGGCACATATCAAAATACAACGTATACTAATAATACCACACACAGGGGAAAAGAAAAACAGGCTAAAGAGCGGCAAAATACACAGTATAATATAGTTCATAGAAACAAACACAAGGTCATTCCAGAACTACAGGGGAGAAAAAAAAACTACAGGGATGACGGCAGGCAGAGCACAAAGAAAACAAGAAAGAACAATTAGTTCTGGTGGTCTACCTGCGTCCAGCATCCAGATCACTAGCAGGGGAAGAAGAATGAGTTTGGGCGGTTTACCCTAGTCCCAGGCCCGGAGAACCAGCACCTCTGGCGGCTGGACCAGGTTGCCAAACAAAATGTCCAGTTTGTCGGGTGGCCGACCCAGAACGCTAAACAGGCGAAGCAGTTTCCCAGGCGGCCGACCCACATCATCCAGCCACCAGGACCACAGGGGAGAACTCGGAGGCGGCCTCCCTATTGAGGGGGAGAGTTGCGTCGGATGAGGGAAATCCCAGCGGCACCAGGTGGAGGGAAAAAGAGATTGGGGAAACGATAAGGGGCCAGTCCGGCGTCGATTGGCGAAGGATCTACAGTTCCTTCTCCAAACCCCACACGGACTGGCACTGCGCTCATGTTGGGTCCCAAGCGGGACCGTGCTGCACCCACGACGGACTCCGACTGGGCCAGAGCAGCATCCATGACGGACCCCAATTGGGTCCACGTTGCACCCACGTCGGACCCAGACTGGGCCGGCGCAGCACCAGGTATGACCTTCAGACCCGAACCCGGAACCTCCAGAACGGCAACCGGAATTGACTCCACACCAGTGACCCTGGGAGAAGGCTCGGGAAAAGAAAGAGAACCGGGATCAGGATCACCGGCAGTGACAGAGCCCAGCGAGACAAGCTCGGATGCAGCAGACGGCTGCACCCAGCTCGTCTCCCCGAGAGACAGGCAAAAATGCTCTAGATTGATAGGAGAAAGGAAAAATAGAACACTTGCCTGATCTCGAGTTCTGTCACCGTCCAGGACTTCGACGATCTGGGTTCAGTAGAAAGAAGGGCATCCTCTGGCTCCCACTTGGCTACGGCAGCCTCCGCAACCGGCATGATGGTTTCCACAGTCTGGGGATTCCCTGACGCTGACATCCATGCCGAGGGCCCGCACGGCGTGGTGGCAGGGGATCCGTGACCTGCCAGGTCAGACTGTCCCTCCGTGGAGACCCAGGGACGCTTGCCCGTCGGCGCAGGCTCCAGATTGCAGTCCACCCTCCTCCTTTGCCCATGACGTGGCTGTGGGGCCGGAACCAGGTACTTCAGGGCCGCAGGCTCCTTCCTCGTCCGATGGCGTAAACCTGGTGCCGAAGAATGCTCAGGCGAAGGAGACACAAAGGAAGCAGGTTCATAATTAATCACTGCAGCAGGTGGAGGGAGCTCAGGGGACTGTGAGCCCTGAATTCCACCACCAGGGGTCAGACAAGGCAATTCACCCAGTGAAGGAAAAGAATGAAAATGCACTTGCCTGCTCCGCTGAGGGCCGGTGGAAGCCGCTGCAGTGGGCTTGGTTCTTCCCTTCCCCTGCTAGAAGGTGATGGAGGGCCCCCCCGGGAAGACGAGGAGGAGCCGTTCGCACAGGATTGATGACGGGCATCGCCGGAGCAGGACTTGTGGAGCTCACAACAGCTGGGGAGAGCATCGAGGAGAAGGTCGTAACAGCCGAGGCGATCCGGGAACGAGGAGCTGATGGAACAGTAGAGACAGATGACCCGGAGGCGGAGGCTGCTGGATATTCCTCCTGTCGTGATGCAGGAGAAACAGCTGGCTGGGAGGCAGAGTTCCTACGGCAACCCGGATCTGGATGGGGTTCTCACTGAGGCTTGCAATAAGCATGGAAACAACGTTTACCGGCAGAGGGCGAAGCGAAGGTGAGATCTGGGAAACGCCGCTCCTGCACAGAAACAGAGGCAAGCAGGTCAGCGTATTCGGGGTAATCATAAAGTTCCGGATTCCTCTCCACCAGCCTGACCGCCGCCGTCACATGCTTCATTATCTGGGTTGGATGGGAGGTGGAGCGAGCTGCAACCACTTGGTCCTGGATGGAAATAGCTGTCCGCTGTAAATCCACCAAGGGAATCCCGACTGACGTCTCTCTCCGCTGGGGATAACCCTTGGGTGGTGTGAACTCCTGGACTGGCTGAGGGACAGGAATGGGATCCTGAGGCGAGGAGCAAAGATGTCTCCCCTTCGGCTTCCTGCCAGAGTTTCCCTTCAGCCCACGAAGCTTCCCCCGGAATGCAGAGATGTCCGCCATCCTTGCCGTGATTTCAGGGTGGTCAGCGTAGGGAGGATGGCGGTTAATAGTCACCTCAGCGAGGTCCAGGTACCAGCGTGAGGCGCTGGGGACGGTGTGATGGCGAGTGCTGGAAATGATCCCGTCGATCTCGATAAGGGCCATCACCAGCTCGTAGCCCAGGCTCATGGCGTAGCCCTTGTGTGGCGATGCCATCTCCCAGCACACTGGTATGCGGAAAGGGGAACTACAAGCCCAATTAAGCACACATGAGCCACATGGGGTTGAGCCACATGGGGCAAAACACAAATAAAGACTGTGACTAGAATGCACCAATGATAACAGAGAACTAGGGAGACTGATGGGAGACAAGGATACAACACTTACATAAGAATAGCGAGGGCAAAACCTGACGCTGGAAGGAACTGGCTTCGGGCATAGGGAAACCAGTCTGGAAAAGGTGAGGTCGCAGCCCGGAGTAACCTAAGCTGCTCCCTTAAATAGGGAAGAGGGATAATCAGCTGATAAGGATGTCATCAGCTGAAATGGGAAACAGCTGTCACAGAGGAATTCTGCTCTGACAGCCGGGAGCCCCACCAAGATGCTGTCAAAATAAGAGCCCGGAAAGGCCATAAGGTAAACTGCTACAGAGCAGGAGGAAAAACACTGCATGACCCGAACATGGATGATATCGGCGCTCAGACCATGACAGAAAGTTTTTGTGTATAAAAAGCCACAATATACTATTTTGGGCAATACACATTGGTTTTTGAGGTGGTTTTAGAGCTGCCGTAGTGCATCTTCAAGTATTTCAAGGTACAGACGTGGTCAAAATTGTTGGTACCCCTCTATTAATGAAAGAAAAACCCACAATGGTCACAGAAATAACTTGAATCTGACAAAAGTGGTAATAACTAAAAATTCTATGAAAATTAACCAATGAAAAGAACACTGCTTTTGAATTGTGGTTCAACAGAATTATTTTCAAAAACAAACTCATGAAACAGGCCTGGACAAAAATGATGGTACCCCGAGAAAAGATTGAAAATAATGTGACCATAAGGACATGCTCAACCAAGATGTGTCCTCTAATTAACATCAAGGGTGTCTACAAACTTGTAATCAGTCAGTCGGCCTATTTAAAGGGTGACAAGTAGTCACTGTGCTGTTTGGTGACATGGTGTGTACCACACTAAACATGGACCAGAGGAAGAAAAGGAGAGAGTTGTCTCAGGAGATTAGAAAGAAAATTATAGACAAGTATGTTAAAGGTAAAGGCTATAAGACCATCTCCAAGCAGCTTGATGTTCCTGTGACTACAGTTGCACATATTATTCAGAAATTTAAGATCCACGGGACTGTAGCCAACCTCCCTGGACGTGGCCGCAGGAGGAGACGGATAATACGAATGGTAACAAAAGAGCCCAGAACAACCTCTAAACACATTCATGGTGAACTCCAAGGTCAAGGTACATCAGTGTCAGATCACACCATCCGTCGTTGTTTGAGCCAAAGTGGACTTCATAGGAGACGACCAAGGAGGACACCACTGTTGAAAACAAATCATAAAAAAACCAGACTGGAATTTGCCAAACTGCATGTTGACAAGCTACAAAGCTTCTGGGAGAATGTCCTATGGACAGACGAGACAAAATTGAAACTTTTTGGCAAGGCACATCAGCTCTATGTTCACAGACGCAAAAATGAAGCATACCAAGAAAAGAACACTGTCCCTACTGTGAAACATGGAGGAGGTTCTGTTATGTTCTGGGGCTGCTTTGCTGCATCTGGCACAGGGTGTCTTGAATCTGTGCAGGGTACAATGAAATCTCAAGACTATCAAGGTATTCTACAAAGAAATATGCTGCCCAGTGTCAGACAGCTTGGTCTCAGTCGCAGGTCATGGGTCTTGCAACAGGATAATGACCCAAAACACAGCTAAAAACACCCAAGAATGGCTAAGAGCGAAACATTGGACTATTCTAAAGTGGCCTTTTATGAGCCCTGATCTAAATCCTATTGAACTTCTGTGGAAGGAGCTGAAACATGCCGTCTGGAGAAAGCATCCTTCAAACCTGAGACAACTGGAGCAGTTTGCTCATGAGGAGTGGGCCAAAATACCTGCTGAGAGGTGCAGAAGTCTCATTGACAGTTACAGAAATCGTTTGATTGCAGTGATTGCCTCAAAAGATTGTGCAACAAAATATTAAGTTAAGGGTACCATCATTTTTGTCCAGGCCTGTTTCATGAGTTTGTTTTTTAAAATAATTCTGTCAAACCACAATTCAAAAGCATTGTCTGATTTTCATTGGTTAATTTTCATAGACTTTTTATTTATTACCACTTTTGTCAGATTCAAGTTATTTCTGTCACCATTGTGGGTTTTTCTTTCATGAACAGAGGGGTACCAACAATTCTGTCCACGTCTGTACATCTTAAAAACTAGAGACTTCAAATCTGTGAGCAAAACGTTAAGTACACAGATTTGGCAGTATAGTAATATAGTTGCTAGCACTACTGCCTCACAGTAAGGAGGTCGTGGGCTCAAATCCACCAACCAGCAGGGCCTGTCTATGTGGAGTTTGCATGTTCTCCCCATGCTTGCGTGGGTTTTCATGTCACAACCAGAGGCAAATCTAAATGGCTAACTGAATAAGACCTAGTGAGAGACCAAGGTATACCCTAATAAAGTGACAGGATTATGTTTTTTTTCTGAGTTTTTGCAGGGGAAAACAAGACTGGAGGTCTTTCTCCCATTCCCCTCGCTCACCTCTTCCCTTTTACTTCTCCTGCCATTTTGTCCACCTATTGGTCATTACAAGGCATCTTTGTTCTTGTCAAAACAAACAGAAGATTCTGGAAATAGAGGTGTTGTCATAGCAACAAATTCTGTAATGCCAAACAAAAGTCTATTATCTGTCAATCTCAAAATGAATTCAAGAAAACCATGTATGTTAAATAATTTTTCCCATATTGGTTAAGCAACATGGCCAGCAGAGTAACAACGTGTACCGGGGGGAAAGAGGCAAGATGGGGGAGGAGAGTGAAAGAGAGGTTAAAAAAAATTCACATATTTCTTTCCTTTTGCCTCTCATTTATGCACACACACAATTTTCAACACATTGTCCCAGCTCCCCTGAGAGCCCGTCTAGCAGATGCATCTTATGGAAATGAGGCTGTGAGGTGATGCTCTATATGTTGTGAGCCCCAAGGAAACATGCAGAGTGGTATGTGCTGTGTATACATTAATATCATTGTGAGAGGTGGGTAATATAGAGTTACTGTAGATTTATTCAAGGGCACATAACTGTTTCACAAAATATGGGGGGAAATATAGCTATTTTTAACTCTTACCTGAGTACCAATATGAAGAAAAAACTGTACTTTTACTCAGGTACATTCTGTTGCATTCTTTAAAGGTGTACTAGACAGTATTTTTATGAAAACAGTTTTTTTTTTTAAATTATTCAAAAATAATATATTGATGAAAAAAATACTTCTTTACAGGTCCAAAATAACTGTAATATTTGCATCTGAGCAGTGAGGTGACGAGACTCCGGTGGCCAGCAACAAATAATGGGTAAACAGTTGCAAAGTTATGAGTAAAAGTTTTACATGAAAAAAGTTTTAAAAGTTATCACGAAAAGCTGCAAATTTATCCCCAAAAATATTTTATGAAAAATGTCACAAATATAAGAGAAAAACTGCACATTGGCAAGAAAATTCTCAGAGACCACATTTCCATATAAAATAGGAAATTATGAGTAGTAAGTTGTTAAAGTTATAACTCACTCCTCCAGTAACTTTCTTATGCAGTTTTTTTTTTTTTACTCTTAGGCTGTGTGTCTACAGGGAAAGTTAAAACACTCTTCCTGAGTGCTTACATGTGCTTATTTTTTTTAAAAAAAATGGTGTTCTGCCCGGTGTCCTAGCAACCGCTTAACCTGTCACTCAAAGGGTGGTGGGGATGTCACAGATTTTGCTCTTAAACACTTCATTCACTGGACTAAACCACATCAAACTGGTAAGAAAATACATAACCCTCCTAGCTTTTGTTGTTAAATAATGATCATGGTGTACTTTTAGTCTGATTCTGACCAGCTGGTGAAAGAGGTGTGCAGATGATGAGTGCTGCAGCGCTCCAAAAATTGAACTCTTTTCAACTTTCAGTGCTGTGGACACTGCGACAAAATACACTGACCGCTGAGAGCATTTTAGTGCAGAGGGCGCTGAGCACATTAAAAGCAGGACTACAAAGAAAATGAACAGAAAACAGTTGTCCACAGTGGAAAAAAAACACATTTGTCCTTATCAAATAATTTTTTTGGTAACTACTTTTCTTTATTCTCCAGTAATTAATAAGGCAATGCTACTTTTACTTTAGTACAATTTCTGGCTACTCTAGCCAACTCCAGCAGCAATACTGTGATATTGACTAAAGCCATATTTTTTTAAAATGCCATAACTACATAATTATAATTATTTTGGCGAATGACCAATGAACTACAAGTGTCAATTTTTATTAGTCAGTCCGTCCTGGATTTTGTGATGTTGCAATTGCGTCAATTCACACGAAATCAGACAATCAGTGCAACTACTGTGCGATCTTGCAACTTTGTCCAATCACCACAACTTTCCCGCAATTTTGGCCAATCCTTGTCAACTTCCCCCAATTTCACCAATCAAATTTGTCTCTGACTGCCACAATAGACGCTCAGTCTAACCAACAAAATGCATTGCTGCACTGCGTTCACTTCCATGTTTACAGTGAATATTAACGGAACACATCAGCAAAAACAGAGTCTGTGATTTTAAAAAAACACTCACCCGCGAGGTTTCCAACACTGTCCCTTCCTCTGTCTCCCCCAGCCTGCCGGCGGATGTCTCGCCACATCTCCGTCATGACCGTGTGTATGAAGTGCTGGATTTGTGTTGAAAAATGTCCGCCTGCCCCAAAAGCACCCCGTTGTGGGAGCGTGCGTGAGGACAGACGCCATAAAACCACAAACAAAACAAGTAAGCCTAACACTACAGCCAGTGTTTGAACATTTTATACATCTTCAGAGGTAAACTCATCACTGCATCTTGCCAATGAGCTTTAAAGCTGTGAAACTCCAGTCTGGACACAGACCAAGACCCCCCCTCCCAGTAAATGAAAGATGTGTGTCTGAAGAGATAAGTGTATGTGTCAAGACGCGCAGCAGACATACAAGTAGGACTTAGGCACGGAAAGAGAGAGAATATTGTCTGTAATTTTTTTCAGAAAAACACATACTCCAATAGACAATACAGAGCAACAGAATAAATTATTTATTTTTTTCCTCTTCGCTTGGTACTGAGTGGTTGGGGACCGTAGGGAGTTTTCAAATGAAGGTGCTGCCAATAATTTCCAAATCTATACTCTTTAACATGCATTCAATGCAATTTAGCTGTTGTAATGATATTATGTTGAAGTCTGTATTTGCTGTTGCACAAGAGTTTTTCTGTATAGCAGAAGTTTCTGCTTAATTTACAAATCACTGTTTAATAGGAAATTTTTGACAATCCTGTGCTTTTCTTGTATTGTTATATAGACTATCACTGCAGTAAACTGGAAAAAAAACCCATCTGCTTTAAAATTTGTAATTCTTCCCACAACTTTTAGTGTAAAAAAACCTCTCAAAACATCGCAACTTTTATCGCAACTTTTTAAAATAGCACCTGCGAATTCAGGCTTTTTGGGCCGCAACAATCATAAAAACATGCCGTGAAATCCTGGAGGGACTGATTAATGGTGGAGATCCCAGAATATCACAAAATATACATAATACCTGGCATGAAGTTCAGCTGTCTGGTTCAAATCTATCATTTATCTCTTTAATTCAGAGACATTAAAACAGTGAGTCAAAACTGTTCTTTGACTCCCAGTGAGAGATCGTAATATACATCATTCTCAATAAAAGTTTAAGTCCTGCAGCAGAAAAACCATACTGATGGTACAACCTTTTTTGCACAGGTTTCTTCACTAATTTGCTCTAAACAGCACCTTTTGCCTACTGTTCAAGGTAATGTGGTGCTGTGTTAATTAAATACACTGGGATAAACAACTACATTGGAGCCGGTTCCCCTGGGACTGACTTGTAAAAGATAAACAAACCGGGAACAAAGTTGATAAAAGCATGGCGGCTCCCACGTTCTACATCAGTTTCCGCTCACTTGACATCGCCTTCATCTGTCTCACTTATTCATCACAGAACACGTAAACATGCTTTTTTAAGCCTTCTCCTCTCAGCATCACTTGGGCACTGAGGGTGGTTTCTATGGTAACACCACCTACAAGAGCCAGCTACCTTCCCTGTTACCGTAGCAACTGGTTCCCTAAAGAATTTCAAGCTTGTCACTGCTGCTCTCTCTCTCTCTCTCTCTCTCTCTCTCTCTCTCTCTCTCTCTCATTACAACTCTCTCTTTCACACATGAAAGTATCAGCATATGTTTAGTTCAAATTTCTGAAATCGGGACCTTGATCTTTAGCTAGTTAGCTTACTTCATGATTGCCTCTGCTGCAAATAGTTGGCCATGCAGGCTTTACATAAGAGAGCAAAAACTTGGATATTTCACTTTGATACTGTAAATTTTTTTTTAAAGGGTTCATATTGTGTCTTTTCCAGGAATTATTTCCATGTTTTGACATCTTCAGAGACATAAATATGTATTTTTGAAGATCAAAAAAGATTTCTGTACTGAAACAGTTTTTCTTCCTGAGCCCCTAATGTGAATGGTTAAATCGTTTTTTGGAGTGAGCCAGTCACAATTGAAAAGGCAGTCAGGGTGTGTTTGTTGTGCTAACTAAAGTTGCATTCAGACCAGGATAGTCCGGGGGTCTTGGTTCGACTGGGCAGAGAATGCCAAGAATTTTCACACCTTCGTTTGGTTTGGTTTGCATTCACACTGCAGCGGACCAAACTGCCTGGACAACGTCACACAGTTACAACAGCTACTCATTTGGGGCACCATAGCCAAAATCACCACTGACTAGGAAGAACAAAATCTTGGCGAGGAAGAAAAATCAGGCTCATCGATTGGCCAAGACTGAAAACGGAAATCCGTTCCCTTTAGCCGGGTTGTTTATCCGCTACAAACGAAACATTTTTTAACTTTTCTCCTCGGGTTTCACTGGTAAAAGGATTTCTCGGATTTGCGCAGTTGTCTTTGTTATTTTCTACCAACAATGATTTTAGACCAGTTGCTTTGACTTCAATTTTAATGAAAATTTTTGAAAAAATGGTCAGATTTGAGGTCCTAAAGCAGACTGAGCATGCATTGGATCCTTTGCAGTTTGCCTATAGGCGTCACAGAGGAGTGGGGGATGCTACTGTCACTCTGTTTAACATGCTTTTTAAACATCTGGATTTTAATGGGACACACGCCAGGCTTTTATTTGTGGACTTTTCTTCCGCCTTTAATACAATCCAACCTCATATTTTAGTTGAAAGGCTCCTGCAACAATTTGATTTGAGTAATAATATGGTGGATTGGATTCTGGATTTTTTAACCAACGACCAAAAGTGCTCTTCTACTGGCTCTCCTCAGGGGTGTGTGTTGTCACCACTACTCTTCATCCTGTACACAAACGTGTCGGAGCAGACATGACAACAGACACATTATAAAGTATGCTGATGATTCAGTTGTTGTCAGTCTCCTCCAGGATGGTGAGAATGGCCACGGCCCAGTAGTTGATGATTTTCTTCACTGGTGTGAGGATTCCTACCTGCAGCTGAATACGACAAAAACTAAAGATATGATTATTGACTTTAGGGGGAAAACTCCCAGGCACAAAGTCACTGCACTAAAAGGCCAGACCACTGAATGTGTGCAACCCTACAAATATCTTGAGACGATTATTGATAGTAATTTAAACTTTGAAGAGAACTGTGAAAGGGTGTGCAAAAAGGGTCAGCAACATTTGCTTTGTTTAAGGAAACTTGCACATTTCCAAATCGACCGAACCATAATGACAATGTTTTATCAGGCTTTTATTGAATCTGTTTTATATCCTTTTCTTTAGTGTCATGGTTTGGTCAAATAAAACTGAAACAGAGGAAATCCTTGGATCAGGTTATTAGATGGTCCAGTCGTTTGCTTGGTGAGTCACAGCTGAGCCTGACATCCCTGTACACCAGACAGGTACAAAGGATTGCTACCTCCATTTTAAATGATGACTCCCACCCTTTGCACTGCCATTTTCAGCTTCTTCCCTCCAGACCGAGGTTTGCTGTCCCAAAAAGTAAAACCTAGTGCTACAAAAACAGCTTTGTTCCTGCTGCTGTCAAAGAGTTGAACAAGATGTAACAATATACTGCACATAATTTAGTTACCTATTTATTAATTTTATTTTATATTTACTTATTTTTGTAGGTTTTTTATTGGGTTCTAAATCTTTTATTGGGTTTTAGACTTTTGAGTTTTTAACCTCTTTGACTAGTCTTTAACTTTTTAATATGACCCTTCTCTCTTATCTCTTTGTTTTTTCTCTTATGTCTTTGTTCTATGTCCTGATTGGTGGAGCCTTGAGTACTTTTATCGTGTTTATAGTCAGCTTCATGTGTGTCTGTGTTTGTGTTCATGTTGAATGCAATTGTGGTTTGTAAATATGGATGTCATCTGACTGCAAAACAAATCTACCTACGGGTACAAATAAAGTAACCTGAACCTGAACCTGAATGTACCACGGTAAACACCTCTTCCTCTTCTCAGACTACATCTTTGCTATGGTTCCAAAAATGCTGAGGGGCACTTCCGCCCTTTGGTCCGCTGGATCCTCCGTTTGGATTCACACTGCAAGCGGAGCACACCAGACTTCATTTGCAAGAGAACCGAGACCCCCGTTTTCAGGGGGAGCAGACTTCGCTTGTTTGGTGTGCACCAGAGTTCCAGTGCGCGTTCAGACGACATCAAGTGAACAGAACTAGCCACGGAAGCCACTGTTTGGTCCTTTGGTCCGGACCAAATAGTAGCCATCTGAATGCGTCCTTAGAGAACTGAAGGTGGGACTTGTTGGTTTGTGATGTTATAAGTCTCCAAACGTGCAATCTGCTTATTTCTTAACTAAATAAAGGCAGTACCCGGTATGTATTTCTTTGTGAAGTTGAATGTTATATGATATATATGCTATCCTATTTTTTTCTGAGTTCTAGGTTCAAGCCTCTTGATTTGGGAAGCATTCTGGGAAGTTTGCATATTTCCCTGTGGTTGAATGTGTTTACTCTCCGACATGCTGGTTAAGTGAATTCATGACTCTAAATTGGCTCTCACCCCACCTTTCACCCCATGACTTCTGGGACTGGCTCCAGCCTCCCATAACTCTGGAGGGATGGATATAGTATATCCATGGGTTATTGTAAGTAGGGTTTTAAGTAGGGTTGTCATAATACTTGAATTTCAAACTTGATATCAAAACCCAATGACAGTTCTATTTTTAACTTTTCTGGCATAGTTTTTTTTTTTTAAGAATTATAACTACTCAGTTTATATGACAAAAACCTTTTAATATTCTCTTATGTAGTGAAAAAAAATCAGCTTGAATTAGTGCAAAAAAGCTCCAAAACAGAAATAGTCAGGTTGCTTGAAATATCTGAGATACTGTCCTCCTCAGTATTCAGGCTGTCAGGAGAGCTGCCAAGGAACTTCTTAAAGTGATTAAACCAGTTGGTAACTCGTTCTTTAGGGCCCGCACCTGCGATCTGGCCTCTTTTTGACTTTGTATGACCGCTGATCTTGTTAACAACCTTCCAGGCCTCACTGTACTATCCGTGTAAGTGAGCTTGTTCCACTCTTGTGACTTTTTCCTCTAGCTTTTCCGCCATTAGGCATTCATAGGTGCCATACAGAGAGGTAACAAGCCTTGTCTATGGCTGCACGCATGCCTTGACTTGCATCAGCTGCCACAGCATATGTCACTATCTCCAGCTTCTCTCTTGCCCTCACTATGTCAGGATGCCTCGATCTTAGTGGCTTCCGTGATTACAACCTCCTCGGAACACAAATCTCTGAAGCCATTTCATTGGCACTGATAAAACGTTGGTATCTCTCGGTAGGGTCTCTGCTTTCCTCTTCTTCTAAGAGGTGGAAGCAGTTTCAGACCTCAATATTATACTATAGATGCAAGTTAGGACTTGATGCATGCAGTTTCCAGTCATAGTGAGGACGTTTTGAACACTTCTTTAGGACATGCAGACCAAGGCAGACTTTCATAATTACAACGCGATGGTCTGAGCCAAGACATGAGAAAGAATTATACGCTTCAGCATTCACAACACTGTTGTGCCACTTCTTACGTACTAGTATGCAATCTAGTTGACGTTTTGCCATGATTGCACTCTCCTCAAAGGTCCACCTCTTCCCAAGTCTCTTCTGGAAGCAGGTGTTGGCTGCCAGCAAATTGTTTTCTCCTAGCAAGCTGGCAAGATATCGGCTGTTTCTGTTAGTTGATTCATGGGAGGGGAAATGTGTGTCTCCTCTTCCTAGCCTTGCATTAAAATCCCCCAGTATAGCTAAGAAGTTGTGGGCTGGGGTAGCATGGATTGCTGCTCAGAGAGTGTCATAAAACTCCTTGACTTCTCTTTCATCTGCTACATTTGTGGGAGAATAGGCCACTATAACAGTTGTTGTTGTATTACCAGAGAATTCAGCACTCAGGACTTAGCAGGAGTAAGATCGTACATCAAAGTAACAACCCAGTTACTGTATGCTATTGGCTGATGTCCTTAACAGCCACAGATATGCAGTATATGCTGCATATATAACCATTAGATAGGATATGGCTAGCTGCCAGGCAAGTCACATTCCATATACATAGCAGTTTACTTATATGATTACAATAAATACAACAAACAGTTGTGTATTCTGCTATCACATAGCTGCAGGTACTGTTAACCACCATAATTACCTACAGAATATGGCACCTCCATTTGGACTAGCTTGTTATTTTCTTTTTTTACTTTAATGGCGTTGAATATTACTCCAGTTTGTTTCGAACACGCAGAGTTACAACAGCCCTCCATGTACAGCAGAAGCTGCTATTTGCACTTTATTTTGGGGGTTAAAAGACTGCACTCTAACATCTATATTTCTGATTAAGCTGTCAGTTCAAGTTTCCAACTCATGTATGATGGGTCATTGTTTTATTTAGCTATAGAATTTTTTTTTATAAAAAGTTACATTTATATTAAATCAGAGAATAACAACAAAGTGATATTCACGAGGTGTATGGGTTTAAACAGGTGATGTAAAAACATGACCTGGAGCCCTGAACAGGAGGCCGTGCCAACAGAAGCAGAGATGGTAGATATGACAGAAATAATTGTAATTAGTCAACTAATTGAAAAAATAGTCATTAGATAGTCCGACTATCAAAATAACATTAGTTGCAGCCCTGCTCCACATACCCAACCAATGTGCAAAAGCAACTGAAAAAGTGACCATTTCATCTTATGCTCTCCTTTAATGGCTAAACGAGGGTTTGAATGTGAAATTGAATGTAATTCTTTACTTTAAGTGAAAAAAGCCTAAGAGTGCCATTATGATGCAGATTAATCTAGCATTAAACATTTGGTTTTTTTGCTGTAAAGGATAGAATTGTTTTTCATGTTTATAATTTTAGGCAAAAAAAGACTGCTAGGTAACATTCACTTTAAATTTTTAAATTTAGGGGTCTAGGTACAATTTAGGATCTGTTTTGGTTGATTAAACACAAGTAGAAGACCATTCATCCCAAAATACAGACGATTCTCCTGTGCCCTGTGGTCATATGCACACTTCTTAAGTTGGTGGAGGCTTACTAAGAAGTCCTCCAACTAAAACCATGGAGATGACTGTTGTTGTGATATGGCGTTATATAAATAAAGTTGTATTGAACTGAACTGAATTAAAACCATATGTCTGTTCCCAACTTCCAAATATGCAAAGTTCATGATGAATTCCTCTACACACTAAACACACAATTTTGCATGGTTTGTATTAGGGTTGGGGCAGCGCGGTGGCGGAGTGGTTAGCACTGCAGCAGCACAGGCAACTCACCATTGGCCGGAGATCCTGGGTTCGATCCCAGCCCCCGACCAAGAGTGATCTGTGTGGGAGTTTGCATGTTCCTCCCTGTGTCTGCGTGGGTGTTTACTCCGGGATTTTCTCCGGTTTCCTCCACATGCCAAAAAACATGCAAGTTAGGTTAACTGGGCATCAGACTGGGGATTCTAAATTGGTCCTTAGGTATGACTGTGAGAGTGAATGGTTGTGGTGTCTCTCTGTGTTGGCCCTGTGATGGACTGGCGAATCTGTCCAGGGGTGTACCCTGCCTCTCGCCCCAAAGATGCTGGGATAGGCTCCAGCCCCCCCCCCCCCCCCCGCCAACCCGAAAAGGATTAAGTGGAAGAAGATGGATGGATGGATGTATTAGGGTTAGAAAAAGATGAGCATCTACACATAAAACTGTACCTTCATCTACTTAATGTCAGTATTTACAGAACCACAACAGGTTGCTTAATATCAAACCTACATAAATGTCATGACACCTTGATGTAGGTATTTTCTGTTACAAAACAGTCTAGAGTTTCCAAGATTATGAGATGCAGAGACAGCTTGTTTTGAATATGACAATGAAATCCCAAATAAAGGGGAAAAAAACAGTGTGCAGTAGATAACAAATATGAGACACTTAATGTATTCATTTAGATAATTCCTCATTGTTCGTTTGATGCCTTTTTGTAAATATGACAAATCAATAGGATTCCTAATATTGCCCCACCTTGAATTGAACCTCAACTTCAAGTCCACAGCAAACATGCTAGAACACAAGAGATGAGCTTTCCTTTTCGTTTAAATTTGAATCCCCTGCTGCCTCACCTGACAAGATATTCTAGGGGTGTAATGGTACACCTAAAATCATGGTTCAGTAAGTACCTTGATTTTAAGGTCATTTTTGGTACAGTATTTTTGGTAGATTTTAAGGTTCATTTTTGGTACAGTAAGGAAACAAAATATAATCTATTCATACATGATTCATATAATCAATTCTTCATTAACTTTAGGCCATGTACCGCAGGCTTTTAAAACGGCTGTAATTAAACCCTTACTCAAAAAGCCAACGCTAGATCCAGGAGCTTTAGCTAACTATAGACCAATCTCTAATCTCCCTTTCATTTCAAAAATCTTAGAAAGAGTTGTTGCTACACAATTATTTGACCACCTGCAGGGAAATGGTTTACTTGAAGAGTTTCAGTCTGGGTTTAGAATCCATCATAGTACTGAAACAGCCTTAGCGAAGGTCACTAACGACCTCCTCATTGCATCTGATAATGGACTAGTTTCTGTACTTGTCCTTTAGACCTTAGTGCAGCTTTTGATACTATCGATCATAACTATTCTACTTGATAGATTTGAACACTATGTTGGACTTAATGGGAACTTCATTGCAGTGGTTTAGATCTTATTTATCTGATAGGTTCCAGTTTGTTCATGTAAATTATGAGTTATTCTTCAACCAAAGCTCAGTCATGGAGTTCCACAGGGATCTGTGCTAGGCCCCTACTCTTTTTAGTTTATATATGCTTCCGTTAGGTAACATTATTAGAAAGCACTGTATACATTTCATTGTTATGCTGATGACACACAATTATACCTGTCAATGAAGCCAGATGATAGTAATCAATTAGCCAAGTTAGAAGGCCTGTCTTAAGAAATCAAATGCTTGGATGACTTGTAATTTCCTGCTATTAAATTCAGATAAGACTGAAGTCATTCTTGTTGGTCCAAAAAACACCTTAGAAATTCCTCTTCCAATCAAACTTTCAGTTTGATGTAGGTACTCTTTCTCTTAATAGCTCTGTGAGGAACCTTGGAGTTGTTATTTTGATCAGGATTTGTCCCTTCAATTCACAATATTAACATTTGTTTCTTAAGACTGCCTTCTATCTATTTGCGGAATATAGCCAAGATTCGGAGCATCTTGTCTCAGAGTGATGCTTGGAACTGAATCCACGCTTTTGTTAGCTCGAGATTAGATTATTGTAATTCTTTATTATCAAGGCTGTCCTAAAACATCGTTAAAAAGCCTTCAGCTGATCCAAAAAGCTTGCAACGCAAGAGTTTATTAACAGCGGTAACTATAAAGAGAGATCATATCTCTCCCGGTTCTTGCCTCCCTTCATTGGCTTCCCATAGAGCAGGGGTGTCCATCCATTGTGCCATGAGGCCAAGGACCCCTGCAGGTTTTCACCTCCAACCAGTGTCTTCAACAGCAGATTTCTGGAACCTTCCTCCCCACTGATTGCTGATAAGTGAAAACACCTGCTGAAGAGACTGGGTAGAAGAGAAAACCTGCAGGGTCTTTGCTCTCCATGGCACATGGTTGGACACCCCTGCCATAGAGTTTAGAATTAAGTTTTAAAATCCTTCTTCTTACTTACAAAGCTCTAAACAATCAGGCTCCTTTTCATTTTAAAAGATCTGATACTACCGTATTATCCTAACAGAGCACTACGCTCCCAAAATGCAGGATTACTTGTAATACCTAGAATCTCCAAAAGTACAATGGGAGGCAGAGCCTTCAGTTATCAAGCTCCTCTCCTGTGGAATCTCAGCTGCCAATCTGGATTCGGGAGTCAGACTCGATCTCTGTTTTTAAGAATAGGGCTAAAACCTACCTTTTTGATATAGCCTACAATTAGGGAGGGATCATGTGTTTCTGAACCCTCCCTTAGTTATGCTGCTATAGGTTTAGTCAGCCGGGGGACCTCCAGTAATGCACTGGGGCCTCACTCCTTTTCTCACTCTCAATGAAATATTTTTTTTGCTAGTCATTAACATTTGTTTGTTCTCTCCATAGAATTGAGTCCCCATCGTGCTGTTTGCTCTCTACATGTCTGTTCTTTTCTTCTTCTCTATCCCCTCACCCCCCCAGCCAGTCGCAGCAGATGACTGCCCTCCTGAGCTGGTTCTGCTGGAGGTTTCTTCCTGTTAATAGGGAGTTTTTCCTCTCCACCGTCGCCAAGTGCTTGCTCACAGGGGATCGCCTGATTGCTGGGGTCTTTCTGCAACTGTGGGGGTTCCCCCTACAGTTGATAGTGCTATGAGATGACTGTTGTTATGAAATGGCACTATATAAATAAAGTTGAATTGAATTGAATTGAAAATGCAAAACAAGAAACTGCTTATCTTTTGTATAAGCGAGAACAGCTTTACTGACAAAAAAAACCCTGCAAGCTGACAGCCGTAAATACTCCAATAAAAATATTCTCAAATAAACAAAAGTAAAATGTATACAATAAATAAATTCTCTTTTTAGGAAATGAACGATGCAGACAAGTGCAACAATAGAAGTTTTAACAGTCTATTATAAAAAATTCCCACAGCTAAATAAAATAATATCCTATGAAACATGAGGTGGAAACTTGAACTTAACAGCTTAATCAAAAGTGTTTGTAGCAGCACAATTAAAAAACACACATTAAATTTTGGTCTTTTAACCCTAAAACTAAAGAAATAAAACTCAAATATCAGCTTCTGCTGCACCATACAGGGCTGTTGTAACTCTATTGTTCAAAACAAACTGGAGTAATAGCATTCAACTCCATTAAAGTAAAAAAAGAAAATAAACTAGTCCATCCTGTTTGAAACCTTGCTGAGTCTAGAAGTCTAAAAGTTTAGTAATTAGGCTTCAGAATGAAAATTAAAAGAACTTTTTCCAGTCCAAAATAACAGTTTACAATTGCTTTAAGTTACAGTAGAGGAATGTGAGTCTTCACCGTACATACAGTGAAATATTTAAGCTCTTTTAATTTATTTGTGATGATTATAGTTATCTTCTTTTAAATTAAATTACAAATCATTGTCATGAACCTCCCCGTGCACTCTTCCACAGCGCACAGAGGAGGAGAAGGAAGAATGGACTTATTCGCAGGTCACACCAAACACACATTTATTGACACAAAAATAGACAGACCCAAAATAACATAGACTGCTCGGGAGTCCTCCAGGATGCTTGGCTGGCACGGGAGAAGAAGCTGGGCAACAGTGCCTAAGCGTAGCAGTTGTGTCGCAAGGGGAAACGCTACAGACAAGCGTAGCAGCACAACTGCAAACAGAAACGCTAACAGCTCTTACTCACAGTGCAGGAACAGTCTGAGTCATCCAAGCCTGCCAGCGAGCACACACACAAACAATCCTTCCCTGACGTGACTGTCACATGGCGAATTATGACCGTGTGATCGAGTACAATGGTCCAGCGGTGTTTGACTGGCAAAGCCCTGCCTAAGTACAAACACCGCTGGCATGACAAATTGGAAACACCTGGGCGAGGTGCGGGACAGATAATTACCGGGGCGAACAGCTGACTGTCAGAGAGAGAGGGGGCAAGTCAGACCAGCGAATGTTAGACAGCGCCCACCAGAAAGTGGGTCAAACGGCTGCCCAATAATCACCGGCCACAGCGGCGGCTACAGGCATGGAAAAGAAACAGCACACAGACATGAAAACAACGAGAAATCAGAAGATATCAAAACATAATAAACCCAATGCCTGAGCCACCAAGAACGGTCAGAACCAAGCCTACAGGAAACACGGGCTCAGTTCGTGACAGAGCCCCTCCTTCTAGGAGTGGATACCAAAGACATGGAGGCTCGGGAGGCTGCCCAGAGTCCCAGGCCCAGCAGGCAGTTTGGCAAACAGAGTCTGGTGGCCTGCCAGAAAACACAGACCATCTGGCCCAGAGACTCAGTCCCTCAGGCGGTTGGCCAGTGCTGTAAAGCCACCAGGGCCGGCGGGATGAAGCAGGAGGCGGCCTGCCCACTGGAAGGCTCGCTGGTGGGTGACCAGACCGTAGGGAGGGAACCCCCACGGCGTAGGACAGGGAGGAGAAGGGGACCACGGCATCCTCAGGCTGATCCGCAGCACCCTCGGTGGTCCCGGCTTGGAACACAGCTGCAACAGCGGTGGTCCCGGCTTGGGACATAGCTGCACCCGCGGTGGACCCCGACCGGGCTGACGTTGCACCCGCGGTGGACCCTGACCAGGCCAACGCTACCTCCGCAGTGACTTCTGGCTGAGGCACAGCAGCATCCGCGATGACCTCCGGCTGAGGCTCTGCAGCACCCACAGTGGCCTCCAGCTGAGGCTCTGTAGCACCCACATTGGGCTCCGGCTGGAGCACCGTTGCACCTACGGTGGTCCCCGTTGGAGACCTCATTGCTCTCGTGGTGGACTCTGGCTGGAGCTCAGCAGCACCTTCGGTGGACCCCGACCGGGCCAACGCTGCACCCTCGGTGGACCCTGCGCTGGAGTGTGGCATCCATGACAGGTCTGTGCCGGAGCTCAGCACCCACTTTGGGCTAACCCTGGGGCACAGCCCCCATGAGGGTCCTAAGCCAGCACGCTGCACCCACGGCGACACGGCCTGCGGAGGAGACCACACAACAACCTCAGACATCAGGAGAGCTGGACCCGCAACGTCATCAGGCGGTGAGACCGGTTCCATGAGGACCCCTGGAGATGGTAGTTCCTCTCCGGCGACCCTAGAAGATAATTCAGGAGCGGAAGAAGAAACAGGGTTGTTAGGGTCGCCGGCAGTGGCGGAGCCCAGCAAATGAAGTTCAGACGCAGCTGTGCACTGCACCTGACTCTCCTCACCTAGAGCCAGACAAGATCTCTCTAATACTGTCATCAGAAAAACAAGAGAGAAAACTTGCCTGAGCTCGAGCTCCACCGCCGTCCAGGACTCCGTCGATCCTGATGATGAAAACTCGGGCCCGGCCTCAAGGAGGTCCACCTCAGGCTCCCAATCCACTGCGGACACCGCCGCAGCTGGCAAGATTGTGAAAGCAGTCTCACTGTCCTCCTGCAGCAGCTCCAACGCTGGTAATTCCTCTGGACGTGGCTGTGGGGGGACACCTCCGTGCGGTCCCCGGGGTGGGATCCTCTGACGCCACCGCTCCTCCGACCGTCCGACGAGTCTATTCTGGGTTCAACGGTCGCTTCAAGAAAGAATGGAGGAGACACAGACAGAATAGGAAATAAATTAATCTCTGCAGCTGCAGGAGAGGACCCAGCGGGACACGCTGTAACAGGGCCTCTCCCTCGGGAGACAGACAAAGTTTATCATGATTGAATTGAATGGAATGAAAAAACACTTGCCTGTCATCCCAGTCTCTGATGTTTTCAGCTGCAGAAGACAGTCTGTCATCCCCCTCCATGTCAATCGCCATTTTGGCCCCGTCAAAGGATTGTGGAGGAGCTGGCTCCGATGACGCAGAAGTGGGCGTAGCCGGACAAACCTGGAGGGCCTCTCGGTGGCTGGCCGCCGAAGACGAGGAGGGCTGTCTCCAGGCGTTTCAACAACGCAGGATGACTCTTCTTGGATGGAGATAGGGATGCACGGGCTGAGGCTGGTGCTTCAGGCTGAGCAGGAGAGGAAGCGGATGGCTGACGAGGGAAATATCGTTCCTTTCGGCCTCAGCGGGGAAGTGTCCTTGCCAGATACCCAGGAAATGAGCGCTCGAGTGTGCAGGACCGTGGGAGAGCAGCTCTGCATATTGTGGGCACCTCCAGAGGCCAGGATGCACTTCTAGGATGCCCATGACCCCAAGCAAACACTCCCATTGTTCTTGGGACCCTGGACGTGTGAGCCTCCTCCACAAAGTCCCGGATAAAAACCCGCTGCTCACTCCTCCTCCAGCGTGGAGATGCCAGCTGCCGGTCCTCCCTTGCGATGACAAGGTCGGTGAGCCCAGGACATTGTGCGCTCCATCAAACAGGTGGATAGAAAAAAGAAAAACAGTTCAAAAGGAAAAAGGCAAATGTGTGAGTGACTCTGCTAAGTCCGAACTGGCTGGACCATTTTGTCATGAACCTCCCCGTGCACTCTTCTACAGTCACGGAGGAGGAGAAGGAAGAATGGACTTACTCGCAGGTCACACCAAACACACATTTATTGACACAAAAATAGACAGACCCAAAATAACATAGACTGCTCGGGTAAAACTTAACAAATCCTCCAGGATGCTTTGTTGGCACGGGAGTGAGAGAGAAGCTGGGCAACAGTGCCTAAGCGTAGCAGTTGTGTCGCAAGGGGAAACGCTACAGACAAGCGTAGCAGCACAACTGCAAACAGAAATGCTAACAGCTCTTACTCACCGTGCTGGAACAGTCTGAGTCATCCAAGCCTGCCAGCGAGCACACACACAAACTATCCTTCCCCAATGTGACTGTCACACGGCGAATTACGACCGTGTGATCAAGTACAATGGTCCAGCGGTGTTTGACTGGCAAAGCCCTGCCTAAGTACAAACACCACTGGCGTGACAAATTGGAAACACCTGGGCGAGGTGCGGGACAGATAATTACTGGGGCGAACAGCTGACTGTCAGAGAGAGAGGGGGCGTGGTCAGACCAGTGACTGTTAGACAGCGCCCACCAGAAAGTGAGTCAAACGGTTGCCCAACAATCGCCAGCCAGAGCGGCGGCTACAGGCATGGAAAAGAAACAGCACACAGACACGAAAACGAGAAATCAAAAGATAACAAAACATAATAAACCCAATGCCTGAGCCACCAAGAGCGGTCAGAACCGAGCCTACAGGAAACACAGGCTCAGTTTGTGACAAATCATGGTATTCTAATATACCGAGCTGCACTAATATTCAGAATGAGGGCTGATATTACCGTGACAATAATAGAGAAGACGAAAAAGAGTAAGCTACTCATGCAATTCACTCATTTACTGGCAGTTAACACATTACCAGCAGAAATGAAACAGCTCAGCCGTCAACAAACATCATTCAAGAGAGATTATTGTCTGACAGGTAATGTTAGCACATGCTAACAGTTTAATCAGTTTTCTAAAGCTCAGACAGTTGCTCATTGAAAAAAAGAAGTGCTAACTTTACTTACTAAAAACTCACTAACCTTACCAGTGTTGTGTTTAGAAGTAGCCCAATTTCAGTCATTCTTCACTGGAGCAGAATGCTGCAGAAGTTTGCTAACAAGTGGCCGGAGACAGGGAAACTGAGAGGAGGGGGCATGATATGACAGTCACACTTTCTGTCTGTCACTCAATATAGTCCGTGTCATACCTCAGTACGCATCTGTTCCGTACCGTGGGTGGCATACCAAAAAATCCAAATCCGAATACAAATACCATTACACTCCTAAGATATTCTATAATCAAATACAAGTGACAAGGTTACAAGTGAAAGGGATATGGTAAATAACAACACTACACTAAAGTGTGAAATCTCAAGAAATTAGAATATTGTGATTCATAATTTAATTCAAGAAGTTCTAAGCCACAATCTTCTAAATTAAAACAAAAACATTACACTTTATATGAAAAAAATAACTTTTCACAATGTTATAGTTTTTGTGCTGCACCTGTAAATCTGCTCACCTGTAAGGTCAATGTTAAAAATAAAGGCGGCACTACTATCCAGTCATTTTCTGTATGAGTCATATCAAAACCAGATTCCTGACATTTTCTCACAGCAGTAGAAGCACATTGAAAATCCACAGACCACATAATATATATTAATTATAACTGAGATCTTCTCAGTCTGGCAGGTCCTGACTTGCTCTGACTCTCCTCTTCTTTCATTTTTGACTCCTTGTGAAATAATGTGTGCTGCCCTGTGTAGTCTGCAGCAGATTAAATATTAGTGTTATCTCATTTCCTCTGGATATAAAGTCTGTCCAACTGAGGGGAAAATGGTTTAATCACTGATGCAATCAGGAAAAAAAATTCCTAGGAGGTATCTAATTTGGTTGCATGTGTAACTTTTTATGGTTAGCTGACTAACCTTCAGCTGGAAAAATACTTAAAATAAAATTTGAATTCCTTTGTGAGTCTTGTTTTTTATTATTAACATCCCCTGGTTTGACTAAAAAAATTCCAACATATTTCTTTTGCCATATTATCAAATACAAATAATTTTGCCGTTCATGCTGTGATGTGCATCCCTTTCTTTTTTCATCATAATAGTGGTCAAAGCAGCTTGACCATAACAAAAGGAGACTAGCGGAACTACTCGATTAGTGGGAGGTTAATTTTTTAAAAGGGAAATTAATTGCTTTTTAATTAGGTCGAATTTGGTATGTTTACACAGGAAATGATACTGTATAAGTTCCTCGAATATTACCATTTTTTTTTTAAATTGTGATCCGGAGAGAGAAAAAAGGCAGCAAAAGTGATGATTTCAGATGACTGAAATTTGCTAGTAATGTTGATCTGAAATGCATGACGTCAGGAGCTGAACAGTGAATTAATTACTAGTCTTGTTACAATCTGACAACGATGAGATTGCTTTCATATTTTCAGGAATACGATAAAAAGCATTCTCGATCTGAGTTTCAAAGCGGATACCAATGAAGAGGAAGATGAAGGTGAAGAAAGTGATTTAGCAGACAGCGATTATGATGAAGGAGATTTGGGAGATTTTGACCCTGAAGCCGATGACGAAAACCAAGCTAGTGCTAATGCTGCGGCTGCAGTCCTTGCACCTTACCTGCATGAATATAGTCTAAGACAGCTGAAAGGTGAATCCATCCTGGAGATTTTTTTCATTGTCTAGCTGTTCTCTCTTAGCTGTTAACTCCAGTCCTCCTGCCCGGCTGCTCCTCCCTCATCGTCCCGCCACTGCCGGTAGCTGAAGCGGCTTTTAAACTTCCACAAAAACCCATGTCCAAGTCCACCAGCGGGCCCTCCTTCACCTCCGAGCCCTGGCGACGTGAGCCCCGGGGCGGCCGTTTGGCCCTGTGAGAGCTGCTGGATCAGAGCAGACCAACCCGAGTTGGTGCACCTCCTCCAAGCTGAACCTCCATTATGATGAACCGAGGAGAAATGAAGACGAGTTGCAGCTTAACCCGAACAATACTGTGAACCAGAATATGTAAATGCATTTATTGATGTTTCTTGTCTTTCTTATGTATTTTAGAAAATTTAGAAATTCACTTTGTGATTATCTTTTCTCTAAATTTAAAAAAAAAAATGTGTAAAAGTTGTCTCTGAACTCAGCCAAAATTATTCATCAGATTTTAGAGAAACTAGTGTTTCTTATTTTAATACCAAATTAGCAAGGGTAGACATTATTCTTCAAATATACACTACTCACAAAAAGTTAGGGATACTTGGCTTTCGAAGGAGATATATGGAAAATGTAAAAAATTCACGCTACAGTGATATTATGTCATGAAAGTAGGGCATTTAAGTAGAAGCATGCAATGGTGATTTCCTCATCTCAAACAATTTATTGAAACAAAAGCCAACAGTGGTGGGTATACCACAACAAAAAATGTCAATGTCTCAATATCTCATCATGTGCCCTTGAGTATCAGTTACAGCTTGACAATGACGTCTCAAGCTATTCACAAGTTGACTTATTGTCTGATGAGGCATGGCATTCCGCTCTTCTTGAAGGGTGGCCCTCAGGTTATTGAGGTTGTGGGGGGCAGGCTTCGAGCCTCTACACAGCGACTCAGCTGATCCCATAGGTTTTCTATGGGATTCAGGTCTGGAGAAAATGCAGGCCACTCCATCTGAGGCACCCCAGCCTCCAGCAGCCATTCCCTAATGATGCAACCTCGATGATCTGGAGCACTGTCATCCATGAAGATGAAATCAGGCCTGTCTTGTTCATGTAGGGCCACAATGACTGGATTATGACTGGCGCCTAGCGGCTGCCCCGGCCTTGGATGCGCTCTGCAGAGCGTGCCCAAATGCCAAGTCACGTTTCGTTACCTTGTATTCATACATGTGTAATGACAATAAAGTTGAATCTCAATCTCAATTAATGATGTTATTCAGGTAGTATCGGCTTGTCACTGTACCATTCACAAGGTGTAGGGCAGTTTTGTAATGACTACACACACCTGCCCAGACTGTAACACCACCACCACCAAAGGCTCGTCTGGTGACAACAGTGGCTGATGCATAGCACTCTCCTTGACGTCTCCAACATCGTTGGTGGCCATCATTTCTGCTCAACGTGAATCGACTTTCATCAGAGAACAGCACTGAGGCCCACTGGTCCCTTGTCTAGTGTAAATATTTCCTGGCCCAGGCAAGACGATGACGCCTGTGCCTGGTGGTGTGGTCAGGTACCATTGCAGATCATCTAGCACCCAGACCATGCTGATGTAAATGGTTTTGAATGGTCTGACATGACATTTGGGTGCCTCTAACCTCCCTTAAATGTGCCTTGAGTTGAATAGCATTCATCATCCAGTTCTGCAGGGCACTACTCACAATGAGGTGGTCATCAGCGTGGGATGTGGCCAAAGGACGTCCACTTCTATGCCCTTCTGTGACTCTTCCAGTCTCTCTGTATCTCTGTTGCAACCTGCTGATGACACTCTGTGACACTCTAAGCTCAGTGGCCACTTCCTTCTGAGAACATCCTGCTTGAAGCCTTGCAATGACGGGGTACTGTTGATCAGTTGTTAGGTATCGTCTTGGTCTCATGATGCCAAAATGTGAACAGCATGATGAAGAGGACTGTTTAAAAGCCAATCCTAAGTGAACCAGAAAATTTATTGGTCAATTCATGAATCAAACACCTATTGTGAATTTTGCCATTAAGCACCTTGTTAGAGAACAGCAAGTTACGCAAAAAGTACTGAAACATTGAACAGTTGGACATGTGCATTCAAAAGGTTAAAGGAGGTCAAATTAAGTTCACCTGCAAAGGTTACAGTGCATTTTAGGTGCATCCTGAAATTTCACAAGAAAGCTGAATATCACTAACTTTTGTGAGTAGTGTAGCATGTGCTTTATTGATCGGGATGATTTTTAGACAAGTCCTGATCATAATTTTGTCATGGCCGCCAATTAGGCGCACCTGCGCACACACCTGTCTACCATTTGGCTCTGCCTATATATTCTATGAGACCCAGGGATCAGCGCGGAGTCATCTGCTTCCTTCCTGAAGAAACTGTACTCGCCAATCTCCACATTGAGCTTTCAGCCTCATCATCCTCCAGCACTTCAACTCACCAAGGGTCTCCAAACCATCCGGCAGTCAAGTAAGCCTGAACGTTTCCTCTCACCCAACCGTTACCCCTGTGCACAGGCATTGTCCTCCTGGCGGCGGACTCCCCTGCCTCGTTCACCTGCCTGCTACATCTCCAACGGGCAACTGGCATTGTCTTCCTGGCCTGGGCCGTGGTGCCAACCTATGCACTTCTCCAGCTCAGCAGAAAGTAAGGACAGTTCTATCTGGCATTCCCCCTGTCAAGACAACCTCTAACGTTCTCTCTGGTCTGTCCCTAGGGTTGCCACGGTGCTCTGCTCGCCCCAAGCTGATTCTACAGCACACTACACTCACTACAGACTTCCACACACGCATCCACACACTCACGCTGTTATTATTAAAAGGTTAACTGAGTTTCCTGAGTTGTGTCTGCTTTCTGGGTCTGTACCATGTCAGTACGACTCCACCAGAGTGACCCAGCAGACAGCGCGCTTGTGCACAAGGTTAACAACTTAGAAACTTGGGTGGACCAGTTAGCCTCCAGCAGCAAATTATACTCACACAGCTAGCTCGAGTTACTGACCGGTTGGACCACCTACCTAACCCACAGACCTTCCCTTCAGCTCCCGCTAGCTCCCCTGCACCTGTTAGCCCTGTCAGTAGCCAGGTTACATTAGGCTCCCCGTTAAGCCTTACTCCCATACCAACTCCCACCAGTTTCAGTGGTAAACTAGGTGAAGCTCGAGGTTTTTTGCTGCAGTGCGACACTGTATTTCAGCGGGTGCCGGGGGATTTTCCTTCTGACCATAGTCGTATAGGCTATGTGGTGAATTTGTTGGAGAGGCGAGCTTTGGCTTGGGCCTGCGCCATTATGGCTAGGGCTGACTATGCTTCTCTCTCTTACACACAGTTTGTTAAGGAGCTCAAGGAGGTTTTCGACCATTCCAACCGTGCTTACCTCCCGGTTGTTGAATTTAAAACAGGGGGCGAGGGCTGTTGCCGATTATGCCGTAGACTTCTGGGTTGTAGCCACAGAGGTGGGGTGGGAGGATGCCTCATTGTGTAGCATCTTCATTAGAAGCCTCTATCCTAGCCTGTGGGATGAGTTAGCTCCTTTAGAAAAACCCTCCAACTTGACCGAGTTAATTTCGCTTGCTATCAGCCTTGACAACAGACTGAGGGAGCAGGCAGCTGAGCATAGGACTTCCGGTCGCTTGAGTAGTCAGTCTCGCTGTTCCCTACAGCCCCCCCTATTGGCGTTACCTGCAGTAGATTCCCTGGATGAGCCAGAGCCTATGGTGACAGGTCGAACAAAGCTGTCTGCTGCTGAAAGACAGCAACGGCGGAAACTAGGTTTATGTGTTTACTGTGGGAGCGAGGAGCACGAGCTTGAGGTATGCCCCGTACGGCCAAAAGGGGGAGTCCGTGGGTCGCAGTAGATGGACTCACGGACGCGCCTCAGTTAAAACCCCTCTCTAGCTTTCTGATTCCCATTCGTTTCTGTATCAAACACAAGGAATTCACTACACAGGCACTCATTGACTCCGGGGCCGAGCAGAGCTTCATCTCTGGGGAACTGGCAATCCGGCTGGGGTTCCCGGTTCAGTTATTGGAAACCCCCTTGAGACTGATCACCCTCTCTAAAGCCCCTTTTGCTACAGTTTCCCACCGGACCGCTCCAGTGTCTATTATTACATCAGGCAACCACCGGGAGGAGCTGAGGTTATATGTTCTGCCGACCTCTTCATCCCCAGTTATCCTCAGCTATCCCTGGCTTCGACTGCACAACCCCTCCATAGACTGAGTGTCCTTGCCTGGAGTTCATTTTGTCTGAGTGCCTGCCTTCAGTCCGCCGCGTGCTCGCCTTCCGTGCCGCTGAGTGCCCCGATCCCTGCCCCTCCTGATTTGGATAACGGTCCCCTCCCGAATACCACGACTTGGGGGCCGCCTTCAGCAAGACACAAGCCCTTTCCCTGCCCCCCCCCCCCCCACCGCCCTTATGATTGTGCCATTAATCTCCGCGCTGGAGCTCCTTTACCATCCAGTAGCTTTTGACACACTGTCTGCCCCGGAGCGGGAAGCGATGGAGACTACATCAAGGAGTCGTTAGAGCACGGGCATAATCCGGCCATTGTCTAGTCAGCGGTGGGGGCGGCTTATATTCTTCGTCAGCACATAAGGGATGGCTCACTGAGACCCTGTATAGACGTTAGGGAGTTAAACAACATAAGCTAGTCAAAGCAAGTACACTTTACCTATCATTAATTCAGCCTTTGTTTCCCTCCAAGGCTGCTCCTGGTTTTCTAAATTGTACCACTGTGTAACTGCTTATCCTCTGGTGAGGATTTCAGGACGGGCGATGAATGGAACGAACGGGCTTCCGGACTCTGAGTGGACACTTTGAGTATTTGGTGATGCCATTCGGGCTCACCAATGCCCCTGCCGTCTTCCAGAGGCTGTTTAATGATGTATTGAGGGACTTCTTGGGCACGTTCATGTTCATTTATCTGGACGACATCCTGATCTTTTCGCAGTCCCTGGAGGAGCATCGTGTGCACTTGAGGCGGGCACTGCAGCAGTTATTGAAGAACAAACTCTTTGTGAAGGCGGAGAAGTGTGAGTTTCATGTCAACCGGACTTCATTCCTGGGCTTCATTATCTCTCATTATGAGATCCTCCCCGACCCAGGTAAGATCAAAGCGGTGGTTGAGTGGCCTACCCCGTCTTCCAGAAAGCAGCTCCAACAGTTTCTGGGCTTTGCCAACTTTTACCGTCGCTTCAACCAGAATTACAGTCGGACTGTTCTCCCTCTGACCAGCCTGACCTCTCCTAAGGTTCCCTTCCGGTGGACCGAGGAGGCGGCAGCGGCCTTTGCTGAACTGAAGTCCAGGTTTTCTTCTTCTCCCATCCTGACGCAGGTAGACCCCTCTCTCCAGTGCTTGGTGGAAGTGGATGCTTCGGGCTCGGGAGTGGGAGCAGTCCTGTCCCAGAGGTCTCCGGCGGATGGTAAAATCTGACCCTGTGCGTTCTTCTCCCGGCGCCTATCTCCAGCTGAACGCAATTATGACATCGGTGACAGGGAACTGTTGGCCATCAAACTCACCTTGGAGGAGTGGCGTCATTGGCTGGAGGGGGCCTCTCGGCCGTTCATCGTATGGACGGACCACAAGAACTTGGAGTACCTTCGGATGGCCAAGCGTCTGAACTCCCGCCAGGCCCGCTGGTCCCTGTTTTTTGGGAGGTTTGATTTCACCATCACCTATCGTCCTGGGTCGAAGAACACGAAGCCGGATGCCTTGTCCCGCCAGTTTACCTCGGAGACGACGGAGAAGCCTGAACACCCTATTCTACCTCCTTCGTGTGTCGTGGGTGCCATCTCCTGGGGTATTAAGGACAAGGTATTGAAGGCTCTGAAGGACGAGCCCGACCTGGGTGGGGGGCCAGCGGGTAGACTGTTTGTCCCATCAGCCGTCCGGGGGAAGGTTATTCATTGGGGTCATTCATCCAAGTTCTCATGTCACCCAGGGCAGGGACGCACAGTGGAGTTGATCCAGAGGATATTTTGGTGGCCGTCACTGCAGAGGGACGTCAGGGAGTACATCCGGGCCTGTCCTCAGTGTGCCACCGGGAAGACGTCTTCTGCTCCTCCGGCTGGATTACTCCATTCCTTCCCCATCCCCGGCAGGCCATGGTCCCACATGGCTCTGGATTTCATCACCAGTCTCGAATCATCCAACCATAACACAGTAATTCTAACTCTGGTCGACAGATTCTCCAAGGCTGCTCATTTCGTCCCCCTGCAGGGGCTGCCCACGGCCAAGGAGACGTCGGACCTCCTAGTCCAGCATGTGTTTTGTCTTCATGGCATCCCCTTGGACATCGTCTCGGACCGGAGTCCCCAGTTCGTGTCCCAAGTCTGGAGGGCGTTTTGCAGTGCCTTGGGGCCACAGCAAGCCTATCTTCGGGCTATCATCCTCAGACCAACGGGCAGTGTGAACGAGCAAACCAAGAGTTGGACGCCGCGCTGCGGTGTGTTGCCACCAGGAATCCCTCGTCTTGGAGCTCCCACCTTCCCTGAATTGAGTATGTGCACAACACCACCATCTCTTCAGCCATAGGCATGTCTCCTTTCCAGGGATACAATCCCCCGCTGTTCCCGGAGGAGTAGGGGGACATCGCAGCTCCTTCTGTTCGTGCCCACCTGCAGCGGTGTCGTCGGATCTGGAAGACTACCCGGGAGGCTCTGCAACGCACAGCTGAGCACAACATGGCAGTGGCCAGCCGTCACAGGGCTCCAGCTCCCGCCTACCAGGTGGGCCAACAGGTATGGCTATCTACTAAACACACTGACTTGAAGGGTGAGAGGAGGAAGCTGTCTCAAAGGTTCATCGGACTCTTTTACCATCATTACAAATAATTAAACCCAGTTGTTGTGTGCAGCTAGCTCTCCCCCCTCCCTCTGCATCTGTCCTTCTTTTTTTCACGTCTCCCAGGTCAAGCCTGTCTGCTCCAGCCCTTGTGTCCTCCTACCAGGGACCCACCACCACCTTATGATGGATCGACGGCGACCCGGCTTGGAAGGTCAAACGCCATCTGGACGTCTGACGCCGGGGGTCGCGGTCTACAGTACCTGGTGGATGGGGACGGGCTATGGGCCGGAGTGAGATCCTGGGTGCGCCCCTCCTTCGTGCTGGACAAGCAACTCATCAGGGACTTCCACCCGGCGCACCCAGGTAGGATGGATCAACCGCCGAGAGGCATGTCGTTGGTGGGGAGTACTGTCATGGCCGCCAATTAGACGCACCTGCGCACACACCTGTCTACCATTTGGCTCTGCATATATTTCTGTGATACCCAGGGATTCAGCACAGAGTCGTCTCCTTCCTTCCGATGGAAACTGTACTTGCCAATCTCCACACTGAGCTTCCAGCGCGTCCTCATCATCCAGCACTTCAACTCGCCAAGGGTCTTCCAAACCATCCGGGCAGTCAAGTAAGCCTGACACTTTTCCTCTCACCCACCCGTTTACCCGCTGTGCACAGGCGGTGGTACTCAACTGCGCGGAGTACTCCCCTGCCTCGTCTCCCTGCACTGCTACATCTCCACATGGGCGACTGGCATTTTCCTCTGGGCCCTGGGGCCGTGGTGCCAACCATATGCACTTCTCCAACTCAAGCAGAATGAAGTAAGGAGCAGTTCTATCCTGGCATTCCCCTGTCAAGATAACCTCTAACGTTCCTCTCTGCACTGTCCCTAGGGTTGCCTAGGTTTGGCACGGTGCTCCATGCTCGCCCCAAGCTGATATCTACAGCACACTAACACTCACTACAGATTCCACACACGCTCCCTCATGGGTTAAAACTGATCCAACTATATATCATATATAACAGTTTGTCTGTGTGACTCAAATATGTGTGCTCCGTTTATGCTTAGGTAATATAACCAATATACCACAATGGGCCTGCACGGTGGCGCAGTGGTTAGCACTGTGGCAGCACAGTTTTACCCTCGGCCAGGGGGATCGCGGGGATCGTGAGATCGTGGGTTCGATCCCTGCCCCAGCCAACAGTGCATCTGTGTGGAGTTTGCATGTTCTCCCCGTGTTTGTGTGGGTTTACTCGGGCATTTCTCCGGTTTCCTCCCTCATGTCAAAAATATGGCAGGTTAGGGATAAGGGGCGCTTGCGCACGCAGCGACCAGCAGCTGGTGGCTTGTCACCAGACTGCAAAACAAATCTACCTACAGGTACAAAATAAGTAATGAAAAAAAAAAAAGGAAATATATTGCCAACTGTGTGGCTCATTACCTGCAAAAAGGGAGTGAAGCTCTGCCCCAGCACAGAGAATAACAACATCTTGTGATGTATGGGAGGAAACAGAGAACCGGCTGTGTTAAGGAGTGACCGAAACTCAGCCACGCTGACCTAGGATGAGGAACAACCTTCTGTTGTTACACCCTGTGCGAGGAGCGGACTGCATTACTCCCATGGACCGCCGCAGCTGCCTTCGATTGATAATGCATGCTTGGACTCACATAAATACTGTATATTGGGTCAGGGATAGGACAGTCAGTCAGACTTCACGCCCTGACAACACTTGTTGCTTGTTAGGGACAGAACTTTGACCCAGAGCTCTGTAATACTATATTCAACCTGCTTAAATAAATACAGATCTTCCAAGACTTACTCTCTCCCAGTGCCTTTATCAATGAATTCGGGAGGAATGCTTACACACACATAGACAACGAGTAAGAGGGACAGAAGCATTCCAACAATCCACACACTCACGCTGTTATTATTAAAAGGTTAACTGAGTTTCCTGAGTTGTGTCTGCTTTCTGGGTCTGTACCATGTCAAATTTTTGCTTCATATTGTCACCCTCTCTTTGCAAGTTGCATGCTTGCAGTGAAAATAGTGATCTTGTCACCAAGTGACCAAGCGATCAAAATCTTCACAAGGTCTGTTGTCTGCAATATTCGTTTATTTCTACAATTTTGATGCATAATCAAGAGTGCGGGTTGGATCCACTGGCGTCATTGAGCTTTTAGTTTGTTCAGCTTGTAATGTCACCAAAATCAGTCAGCAAATATGGAAATCAGAGCCTCGACGTGGGTGCACAGAATGAATGGAAAAAATTCAATTTCTTTTCTTTCTAGACAAAATTAAAATGGTAAATGGTAAATGGCATTCACTTATATAGTGCTTTTATTCTCATCTCTTGATGACCAAAGCGCTTTACAGATCCTGCAATCCACCCATTCACACACACATTCACACACTGATGGCGGCAGAATTAAGGCTACAAAAGTACTATATTCATGTTTATTATGTTCTCAGCTTTTGGTAGAGGTATAATATGCTTATTTTAGGATTCTCAATGAGTATTCCCTTCAAAATATGGAGTGTATTGCCATAAATGGTGGGCTATGTTTTGCAAATTAACTTCTTCAATGAAAGCACGATTTTTCTAACTTTTCCAAACATTGCACACAAACACACTGAGTTCACAGAGGTTGTGTGTAGTTGCTGGTCTGCTTGGACCTTCAGTGCCAGGTGTGTAACCTAGTGTAAATGTCTCTCTCCTGGTTCTAGTGGGCAGCAAAGATGGTGCTGCAAATTGAGTAAATGGGTGACAATGAAACAACTGCTGCAAAACTGTGTAGGTCTATATTTTCTACACAAACTTTATCTTGGAAGCCAATAAAGACACAGTTTTAAACACAAGTTTAAAAACTTGTTAGGATGGGTGATCCACTGAATGCAGTTTAGAGCTCTTTCTAAAATGTCAAAAATAAATAAAAATACGGATAGTGTGGGGGGGAAAACAAGGGGTGAGTTGAAGTATGAATTATTTAAGGACAATCAAAGCACACAGAAGGAAAAGAGAAAAGATGCCACTGGTTACTGCGAGCTGCTGAAGCAGATGGAGAGCCAGTGTCTGAGTAGGGAGGGGCATGGAGTACCCTTGGGATGTGGCAGCGGAAGTAGAGAGGAGGCTGGGACAGAGAGGAGGGATGAGGAATGGCTGAGCCAAGGAGGAGGCAGACATGTGGATTTTCTTTTGTGTTGGGAAGAAAGAGGGTGGGAAGTAAATTTGATATTGGGGGGGGGGGGGGGTGGCACCAAAAAAGGGGGAAGCACGAAGACACAGGGCTGACAGGGGTTGCTGAGAGTGGGTGTGTGACGAGTGCCAAAGCCCCACTGACAAGCTACAGCCCAGACCTTTCTGTGGCCTTCAATAATTGATGCAGCTGCTGCAGTGTGCCATCTTTATAAAGCGGCAAGAGTGTACTGAATGTGGATGTCCATGGTTGTGCTCCTGAGTCTTCTGTGCGTGACCTGATTGTGTATGACTGATTTGTAGCCATCTTTGTTTTCTTTGGAGTGATGGAGCTGTGCAACAAAGTAACAAAGGGCTTAACAACAAGCACATTGAATTTCCACCACAATAGCTTCCAGTGCTCTGAAGAATATTAATATATCTCTGATCAGTCTCTGCAGATCCGACACCTTTGCACACTGCAAAGCCAGGGCTGTTTGTAAATTAGATTTTGCAATCGTGCTTTTATGTGACGGTGCATCGCTCTGTCTACGGGGTATTTCCTTGCCTCCACTAGCTGCTTGGGGTGAGCATGTAAGGACATAGGTCCTTCTATGAGCATGGACACCACCCCACAACGCACATGTAGAACCCTCCAGTGTTCTACATGCTCTACATCACTTGCACTCTCTCTAGTACTCCTCTGTTTTTCAAATCTCCGTAGCAGGAAACCCACCTCCCAAATCTCTCCTTCTCTCTCTGTCTGCCTCTCTACAAACCAGCCCTCAGTCTCTTTCACTGTGCTCTCTTGTTCTTCCTGAACATGGAGGACAAGTGTTATCACTCTGCTGCAGATGTTTTTCAGCTGAAATCTCCCACTTGCTGCAGGAAGACTAAATGGCATTAAACTTTTCCATAGCAACGTATTAGGCTTACTGGGGCGGCCATGGTGACTGCAGAGACCCCAGGCGGCACTGATATCTCTGGTCTGCACGACTCTAGAGAGGACACGGGTCTGGATGTCATCAGAACGGCTGTCTCAATCCCTCTAGGTGACACTGGACAAACTTGTGATGTGCAGCCGCACATCTCTGCACAGCCTCATCTTTGCTCTGGCTGTTGCACACACAGGTGCAAGCAAGCATAATTGAAGCACTTCGGGCTTGAAATTGGCCCCATGAATCTGCATGTGTACGTTTTATCGGACATCCAGCAAGCAGATGATGAAAGCTGAAGAAATCTTTGAGAAAGCGGAAGCAGGTTTAATTTAAGTTCTTCCTTAATTTTATTCTTTGATCGAGTGCAGTCTCACAGGAGCCCTCTAGGACGCCAGATAGATTGACTCATCAAATACACGACAAGCTACAGAGATGACATGGTGATGTACATCTGATCATATACTATTAAAGTCCAAATTTGAAATACCTCCCATTTTAGCTCAGACCCTTAATTTGAAATATTTCAGATTGTCCAAGAGGGCAGATGCATCATCTAAACAAGGATTTAGCCTAGACCCTTAGCCCAATGCTGTGCAAATGTGCAATTAATGCCAATTTATTTTCAGTAGAGAAACCAGATGAACTCTAAGCTGGGGGATGCAGACACAAAAGTACCATATTTTTCATTTCTTCCCTTCTCTCTAAACAACTGGCAGGGAAAATAAAAGTGAAACCCCACAACAGCACTCAACAAAAGGCACTGTTTCACTGTGATGGTTTCAACAATGGCCCAAAGGGTGCATTAATGCCATTCAGTACTTTGTCAAGTCTAGTAACAACTCAATTGCTGAGACACATTTACAGCGCTGCTTTCCTGCAGTAAAGTGTAGCTTTCACAATGACTGTGCAAGATCTAATCCTGGTACTCTGTGTGCATGCAGCACCTGGGAGGAAAAAAAAAAACTTGCAAAGGAAGCCAGAAACAGTGAACAGGAGGAAAAAAAAGTGATACGATAAAATGGTACGATTTATGCCCACTGGCACACGGATATAGCAGAGAATAGCAAGCACACAGGAATCCATTAGCGAAACATGATTATCTCTTGGCTTTAAAATTAATTAAGTGAGGTGCAGGGCAGTGCCCGTGTGTGTGTGTGTGGTGTGTGTGTGTGTGTGTGTGTGTGTGGTGTGTGTGGTGTGTGAGAGAGAGAGAGAGAGAGAGAGAGAGAGAGAGAGAGCGAGAGAGAGAGAGAGAGAGAGAGAGAGAGAGAGAGATCTGGTTGTTGTCATCTTTTTCCTTCTTTTCTAAAAAACAAATCCTACTTTTGTTCCTGCACTGAGGGCAGATGGGGTGGAGGTGCATGGATCCGTATAATCTGCGCTCCATCACAAGCCCTGAAATTGCTACTGGTGGTAAAGCCAGAGTGGGATGAAGCAGCAACTTTCAAATTCTATTTTTATTTCATCTTGACCATGAATTTAAAAAAAAATCCAATTTTCCTCCCCACATTAGGATTCTCCCCTTTCCTCTCCTCCCTCTGTGTTTCCTGAAACCATTTCTACATACTAATACATTTTATCTGGAGCCAAGAGGAACTTGCCAGCACTGCAATAAAACTTTTTTTCAACCAGATTATCGATGGGAGTTACATTAACCTAAGCAAAAATTTACATTTCTGTTTCAAAAATAATTGTCAATAACACTTAACTGTACTGAGGCCAATCATTTCTATATGCATCACTGCCACTTTGAAGTCCAATCTGAACTAGAAACACCTGAAGAGTGCAACCCTCCACCAAGGTAGTTAATTACCTCTCTCATGTTTGACTTTTCCTAACAGAGTGTCAGCTGTCAGAAGACAGTACCCCTCTGCTCTTAGCATTGCATTTAATTTTAACCTTTGGAAGGTTTTTAAAAAAAATTCCTGGATCCAGAAAATGATTTGGGTCATCACAAAAAAATAATTAAAGACTCTGGGTATATTCCAACCTCACCTGAAAATATAATCAAAATACATAAACATCTATTTGAGTCATGCTGTTGGCACATGCACACAAATGAATGAACAAATAAACACACAGGTAGAAACCCTGAATCTACCTAATTTTGTATTTCTTTATAGTGGACTGCTCTAGATAATAACACCTATGTGTTTTTTTTAATCTTTGAAAACAACACTGAAGGAGGGTGTGCCATATCATACTGTTCCTGATAAATACTGGATGGGGGTGGGAATCACCACAGGCCACATGATATGATACTATCAAGATACTTGGGCTGCGATGTGATACTTCCATGATCTTGCTATGCGCCTTGCTGTTTCCATCCTGATCTTTGTCTTTTTCACTTCCCCGGCTAAATCCCAGGAGTCACACTCCTTTACTGTGCTGACCTAACTAGACAGTCAGTATTTAGTACCATCTAGTGGACTGAAAAGTCAATTGGCTTATACTAATCTGCTACCTAAATAGGTAAACTTGTGTTTGCAAATTTTTTTAGTAATTCTTAATAAAGTATCACAATACTAGTGTCTCAGAATTGATACAGTATCACCACCACAAAGTATCACGAGATTATGAGCATTGATCCCCCCACCCAACTCCCATCCCAAATACCGGTATAAATTTTCATACTGGTGTAAAAATTAATATTACAATATTTGGAGTCAACTGCGTGATGACGTCACACCATTAAGCTGTAGATGTAAACTGCATGTTTCTATGGTTATGGCATAAACAAACATGGTGTGGGACGAGACCAGCTACTCCGTGGTCAGAGTTACCTGAAACCAGATCTAGTTGTGTGGAAATATTTTGCTTTAAGGCTGTTTCAAACCACTGCCATGTTGAACAAGAGCACTCTTGAGGTGAGTGCAATATCCCCTGCCTCTGTTTTCTTTGAAGATCCCAATACTTATAGAGGGAGAGCAGTTTTCAAATTTTCAATATAATTACTGGGGCAGAATCAAATTATGATAAACCCATCATACAACAAAGTAAACAACCCATGACTGTAGGTGAGGATCCTGAGGTGAATCTGTGTAGCAAGATTGGTGACCCTAGAGCGCTTGACACATTCTATAGTAAGCGGGCATAGGGAGTGCTAACCTTGACCTTTGACCTTTTGACCCCAGACCTGTAGTCAGAGGTCATAGTCTCATATTGAACCTGTTTACCAGGTTTGGTGACCCTAGCTTTCTTTGTTGTCGAGATATCATTTAAGATAAGCCTTTATTAGTCCCACAATGGGGAAATTCCAGGATTGCAAACAGCACAGGATAGCAACACTCAGAGCAACAATCAGAAGGCAAGAAAAAAACAAGAACAGCTAGTATACATATGTACATATTACTATAAATATATATATATAGAGACACACAGTGTGGAGCATTGTGGTTGGTGAATGTGCAGCAGAAAGTCTAAGCTCTCTCTCCGCGGATGCGGCGGGCCAGCTGGATGTCTTTGGGCATGATGGTGACCCTCTTAGCGTGGATGGCGCACAGGTTGGTGTCCACGAAGAGAAGAGGACCCACCAGGTAGGCCTCGCTGGGCCTCCTGCAGAGCCATGACGGCGAAGCTCAGGAAGCGCAGGGTCAGTCTTGAAGTCCTGAGCGATCTCCCTCACCAGTGCGCTGGAAGGGCAGCCCACGGATGAGCAGCTCCGAAGATTTCTGGTAGCGACGGATCTCTTCAGAGCCACGGGCCTGTAACGGTGAGGCATCTTCACTCCGCCGGTGGGCCGGAGCGCTTTTTCCGAGCAGCCTTGGAGGCTAGCTGCTTCCTGGGGGGCTTTTTCCTCCAGTAGATTTACGGGCGGTCTGCTTGTTCTTGCCATCGTTCTTTATTATTCTGTCTTATATTTCTTGCACGCCGCCTGAACTCCAGCCCGGCACCCGCGTCGTTTTCGCTACAGTTCCCGGTATGTCGAGTTTCTCTGTTAGCACCGGGTGGCGGTTGAGTGCTAGCTAGCACTAGCTCTTCCCTGCTGCATCGTCTCCTGCTGTAAACAGTGGCTCCGTCCGCCGACTCGGGAGACCTTTGGGGCGATCTGTGTGTCCGTGATATATATATATAGATTGAAAGGTGTAGAAAGAAGAAGGAAGATAAAAAGAGGCAGTTACAAAGGGCAGCCAACTCGTGTGGCGCCGCCGGTCCGGCAGAACCGGAACCGGAAAAAAAAAAAAATTGATGTTGACCTTTGACCTTGTGAATACAAATCCATAGTCATCCTCCAGGGTCACAGGGTGAACCTGTGTATGAAATTTGGTGACCCTAGCTTTACTCATTGTACAGTACTAGGGCATAGCGAATGTTAACCCTGACCCTTGACCTTTTGACCCTAAACCCATAGTCTGAGGTCAGGATCCCAAGGTGAACCTGTATACCAGGGTTGGTGGCCCTAGCTTTACTCATTGTATAGTAATAGTGCAAATGGAATGTTAACTTTGACTTTGTCAGGTCAGGGTGTAAGTCGTCCGAGATGTGTCTTAGATACAACTGCTGCATTGATTTGAAAAGTCTACATCATTTCTTTCAGTAGTTATTGCATTTACAAAATTTAGGGAAAAATGACCTCTGACCTTGGCCTCCAGTCATCCAATCAGAGTCAAATTGCAATATGCACATCATCACTGTACATCAAACCCTGGTACCAAGTTCAAAACATTTGAACTAGAAAAGCACTCATAGAGCGCATACCTCCGCCAAGGCTTCTTCTGTTTCTCATGGATCACCTCCAAAATGTAATGGGTTTGTATGTAGGCATATAGCCACTTGTGGTGAAAACTGCATCAAAGTCTGTCCATCAATTTTGGAGTACTGTTGCTAACACACTGTGAGAAGATAAGGGCCTTGGCTGAGGTATGCATTCTCAGATCATCACCAAAATATAATGGGTTCCTCTCTAGCCCAAGAACCACCTCTGGTGAAAATTTCATCCAAATCCATTCAGTAGTTTTTGTGTAATCCTGCTGCACATATACAAAGCATAAGCCCTTGGTGGAGGTATGCACTGTCAGATCATCACCAAAATCTAATCAATTGTTCCCCGTGCCATTACACACCTTTCCTGAAAATTTCATCAAAATCCGTTCATAACTTTTTGGAGTATTGTTGCTAACACACTGTGAGAAGATAAGCGCCTTGGCTGAGGTATGCATTCTCAGATCATCACCAAAATATAATGGGTTTCCTCTCTAGCCCAAGAACCATCTCTGGTGAAAATTTCATCCAAATCCATCTCAGTAGTTTTTGTGTAATCCTGCTGCACAAATACAAACAAAGCCCTTGGTGGAGGTATGCACTCTCAGATCATCACCAAAATCAAATCATCTGTTCCCCGTGCCATTACATTACCTTTCCTGAAAATTTCGTCAAAATCCTTTCATACTTTTGAGTTATGTTGGTAACAGACAGACAGACAGACAGACCCTGTAAAAACATTACCTCCTTGGCGGAGTAATAATATATATGTGTATATACATCTGCAACACGCTGACTGGCAACAGATGACAGTACAAAATTCAAGAATATCAAATTTAAGTATTTTTAAAATGATGATGATGCTGTGACCACACCTGCAGTCCTGAAGATACGAAGGAAGTCATTTCTCCCAACCTTTCACGTCACACAGAGAGCTGTTCTGTGTGTCAATTTGCTAATGCTTTTAATGCTTTGGCAGGTGAGTGCTATTAAAGCTGAGATAGCAGGAAAGAAGAGTGACATAAAGTGGTGTGAAGAAGTGTTTGCCCCCTTCCTGATTTCTCATTTTTTTTCTATGTTTGCCACACTTAAATGCTTCAGATCATCAAACAAATTTAAATATTAGACAAAGATAACACAAGTAAATACAAAATGCAGTTTTTAAATGAAGGTGCTTATTATTAAGGGAAACAAAACTCCAAACCTACATGGCCTTGTGTGAAAAACTGATTGCCCCCAAACCTAATAACTGGTTGAGCCACCCTTAGCAGCAACAACTGCAATCTGTTTGCGATAACTGGCAATGAGTCTTTTACAGCACTGTGGAGGAATTTTGGCCCACTCATCTTTGCAGAATTGTTGTAATTCAGCCACACTGGAGGGTTTTCGAGCATGAACCACCTTTTTAAGGTCATGCCGCACAGCATCTTAATTAGATTCAGGTCAGGACTTTGACTAGGCCACTTCAAAGTCTTCATTTTGTTTTTCTTAAGCCATTGAGAGGTAGACTTGCTGGTGTGTTTTGGATAATTGTCCTGCTGCAGAACCCAAGTGCGCTTCAGCTTGAGGTCACGAACAGATGGCTGGACATTCTCCTTCAGGATTTTTTGGTAGACAGCAGAATTCATGGTTCTATTTACCACAGCAAGTCTTCCAGGTCCTGAAGCAGCAAAGTTTCCCCAGACCATCACACTACCACCACCATATTTTACTGTTGGTATGATGTTCCTTTTCTGAAATGCTGTGTTACTTTTACGCCGGATGTAATGGGACACACACCTTCCAAAAAGTTCAACTTTTGTCTCGTCAGTCCAAAGAGTATTTTCCCAAAAGTCTTGTGGATCATCAATATGTTTTCTGACAAAACTGAGATAAGCCTTTATTTTCTTTTTGCTCAGCAGTGGTTTCTGTCTTGGAACTCTGCCACGAAGGCCATTTTTGCCCAGTCTCTTTCTTATGGTGGAGTCATGAACACTGACCTTAACTGAGGCAAGTGAGGCCTGCTTTTTTTGGATGTTGTTGTGGGGTCTTTTATGACCTCTTGGATGGGTCGTCGCTGCGCTCTTGGGGTAATTTTGGTCAGCCGGCCACTCCTGGGAAGGTTCATCACTGTACCATGTTTTCGCCATTTGTGGATAATGGCCCTCACTGTGGTTCGCTGGAGTCTCAAAGCTTTAGAAATGGCTTTTATATCCTTTTCCAGACTGACAGATCTCAATTACTTTGTTTCTCATTTGTTCCTGAATTTCTTTGTATTGCAGCATGATCTTTTGGTCTACTTCACTTTGTCAGGCAGGTCCTATTTAAGTGACTTCTTGATTGAGAACAGGTGTGGCAGTAATCAGGCCTAGGTGTGGCTAGAGAAATTGAACTCAGCTTTCCAAAGATGTGATAAACCACAGTTAATTTATGTTTTAACGGGGGGGGGGGATGGAGGAAAATCCCTTTTTCACACAGAGCCATGTAGGTTTGGATTTTTTTTAATCCTTGATAATAAACACATTCATTTAAAAACTGCATTTTGTGTTTACTTGTGTTATCTTTGTCTAATATTTAACTTTGTTTGATGATCTGAAACATTTAAGTGCGACAAACAAAAAAATGAGACATCAGGAAGGGGGCAAACACTTTTTCACACCACTGTATGTGACTGCATGGTGTCAGGGTGTTTGCCTTCTCTCAATAACACAACACGATGCAAATATTAGATTTCATATCTCAAAAGAGTGTATGACAACTCTAAATCTGAAGATATTTCCAGTAATCAGTTTTAAATTTTGACACCCCAAGGACACATATGTATATGTAATTTTGAATACCAAAAACAGCTCAACAAAATATTCACTTGTAAAGCTCTGTCAAAAGGTTTTAAGCCTCTACTCTGATTTTTGGGAGGGCCAATCACTCATCAATCAAGGTGTGTTTGTTTTGCTAATTCAGACAATTGAAAGCGGGGTTTATTGGTTTGTAATGTCATTTTACACATTTAATGTTTCTTTAAGAGCTTAAAGGCCCTGTCACACCTTGACGATTTAGGCAGCATGTGCCAACTAAGGATGAGCCGATACTACTTTTTCAAGTCCGATACCAATACCGTGACTTTGAGTATCGGCTGATACCGATCCAAACCTGGTACGTCTTTCTTCTTTAAAACAACAAAAGTACAGAACATACTTTGGTAATGACTGGTTGCATTTTGCACACATATAAAACCACAAATCTAAAAGTAAAAGAATATATTACAAATTTGACTCAGTACAGCAGCACTGCTGCTTTTTTTTATTTTAAACTTTGCAACATTGGCAGCATTTCACTGGTCAGAACCATATAAATATGCATTCTCAAGTTTTAAGTGCAAGTTCATGCAAAACTTTGAAGTGGAGTATTTAAGTAAACATTCAGATGAAATTCAAAGTGCCACTTTATGTATGAGGTAAAAAATGCTGTAGATCTGAAAATAAAGGAACTGTATTTTTGACATTTATTATTCTTATTATTATTGTCATAAGTATTCTCCTGGTCCTCAGTTAATTTAGTAGTGTTTCTGATATTATTTTTTGTCCATTCTTAGATTTTAGGTTTGCTCTTATTTTGAAGTCATTCCGGTTCTATTTCGTGTAGCCTTGTTGTTCTAGTTCTGCTTCCATTTCACTGTTATAATTTATTATTTATGTTTCTGTCCTACCTCTCATCAGCTGTAACTCTCTGTTGAAAGGTAAGCCCATGTTATGTCTTCGTTTTCACGCTCCAGTCTGGTTTTCACTTTCAGTTTCGTTCTTTTGTTTAGGTTTCACTTTTAGCATCCAGCCTCGGAGCTGGAAAAGTACTTCCTTCTGCTTGGTTCTTGACAGGATTCAGCATACTCCTTTACCGTGATACTTTTGCAAGTGTCTTATCAAGTTGCTGGTGCTGACGTTTTGATGAAGAAAGAAAGAAGAAAACTGTAAACACTGGTACCACACAGCAACATACCGAGGTGAGTCCCACAGACAGGCTTCAGTGACACTTGTTGTTTCTGTTCATAGAAGCTGCGCACAGTGCAGCTGAGAACATATTCACACTTTCATTTTATTTTAATACTATTAATGTATCAGATTGGTAAATTACTTATATTCCTAACCAATACCAATCCAGCCATTTTGCCTGAATTGAACCCGATACGATACAGCGGATCGGATCAGCTCATCCCTAGTACCGACATATCAAAATTTCTCTAAAACGCTGGCATATGGCCAAAATTGTATGCATTGTGTATCCCTAATGAGTTGAACGTATTAGTAACTTATATAGAACGTTTTGATAACTTATAGATAACTTATACTAACAAATGCTTAGCGTGTTGCTGGCATTCACAACTTATGCCCAACGATAGTCTAATTTATGCAGAACTTATGCATACTGTAGCTTATCCTAACTTATGCATAGCGTGGTCATGCCAAACTGTTGTCGCCTCCTGATCCATGAATCCTAGGTGTGCGAGAACATGAAGGCTCCATTATCTTGGCTGAACTGAGATGATTCTCTCCTCCAGTGGGGGCCATAACCAACCTGGCAGATCTGTCAAATCTGTCAGGTCAGTCACGCCTACGGAAAGGATAAAACAGCTGATGTGACATGTCACGAGCGTCAGATGACAGTCGAAACATGTCAAGGTATGAAACATCTTGTCTGAATAGAAGAACAAGACCAGTTTGACATGGACATCTGCTCACCATAGAGTCTTGAGGAGTACTGACGGGTTGCTCCTGTGAACCAACGCTGCCAATACACCATTATACAGTAGCTGTAAGTTAGGAACACATTCAATAAATTCGGACCACGTCAAATACGTCTGCATACATCAATATACGTTGGAGATAAGTTTAATATAAGTTACACATACTGTAGGTTCAAAGCACATTACTCATAGGTTAGGAATAAGTTTGGGGTACGCTAGACATTATCTCAACATATTTCAACTTATGAGTAACTTACAAGTAATGTGTGTGAACATGTGTCGTGTGTCAATGATCACATAACTTACCTACAACTTATGATATATGAGCTATACGCTGGACACAAAAAATTTTTGATGACTTCACCATACTACGACGTATACCAGCATGCTTCAGCGTGCTCGTAACTTATACAAAACTTACCCATAACTTATTTGCTGTACATCAGCATATTTGCCAAATTTTTTAAACGTCAGCATACGCTGCCTACATCGTCAAGGTGTCACAGGGATAGGGCTGCACAATTAATTGAATTTTGATTGCGATCATGATTTTGCTGCCACGATTAAATTAACATGATCGTCGGCGATTGACAGTTAAAAGGCGGGCTCTGCTGTATATCAAATCAAGCATTTTCTCAACCAACAGCCAGACGATCACCAAGGGGCGAATGCACGTTAGAGTAACATTAAGCTGCAGAATTGACAAGCAAGCGCACCCTGTAGCAGCAGCCTTAAGTTTTCAATATTGTACTGGTGTGATGGTGAAACACAAACCAGATGTCGGGAGCAGAAGGTAACAGTAGGGCAACATGTGTAGGTGAGGAGCCAGTGCCTCAAAAGGATCATCATCCATTGTCTGGACGTGCTTTGGATCCACGGCAAGTGATGCTGACTAAAATGATGCGATCCATCATGGACAATCCTGATCACCCCCTCCACCACACACTGGACAGACAGCGGAGCACTCTCTCCAGCTGACTGCTACAGCTTTGCTGCCAAATGGTCAGGTACAGGAAATCTTTCCTGCCACATGTCATTTCACTCAACAATAACTCACTCTGATATTGAATTCTGGTCAGAATTATGCTGCCGTACTGCACCTTGTAGTCTAACTGGTACCTCACATTGCACCCTGCACCTGATAGTTCTGCATTGTACAGCGAGTACAATTCATGTATCTATACGGGTCACTATCTATTCATCTGCAATGTATATAAGTTATTTAGGCAATGTTACTTTCCATGGGTAATCCCTTTGTCTGTCATGTGTGTGTTTCTGTTGTTTGGTTGTCTACTGTCATGCTGCTGGTACACTGTAATTTCCCAGTTTGGGATCAATAAAGTACATCCATCCATCCATCTACTGTATCTATCTATCATTTGCAGTTTACTTTGTTTTACATTGTTTACATTTTAATTTTTATTTAAAATATTTTATTCTTAATTTTTTTATATACTAAAAGTATATCCACCTGGTCATTTTTTTTTTCCACAATATCTTTATTGAACCTTTTTTTTTTTTAAACAAACATGATACAAACAATCAAACACTAACACTAAAGTACTACAAAAAAAATAAATAAATAAATAAAAAAAAATGCACTAAAAAACACCAACAACCACCAACAAAATCAAATCTTCAACAATGCTCCTCTGTTTAGTCTAGACAATCCAACACATAAGTATACATATTATGTTCACCAGTTTGGAATTTACACGGTCCGCACATATCATTCACCTTCTTCTTCAAGAGTTATGTTTAAATTTTTTACATAATCAATAAAAGGTCTCCATATATTCTTAAACACAATTTCCTTTGATTTCAGTATATATGTTATTCTTTCTAATGGAAGGTTTGTTAACATCTGTCTTAACCACTGAGTCACATCTGGTCTATGAGTCTTTTTCCATAATAGTGCAATACATTTTTTGGCATTAAGCAAACTGAGGTCTATGAATGTTCTTTCACTTTTATTAAAATTATGCTTTTCTGGGTACAGACCCAACAAAAACAGTTTAGGATTCAATATGATTTGTTTTGAGATTATTTTTTCAATTGTTACCCTCACCTCTTCCCAAAACATTCTTATTAATCTACATTCCCATACACAATGAAATAGAGTTCCTTTACTTTCCATACATTTTGTGCACGTATCTGGTATATTTTTGTTATATCTATTTAACTCCTCCGGTGTAACATACATCCGCATTAACCATTTGAAATGTATCAATTTAAGGCGTACATTTATTGATTTGGTTTGAGCTTCTGTACAAGCCAATTCCCATTGTTCCTCTGAAATTTCAGTTTGCAGATCTTCTTTCCAGTAGTTTAATCTTTTCAGTGAATTTTCACTTGAAAATAGTGTCAATGAGTTATAAAACTCTGAAATAATACCCTTTCTTTTACTATCTTTCATCAACATTTTTTCCAAGGATGAATAGATAGGTCGAGTGAGAGCTTTATTTTGATTTGATCGAATAAAGTTTCTAAGTTGAAGATATTTAAAAAAATGTGTTCTATTGAGATTAAATTTGATCCTCAACTCTTCAAAAGACATTATGTTTTCTGCACATGGCAAATATAAATCCTGAATCTTTTGTATCCCTTTTAAATTCCATACTTTAAATACAGCGTCCGCTCTCCCTGGTTTAAAATATTGATTACCCCATATTGGACTAAATTGTGACAATAACTGTGGTTCTTTTAAATAGTTTTTAGCTTCACACCATATTTTGATCATATGCTTTACAAATGGATTTTTAACTTGTTTTTGTAATTTTTTTGCCGAATCTGAGTATATGAATATGGGAAGAGGTAAAGGTAAATTGTATGATTCCATTTCAGTCCAGTGAGGGAGATCATTTGATGAAAAATAGTATGTCATAGACCTCAGTTGTGCCGACCAATAATACAACATAAAATTTGGACATTTCAGACCTCCACGATCAAATGGTAAATATAATAAAGACAGACGTAATCTAGCCCTCCTGTTGTTCCATATAAACTCCACTAACTTTTTTTTAATTCTTGAGAATAAATCTAAAGGTGGTGGTAAGGGAATGTATTGAAATAAATAAAGTATTTTAGGTAAGATATTACTTTTAAGTATATTAATTCTCCCGATCATCGACATTGGTAGTGACATCCATCTCTGAAGTAACTCATCAATATCTGTCATTAAGGCTTCATAACTGACACTGGCGACTGATTCTAGCTTAGGCACAATTTGGATTCCTAAATATTTGAACTGATTTACAACATTGAATTGATTTACCTCAGGGGCTGGGTAATTTCTCTGGGTCTCATTTAGCATTAATATTGAAGATTTAGTTTTATTTATTTTATATCCTGATATTTCCCCGAAATTCTTTATTAAATTCAACAAGGTCGGAATTGATTTTTTAAGATTCGACATAAACAAAATTATGTCATCGGCATACAGGGAGATTTTATGTTCTGTTGGTCCAACTTTAATTCCATATATTTGTGACTGTAGACGTATCGCCATCGCTAAAGGTTCAATTGCCATAGTAAACAGTAAAGGTGAAAGTGGACAGCCTTGTCGACATCCTCTATTGATTTTTATTGATTTTGAAATATTGTTATTTGTTAGAATTTCTGCAGTAGCATTATTATATATTATCTGAACCCATTTTATGAAATTATTTCCAAGTCCAAACCTTTGTAGGACTTCAAAAAGAAAGGGCCATTCGACCCTATCAAAGGCCTTTTCGGCGTCCAATGATAGGAGAGCTGTATCCGGTGCTTCTTTATTAGAATAAATAATATTAAATAGTCTTCTTACATTATGGAAGCCTTGTCTTCCCTTTATAAAGCCATTCTGATCTCGATTAATAATATTTGGTAAAATTTCTTGTATTCGTCTTGCTAAAATTTTACAAATTATCTTAAGGTCGGCATTTAATAGGCTTATTGGTCTCATATTTTCACATTTATTAGAGGGCTTACCTGGTTTTGGCAACAGTATAATTAAGGCATTATTCATATATGATGGTAAATTACTATTTTGAAATGCTTCTAAAACCATTTCCAAAAAAGGTTTTGTTAATTTATTCTTAAATTTTTTATAAAGGTCAACTGGAAGACCATCTGGTCCTGCACTTTTTCCTGATTTCATATTATCAATGGCTAGTCCAACTTCTTCTTGACTAATTTTAGACTCCAGTATCTCCCTATTTTCATTTGGAATACACGGTATAAATAGTTCATTCAAAAACCCATGTAGTTTTGTTAAGTCAGATTCATTTTTGGTATCATATAATTTTTCATAGTAATCTCTAAAGGCTCTATTAATTTCTGAAGGATCTATAACTACCTGTCCATTACTTATAATACTGGTAATTGGTGTTTTAGATTCTAATTGTTTAATCTGCCATGCCAATAACTTTCCTGATTTTTCACCTTGTTCATAAAAAGATTGTTTCAATCTTAGAAGACTCGAGGCAGCTCTATTCGCTGATTTTTTGTCATATTCAGCTCTCAAAATCAGTAATTCGTTCTCCAACCTTGGATCTCTTCCTGCATATACTCTTTCTTGAAGAATTTTTATTTTATGTTCCAATTGGACTCTCTCCTCTCGAGTCTTCTTAGATTTTGAACCTGTATAACTAATAATATGTCCCCTAATAAAAGCTTTGAAAGCCTCCCACTTTACACATGCTGATGTTTGTGTAGTATTGATATCAAAGAACTCATCTATCTGTTTTTCTATATACTTAACAAATTCCTCATCCTGAAGCCATTTATGCTGAAATTGCCATCTACCTGGTTCCTTTGTCAATTTCTTATCTACATACATTAGACAGCAGGGTGCATGATCAGAGATCACGATGTTATCATAAAAACAGTTTTGAATCTTGGACCTTAATTCTGTGGAGATCAAAAAATAATCTATACGTGAGAATGTCTTGTAGGTATTGGAATAACAAGAGTATGCTTTAACTTGTGGTTTCATTTCTCTCCATATATCTATCAATTTCAATTCTTTCATAAAATGATTAATGGTCATCCTACATCCATTGTGCGTACAGTCCAGTCCTGTTGATCTATCTATACTGGGATTCAATGTACAATTAAAATCCCCTGCTATTATATGTTGCCCTGTAAGTGATGATAAGATAAGAAATAAATTGGCAAAGAACTTTTGATCATCTATATTGGGACCATATAAGTTCACCAAATTTATGTTTTCTAATAGCAAAGATCCTTGAATGATTACATATCTTCCAAATTTGTCTCCAATTACATTTTTCACTTGAAATGGGACTGATTTATGTATGAGAGTCATAATTCCCCTGGCTCGGGATGAAAATAATGAGGTGAAAACATTTCCTTGCCATCTACTCCTAATTCTTTTTACATCTTGCTCTATTAGATGAGTTTCTTGTAAAAACACAATTTTTGAACCCATGTCTTTTATTTTATTCATAACTTGTTTAAGTTTTTTTAAATTTTGTAGACCTCTGCAATTCCATGAAGTTAAATTAAGATTAACGCTTTGATTTATAATCAATAGGGAGTTTGGGATTACCTTGCAGTGTAAACATGCTCAAACAGAAAAGCAAAAAAATGAGTGGTTGAACATTCACCCTACAAACTACACACAAACAAATTCCCCCTTCCCACATTTGTGGCAATCCCCCCAAAAGCAAAAGAAAAATTCCGTCTCCCGATATAGCCATCGACCGTTCCACACCCACGAGGAACAGCCAAAGCCACTCCTTCTTCATCCTCCCAATCACCCTAACTCTACTGCTTTTAATAACGTAACATTAACTCTCTTCTGTAATTTTCCAATTTAACTCCAAATTTTTTTTAGCAATTTTGTACTTTTTTTTTTTAAATATGTAATACATTCTATATTTTGTAATCTTGTTATATGCTTCTAATCAGTTAAATGCTCAAATATTCTACCCTATATTCTGTTCATGCTTAGCTCCCACCAGTCTCTTCCTGGATCTTCTTGATGAGCTCCTGCGCCTCCTCGGGGGTCTTGAAGATGTGTGTTCTGCCCTCATATGTGACCAGAAGTCTTGCAGGGTGAATCACTCCATGACGAATCTCAAGGTTGCACAGTTCTTTGCGGATGGGGTCAAACTGCTTCCTTAATTGTTGGATTCCTGAGGCCAAATCTGGGTAGAACCGCACCTGCTGATCTTGGTATTTAATTTCTCCTTTGGCCCGCACCGCGTTGGAGATCGTCATCCTGTCTCTGTAGCTGAGAAACTTCATAATTAGCGTCCTCTGTGCTGCCTTGTTACCTCTCGGTGGGCCAATTCGGTGGGAGCTTTCCAAGACGACTGATGATTTTAGCTCCGCGTTGTTCAGCGCCTCCGGGATCCACCCCTCCAAAAAGGAGCATGAATCACGACCTTCGGCTCCCTCCGGTAAACCCACCAGCCTCAGGTTGTTCCTTCTGGACCGAGATTCCAAGTCCAGAACGCTATTTTCCAGATCTTTATTTTTTTTTTCCAAAGTGCGCACCTTTATTTGAAGTCCGCTGATTTCATCCTCCGCACTTGAAACACGAAGCTCCACCTGCGTCACTCGCTCCACGCAGTCACCCAACTCCTTTCTCATTGCATCCAACGCTGCCATAATCCCATCAAGTTTAGCGGAAAAGTCTGCTCTCATTGAGCTAATGGCAGCCAGCACTGCACCTGTGCCGCCATCGTCAGCAGCAGCAGTTACCGCACCCCCGCTAGTTTCATCCGCCATATCCGCAGCTTTTTCTACTGCGCCACAAACTTTAAAGTCCGTTAATTTGGACTGCTTCGGCGATTCAATTTTTCCCCCTCCTGATTTCCCAGCCTTAGTCTTCACCGGCATATCCTCACCCAAACGCTGGGAAAAGTTCTGTTCCAAATGAGAGAGTTATTTGCCGAATTTTTATTTCCAGGGGCAGAGCAGAGTGATACGTGTCCTTCTAGGCGGCCGCCATAACTGGAAGTCCACCTGGTCATTTTAATAATTAAAAACTGAAAAATCTGTGCAGAAAGTATCAGTTCTGTATAATTTGGTCCAGTTACAGTGAAGAAGTTGCCTAATTGATTCAGTGGCAGCTCTGCAGATAGATTTATTGTTGTAATGGTGTTTTAAACGTTGAAATCCCCCCCAAAAAAGAATTAGATAAGGATAAAAAAAATCTAATTTCTGCTTTGGTTTATCATAGTTTCCTCATATACAATGCTAATTATGCTAGGGGAAAATTATGTGAGGTCTTTGCCTTATCTATAGAGATCAAAATTATGCATGTAGACTTGTAGAGTTATAATAGATTTATTTTGGGTATGTCTGTTTTGGCATGGAACACCTCAGAACGGCCTTGGGACTTACCAAAACACAATTTTCCTCAATATGGGCTCTTAAAACAAAACAAAGTTGGATATATATATATATATATACAGTATATATCAATGTAAATTTGCACAATTTCTTTTCAAATGAAATTAAAGTTGAGTAAATCATGGGATGCTGACAGTTATAATAGGCCTAATACCACAGCGTAATCCAGCCAGTCAACCCTTCATGGCATAATCTTCACTTAAAAGCCTTCATGAGCAAGTCTCCTTGTATGAATCTAAACCCTGTTCCTCAGCTCAGCGTAGCAGTAATCCCACTAAGGCTCTTAGAGAAAGTGAAAGTATTTCAGAAGGAAGGCAGGGGCTTTGTGACCGGCACAGACTCACTGTGTACTGTATTATGTCTAATGAATAAACATCTTACAAAGCGTCTCACGAACCGAGGGAGATCCTGAACCAGCAGTCGGGGGGTGATTCACACTCTATCTCAGCCATCAGAGGCAGGTGCAATCACTCGTGATTTCCAGGTGGTGAAGGGTTTTTCTGAACATCAGCTCTAGCTGGGACGCCATGACTCATACTCTCCCGCCTCCACCACTCCTGCTTCATCCTACTCCTTCCTCCTCCCTCACTCTGGCACACCTCCAACACCACTCTGTCCTTGTACTCAAGTGGACATGCTCCAACCTGAATTCATGCCCAGGACGGGTCACAGAAGAGAGGCACAAAGAAATAAAGGTCAGATCTATTAAACTGTGGGTTAGCTGGGAGCCATGATAGGACAGGAGGGAAGCGGGAGCAGCTGGTAGCCCATTGATCTCTGACTTTGTACAAGATACTTCCCGTGTCTACCTTCTACCTATTGATGAGGACAGGCTGAGCCAATATCTCTGATCTGCACAACCACCGTCAGTGGAACACAATTAGTATTTGATCAAAGGATTCTTAAAAAAAAAATGGCAGAACCACACATCAACCTGGCCAGAACTGCTGACTCTCCGTGTAGGATTCACTTGGGAGTTTGTTTGGTTTTTAATCTATTCAGTGTTTCTCCACAAAGACAAAATGCAACACAGAACACCAACTGAATATGCATGACGAGCTGCAGCACTTCTCTAAAAGCTTGGGATTCAAGCTGATTTCCTGGTCTGACAGCACCAGATGGGATGAAATGAGATGGGATTTAATCTCCATCTCTGCGGGGGGAGACGGGGGGGGGGGGGTGCTGTAACATTCATCACGTCAGGTACAGGCCCGGGCTTGACGCAGAGGGCCGAATACGCACTAACCCAGTCTTCACGAAACCTCTCCGTGAGTGTGAGCTTGTCAGTCACGCACATCTCGTATAACAAATATTTCCATTTCAGGCATTTCCCTCATCAGTGCAGTTTGGTGGACGCCGTCGGTATGTGTGGCACGGAGCTCTGGAGTCCATATATCAGATCAAACCCACATTACAAGCGGAAAAGACAGACAACATGTGACGCATGAAATATATATTATTCTGACTAAAACTGGCATTGGGTATCCTTTAGTGGAAAAAGCACAATAAAACCGCAGAGCGTCGTTTGAAAAGACTGTCTTACCTCGACGTTTTCCCACGCGCAATGGGACAATACAGCCAGCAATAAAGGTATTGCGGTATGTCCCATTTTCTCGCCTTCCTTCGGTCACTCTGTCTCCCTTTTTACGACGAAGTTGCTAATGTTAAAATAACTGGCTCCAGCATACGCTGTCTGGCTACATGGAGTGGAAGTGATGGACTCTGCCTCCCCGTGAAATCTCCTGCGTCTTCCTCCTCCTCGCTCTCGCCAACGGGCTTCTCCAATGGCAGCCGGGGATTTTATGGGGATGAAGGCTGACAGAACCAAGCCCTGTTTCTGCGGCTGTTCATCACACGCCGTATCCCGGGGTCCTCCGTCGCTGTGTCTTAGCAAAGGGAGACCTCTGCTGGCGATGGATTTAAATTCACCACAGGAGCTGGCCTGGCGGGTCTGCAACCTGCGGCTCTTGAGCCATACGTGGTCTTTTGCGCATGAAAAGAGGGCCAGAGGCAAGTAGTACACGCCATGCAAGCACATGCACTCAACTGTCTTTTTCCCCACAAAACTGTAGTTTTATTGTACGGTAGATACTTTTTATTCTTACTTGAGAACATTTATTAAGAAAAGACTGCACTTTTACGCAAGCAAGACATTATGCTCTTTGAACTGCGTTAAATTTTACTGATTTGATTTGGTGTGTCCAATTTTGGCCACTTTTTACACACTGGCTTTTTTTTATTTAAATGGGTTATTCATTGTACTTTTTCCACATTTTAACAGTTCACACATGTCTTAATGACATGTTTGTTACATATTGGGGTAACATTTTATTTATCCATCCATCTTCTACCGCTTTTCCGGAGGTCCGGGTCGCGGAGGCAGCAGTTCAAGCAGAGGAGCCCAGACTTCCCTCTCCCCTGCCAGCTGCTCCAGCTCTTCAGAGAGGATACCAAGGCGCTCCCAGACCAGCTGGGAGACATAGTCTCTCCACTGAGTCCTGGGTCTGCCCCGGGGTCTCCTCCCAGTGGGACGTACCTGAAACACCTCAAGTGGGAGGCGTCCAGGAGGCATCCTAATCAGATGCCCATACCACCTCAACTGTCAAAATGTTGATGTTATGGGCATCAACATTTTATTTAATGACTTAATTATTGCTGTGTAATTGTTTATCATCTTTTGCAGCTGTCTCTAAGAATGGTTAGTTTCAGTGCATGTCTCTTTAAATCTCTAAGGCCACATTTAACTCCGCCCTCCCTCTTACAACACTATTACTAATCTTAGCTGGCTAGATCCTAGGTCCTAGCAAATAATGATAATCATGTGACCAATAGATGCATTTCAGAAGGTTAAAATCTACAAACACAGAATTTTTCAGTCAATGGCCCCTTTATTTTATTTATTTTTTTATTTTATTTTTGTGTACTTTATTGATCCCCAGAGGGGAAATTCAGGGCATCCACCTTAAATTGAAATCACTGGATTTTTTTAAGGTCACAAAATAGTTAATTAATTAATTTATTTATTAATTTATTTGATTTTGTATACTTTATTGATCCCCAGAGGGGAAATCCAGGGCATCCACCTTGTTAGATGAAGGAGCCACGGTACAACGCTAACCCTTCACCATTCACACACACATTCACACCTAGGGCCACTTTAGAGTCTCCAATTAACGCAGCCTGCATGTTTTTGGCCTGTGGGAGGAAACCGGAGAAATCCCGGAGTAATCAGAATCAGAATCAGAATCAGAATCAGAATCAGGTTTATTGCCATTGTTCATGTAGTACACAAACTAGGAATTTGTCTCGGTACAATGCTGCAACATTAAACATGATAAGATAAAAGAAATAAACTATACATGTAATAAAGTGTAGGATAAGATTAAGTGATACTGGTCAACAGTTAAAATATATTAGCCAGCAGCAGATACTGTGGAGAACTATATAGTGCAGTCGGTAATGCAGGAAGAAAACAGTGATGATTGACATGAGTCTGGTTGAGCTGCTGTACATAGTGCACGAGAGTCAATAAGTCACTTAGTGTTCAGCAGTCTGATGGCAGAGGGGAAGAAGCTGTTCATGTGACGGGAGGTTTTAGTCTGGATGGACCGAAGTCTTCTACCAGAGGGGAGGGGGGCAAACAGTACGTGACCAGGGTGTGAGGGATCGGCTATGATCCGGCCAGCACGCCTCCGGGTCCTGGAGATGTACAGATCCAGGAGAGATGGGAGCTTGCAGCCGATCACCTTCTCAGCAGTGCGCACGACGCGCTGCAGCCTTACGCAGACACACGCGTAAGCAGACACACGCGCAAACCCACGCAGACACGGAGAGAACATGCAAACTTCACACAGATCACTGCTGGTCAGGGGCTGGGATCAAACCTGGGATCCCATGGCCAAGGGTGAGTTGCTGTGCTGCCACAGTGCTAACCACTGTGCCACCGCGCCGCCCAATTTAATTTAATTTATCTATTATTATGGATTTTTAGATAGATGTACTTCATTGATCCCAAACTGGGAAATTACAGTGGGTTATTATATTAGAGGGTACATGCATATAAGCCAGTTTAGGAAGCTTGGGATCAGTCCGCCAAAGTCTCCACCTTTGACCACCACCTGATCCACATAGCACCGGACCGCCATGATCCCCATGATCCCTCCAGCTGGAAAAAGGTGGATTGTCCTCTCCGGGTTGGGGACAAGCTCCTGTCCCAAGTGGAGGAGTTTAAGTATCTTGGGGTCTTTTTCACGAGTGAGGGGAGAATGGAGCGAGAGGTTGACAGATGGATCGGCGCAGCATCTGCAGTGATGTGGACGTTGTACCGGTCTGTTGTGGTGAAGAGGGAGCTGAGTTCTAAGGCAAAGCTGTCGATATACCAGTCAATCTATGTTCCTACTCTCACCTATGGTCACTGGGGAGAGGCTGGGGAGAGGTCACTGGCTGGGGAGAGGGAATTCTTGAACTGCTGCCTCCACGACCCAGGGCTCCGGAAAAGTGGTAGAAGATGGATGGATGGATGGTACATGCATATACGTAGTTAATATTTTAGTTTCCTTAGATATTTAAGAGAAAAATCCTTTATTTGGACAGGGTAAATAAGTGAAAATTTGCTAAAGAATGGAAAAAAACTGCCCCTCATGGATCATCACCTTATCGTGGTGGGGGGGTTTGCGTGCCCTAGAGATCTTCAGGAGCTATGTTGTTCAGGGCAGGTAGGGTCACCCAAAACAAACTGGTCCTGGGTTAAGGGCCAGACTAGGAACGATCCAACAGACTCTCATGATGAATGCTAGAACAAGAATTCAGTGTACCCCACCTGGTACGTGGCTACCGGGGCCCCACCCTGGAGTCAGGCCTGGGGGAGATGCTCGATGGCTAGTGTCTGGTGGCTGGGTTTCCACCCATGGAACCTGGCCAGGATCAACCCGAAGGAGTTACATGGGTCCGCCCTCCAGTGAGCTCACCACCTGCAGGAGGGATCATGGGGGTCCGGTGCTATGTGGATCAGGTGATGGTCAAAGGTGGAGACCTTGGCAGTCTGATCCCAAGCTTCCTAAACTGGCTTTTGGGACATGGAATGTCACCTCTCTGGTGGGGAAGGAGCCTGAGCTGGTGCATGAGGTTGAAAGATACTGGCTAGATATAGTTGGCCTCACCTCAACACACAGCTCCGGTTCCGGAACCAGTCTCCTGGAGAGGGGCTGGAGCTTGGCCTACGCTGGAGTTGCCCAGGGTGAGAGGCAACGAGCAGGGGTGGATATTCTTGTAGCCCCCCACCTTGCTGCCTCTATATTGAAGTTTTCCCCGGTGGATGAAAGGGTTGTTTCCCTGCGCCTTCGGGTCCTGACCATCATTTATACCTATGCACCAAATGATGGTTCAGAGTACCCACCCTTTTTGGAGTCTCTGACTGGGGTGCCGGAGAGTGCGCCTCTTGGAGACTCCATTGTCCTACTGGGGGACTTCAATCCGCACGTGGGCAATGACAGTGAAACCTGGAGAGGGGTGATTGGGAGAAACGGCCAGCCTGATCTGAACCCGAGTGGTGTTCAGTTATTGGACTTCTATGCTAACCACAGTTTGTCCATAACAAACACCATGTTCAAGAATAAGGGTGTCCATATGTGCACCTGGCACCAGGACACCCTAGAGTGATGATAATCAAGTCAGTGGTGATAATGCACCTGTGGGCTGGTTGCCAACCGCCAATCAAATCTAAAAGAAGAAGAAGAAGAAGGTCGCAGGTCGATGATCGACTTTGTTATCGTGTCATCAGACCTGCAACCGTATGTCTTGGATACTCGGGTAAAGAGAGGTGCGGAGCTGTCAATTGATCACCACCTGGTGGTGAGTTGGATCCGATGGCAGGGGAGGATGCCATTCAGACCTGGTAGACCCAAACATATAGTGAAGGTGTGCTGGGAATGTCTGGCTGAGGCCCCTATCCGGGAGGTCTTCAACTCCCACCTCCGGAAGAACTTCAGCCACATTCTGAGGGAGTCTGGAGACATGGAGTCTGAATGGGCCATGTTCTCCACCTCCATTGTTGAAGCGACTGCCCAGACATGCGGCCGCAAGGTCATCAGTGCATCTCGTGGTGGCAACCCCCGAATCAAGTGGTGGACACCAGTGGTGAGGGGGACCATTAAGCTGAAGAAGGAGTCCTATCAAGCTTGATTGGCTTGTGGGACTCCCGAAGCAGCTGAGGTGTACCGGCAGGCCAAGCGGAGTGGATCTTGGGTGGTCTAAAAGACAAGTTGAAGGTTTGGATGAGGAAACTATTTTGTCTAACTCACAAAGGTCGATTGGAGTAAACTCATCAAGACAGACATCAAAAGAAGGAGTTGTAGTAGTTACAGTATTTAAGTTAACTGTGTCATATCCGGCTCTAGGGAGCCGGGCAATCAGAGCCAGGGACAAGCCAGTGAGTCGAGATGTTTTATTCTGGGTAAGGGATGAGGAGAGCACAGACACTCATACAGACGTACATTCTCAGGCTGCACAGCGCAGGGGTAGGTAGCTCGTACCGGACGTGGGGGTAACAAGATGTGCATACTCACAGCGGGATACAAACACCGGAATGCTGCAAGGGGAGTTGAGGCTGACACCAGACGAAGGGGCTTCAGCCTAGCAGTGCTTATGTCGCAGCCCCGAATGATCGAAGCTGCTCCTCTTTATACTCATTAACAGCGCCCCAGCTGATGAGGATTAATTGGCCCCAGCCGTCCCGTGACACTGACAGCTGGGAACCAGCTGAGGCACTGCCCAATGAGAGGCAGGGATAAAAGGAGCATGGGCTGAGCGCCGAGCCGGCGTCTCACCCCATGGTGACAGAGCCTCCCCCTCACGGTCGGGCTCCCGAACGACCAGGAACATCCCAGCCCCCCCCCCTCCCCACCTAGGGCGGGCGGAAGGGAGGCAGGACCGGAGGGGAAGATGCAAAGGGAAGGACAAAAAAAAAAAAAAAAAAAACAATAGACCAATGTAGGGCAGCAGGGCAGAGAAAAAAACCCCAAATACAATACCCTACAACACAGGGAAAAGGATTAACCCAGAGCACAGTTAGGGAGAAAACTGAGTTAGGACACAGGTAGGGAAAATACCAAATATGACTACAGACAGCATACAAATAACGTATAGATCGGGGCAAAAAAAAAGAAAACCAAAAACCCACCAAAAAGGTGGCAGGAATGAATAAAGCAATCACACAGTATAGTTAAGGGGAACAAAACACACTACTCCATAATGCACCAACAAGACAAAGGTCAGGACAAAAGATGAAAAACGCTGTGCATGGATACTAAAGAAAACAAAACACACAGCACTGAATATATAAAAGATCACCTAAAGAAACAGAGGTGACAAGGACAAATGGGTAATAATGAAGTATGGTTAAGTGGGAATGAAACACATTACTTCAAACAATAACCAACACAGTCAATGTTAAAGCCGGGGACAGGGAAGGCCCCCCACGAGGATAATAAGACAGAATGGGGTGATCACAGAGTATGGTTGAACAGGAAACCACACGCATACTCCATGATGCACCGACGAGGCCAAGGCAAGGATGAATGAAAACGCTGAGTAAAGATAAGAAAATGCAATACACAGCGCGATACATAAGGTGAGTCACCAAGAGGAAAAAAGGTGACAGGGTAACAGGATAACAATACGATAAAAATGCTGAGTATGGTTAAAAAAAAACACAGCACAAAAACATATATTCCCCTAATGGACAAAGAAACTACACCCGAGTGACCTCAATAATAATAAAAGAAGTAAAGGACACCCGAGGAGACGGCAGGCAGAGTCCAAAACGGCTGGAATTGTTCTGGTAATCTCCCCGCCCATTGTCCAGTTGGCAACCCGGGGAAGAGAAATGTTCGGACGGCGAACTCTGGGCCCAGATCCCAGGAATCCAGTCCAACGGCTGCCGAACCAGGCCGCCCAAAGGCAAACACAGACCAGTGGGGGGAAACCAGATCGCCGAACCGAAAGTTTTGCGGGTCGGGTCGTCGACCCGCATCACTCAACCACCAGGACCGTTGAGACGGACGAAGGGCCAGAGCGGATCCCGGTGGAAGAGGCTCAGGGGAGAGCCGATGACGAGGGCGGCGGGCCTCAGGGAAACGGCCACCTCCTCACCGGACCTGGACAACACTGGGGCAGCACCCACGTCGGACCCCGATCGGGCCTCAGGCGAACCCACGTTGGACCCCGATTGGGTCTCGGGCGAACCCACGTTGGACACTGCACCAGAACCGACCTCCAACGTTGAACCCGGACCCTCCAGCACCACGAGGAACAGCAACTCCTCGCCGGTGACCCTGGAAGAAGGCTCAGAAGAGAAAACAGAACCGGGATCAGGATCACCGGCAGCGCCAGAACCCGGCGAGACGAGCTCAGACGCAGCGGGCGGCTGCACCCTGCTCGTCTCCCCTGGAGATAGGCTGAAGTGCTCAAAGATAAAAAGAAAGAAAAGAAAGGAGAGCACTCGCCTGATCTCGGGTTCTGACGCCGTCCAGGACTGCGAAGATCCAGGATCCGTCGTCAGGAGGTCGTTGTCAGGCTCCCATCTAGCCGCGTCGGGCCCCGCAGCCAGCACGATGGTCAGCGCAGCTTGAGATTCCTCCAGCGCAGGTAACCCCGCCGACGACCCACTCGGCGTGAAGCCAGAAGAATCTCGTCCCGCTGGACCGAACCGCTCCTCCGTGGAGACCCAGGGACGCTCAGTCGTCAGCGTAGACTCCACGCAGCAGTCAGTCCCCCTCCTCCGTCCGCAATGTAGCTGCGGAACCACAGGCCCTCTCCATATCCCACCACGTTGACCCGGAGCCGGGGACCGCTCGGCGGAGAGAGACACAGAGGATGCGGGATTAGGCATACAGGTTACAGCAGGTGGGGAGAGTTCAGGGAGCTGCGAACCCTGAACTTCTCCAGGGATGTGACAGAGCAAATCATTAAGCAGGTGTGAAAACACAATGACTTGCCTGCCCCCTGGAGGTTGAGTATCGCCTGCTGTAGTGGAATCTGCTTCTTCCTCTCCCCGCCCGGCGATAACGGAGGACCCCCCGGGAATTCGTCTGAGGGTCGCTCACGTTGTCTCCAGCAGAGAGCTCACCAGGCCGGGATTCCAGGCACACACAGCGGTCAGGAAGCGCGTCGAGGAGGAGGGGGAAACAGCCGGGGTGAGCCAGCCCGAATGTCCAGGAATGACAGCGGGGAAACGAGGCTCAGGGGACGAGGCTGTAGAATCTCCACACTGACGAGGCGAAGGGATGACAGCTGCGTGGGAGGAACGGTCCTGACGATGACCCAGAACTGGATCCGGACGAGGTTCGTGCAGAGGTGACTCGGCGATGTGATGACGACTACTCCCAGGGGACGAAGCGAGGGGGAAACCCAGGATTCGCCGCTCCAGATCGGAGATCGAGACGAGGAAGGCGTCGAGCACGGGAAGGCTTCGTAGCCCTGAAGTCCTCACCATCAATCTCACTGCCGCCGCCACATGCCTGAAGGTGGTGACAGGAAACACAGTAGAGCTCGCGACAGCCACTCGACCCCGGACATAACTGCTGTCAGCTGCGGCTCCTCGAAGGGAATCCCGAGTGACGTGGCGCAGGTCGGGGGAAGTCCTCTGGTTGGCGCGAACTCCCGGACTGGAATAGCGGCAGGAACGGGACTCCAAAGCGGGGAAAGACGTCGCCCACTTCGACTCCCTGCCGGGATTTCCATCCACCCCGTGGAGCTTCTCTCGCTGTGTACCTGCAGCGTCTATCCTGGCACTGTCCTCCAGATGGTACAGAGAGTGAGGGTGACAGTCCAGGAGTTCCTCAGCACGACCCGGATGCCAGCGTCTCGCGTTGGAGGCGTCGTGCAGGGTGAAGAACGTCCCGTCGACTGCCTCCGAGATGGACCTCAGCCCGTCGCCCTGGCGCCGGAAGTGACTCCTGGGAAACGGCATGCTAGCAGCGCTGACACCCGGACAGAAAGGTACATTTCCACAGCGACTCACGGCCGCCGGCAACTCTTCTGGCTGCGACATACTGTCATATCCGGCTCTAGGGAGCCGGGCAATCAGAGCCAGGGACAAGCCAGTGAGTCGAGATGTTTTATTCTGGGTAAGGGATAAGGGATGAGGAGAGCACAGACACTCATACAGACGTACATTCTCAGGCTGCACAGCGCAGGGGTAGGTAGCTCGTACCGGACGTGGGGGTAACAAGACGTGCATACTCACAGCGGGATACAAACACCGGAATGCTGCAAGGGGAGTTGAGGCTGACACCAGACGAAGGAGCTTCAGCCTAGCAGTGCTTATGTCGCAGCCCCGAATGATCGAAGCTGCTCCTCTTTATACTCATTAACAGCGCCCCAGCTGATGAGGATTAATTGGCCCCAGCCGTCCCGTGACACTGACAGCTGGGAACCAGCTGAGGCACTGCCCAATGAGAGGCAGGGATAAAAGGAGCATGGGCTGAGCGCCGAGCCGGCGTCTCACCCCATGGTGACAAACTGTGGGAAGAATCTGATTGATTTTGTCTCTGATGGATGAAATTTTATTATTGAAAAAGTTCATAAAGTCCTGACTAGTAAGCTCTAAGGGAATGCTAGGATTGACAGAGTCCTGACTCTTTGTTAACCTGGCTACAGTACTGAAAAGAAACCTGGGATTATTCTTGTTCTCTTCTATTAATGCAGAGTAATTACTTGTTCTAGCTTTTCTAAGAGATTTTTTATAAATTAAAAGATGATTTCTCAAAGCTAAATAGATTTCATCTAAATTAGTAGAGCGCCATTTTCTTTCTAATTGACGAGTCTTCTGTTTTAAGCTACGAGTTTCTGTGTTGAACCAAGGAGTTAGAAATCTCTGATTAGACTTTTTCTTTTTTAAGGGGGCCACCAAGTCTAGAGCTTGATGCAGTGAAGCTGTAACACTATCCACGATGTTATCAATTACAGAAGGAGCAAGCTGTCTATAGCTTATTTCCGTTGTGTTGACACATGGCATAGAGGAAACAATCTGCATACATTTGGAAACAGCATCATCTGAGAGGCATCTACTGTAATAATATTTTTCTTTAGGAGCCAAATAGTCAGAAATAGTAAAATCAAAGGTTAACAGACAATGGTCTGACAGTACAGGGTTATGAGGAGACACTACAAGATTTTCTATTTCTATGCCATATGTCAGAACAAGGTCCAATGTATGGTGGAGGTAATGAGTAGAATTTCCTACTTTCTGAGAAAACCCAATCGAGTCTAATATTGAATTAAATGCCACATTAAGGCAGTCACTATCTACATCCACATGTATATTAAAGTCCCCTACTATAATTACTCTATCAGATTTCAGCACTAAATCAGCTAAGAAATCAGCAAATTCGGATACAAATTTTGAGTAGGTTGATGGGGGACGATAAACTATGGCAAATAAAATTGGGTTTAACCTAAAATTGCTAAAGTGCCCAATACTGAGGACCAGGCCCTCAAAGGAATTATAACATGTTTTTTGCTTTACATTAACTAGTAATTTGGAATGGTAAATTGTTGCTACTCCTCCTCCACGACCAGAACTTCTGGGATTTTGACAGTTTAAATAACCAGAGGGAGTTGATTCATTTAAACCAACATAATCCTCTTGCCCTAACCAAGTCTCTGTAAGGGAAATTAAATCAATCTGATGATCAATTAACAGATCATGGACTAACAGAGACTTGGGAGTTAGAGACCTAATTTTTAATAAACCACATTTAATTTTTAAATTATGAGGAGGAACAAAGGCCAAATCATTCAATTTAGAGGCTTTATGTTGAATTTGAGTTTTACCAATGTTTTGCTTTATCACTTTGGGATGCTTATACATTATATTTTTATTCACTTTGGAGGGAGCAGACAACGATTCTCTGATGGGGAAGTCAGGGGCTAAGCTGAGGGGTGGTGGATGAAGAGGAGCTGCAGAGAGGCGTGTAAGACTGCGACTCTGCTTCCTGGTCCCAACTCTGAGTAGTCAGGGTTTTGGAAATTTGGATAAAAAAGATGCCAGATTGTTAGATAAATGAGAAGCACCATCCAAAGTGGGATGAATGCTGTCTCGTCTCATAAGACCAGGTTTTCCCCAAAAAGAGCTCCAATTGTCAATATAGCCCACGTCATTTTTAGGACACCACACAGACAGCCAGCGGTTCAAGGATGACGAGCGACTAAACATGTCATCACTGGTCAGATTGGGGAGGGGCCCAGAGAATACTACAGTGGCAGTCATCGTTTTTGCAAAGTCACACACCGATTCTACATCAAGTTTCGTGACTTCCGACTGCCGGAGACGGATGTCATTAATGCCGGCGTGAATAACAATTGTGGAATATTTACAGTTACTTTTAGCCAGCATTTTCAAATTTGACTCGATGTCGCCTGCTCTGGCCCCAGGAATGCATTTGACTATGGCCGCTGGAATCTCTAGGTTCACGTTTCTGACTACAGAGTCGCCAATGATCAGAGTTTTTTCCTCAGCGGGTGTGTCGCTGAGCGGGGAAAAACGATTAGAAACGTGAACAGGTTGGTGGTGTACCGGGGCTTTGCGACTAGGCTTCCTTCTCACCGTCACCCACCCAGTCTCCTCGCTGCTGAGGAGAGCCGGGGAACCGCTGACAGGGGGGCCTAAGCTAGCTAGCTCCGCTGCAGCTAATGGGCGTCCGTCAAGATTAACTGGCGCAGACGGTGTTTCAATGCAGCGGAGCCGGGATTCCAAATCAGACAACCTCGCCTCGAGCGCCTCAAAAAGATAACATTTATTACATTTACCGTTATCGCTAAAAGAAGCAGAGGTGTAGCTAAACATCTGACAGAGAGAGCACACCAGAGGAGAGGAAAGAGAGCTAGTAACCATAGCTAATGGCTGGAGAGCAACCACACAGGCAAACCACACAGGCAGACAGCAAAACAGGAAGTGACGATACGTTACCACAAGGAAGTGACGATGATCCTCAACATAATCAGATGTTAAACAATGATTTATTGTGCTCAGGTGATTGAAACATGTGGAGAGTCAGACAACCAGATGTTAAGCTGGTGACAGGGAGTGCTCCCTCCCGTTGGGAGGACTGAGTTCTGAACCGCCGGGAGGATGAATCCTTAGTCCGCCGGGAGGAAGAATCCTGAACCCCCAGGAGGATGAATCCTTAGTCCACTGGGAGGATGGTAGTAGTAGTAGTAGATTAGTTTATTTGACAGGGACAGTGCAATAAACATAGACAATTAATCAAAGACAATCAATCTGATGTGTTGCACATAGAGTGTATAGCTATTAGCTAATTTGCAACTCTTGTCCCTGGATGGGCTTTAGAAAAAAGAATCAAGATAAAAAATATACACAATAATCACATACATCAATGCAGAAAAATTATAAATACACAATTATAAATATTATATTATAAATACACAAATATAACAGCCTGACTCACATTTAACATAAATATTATAAATATTATAAATACACAAATATAACAGCCTGACTCACATTTAACACATATAACATAACTCACATTTGCCTATTTCAGGCCTTCCTCCCTCCGTCACTCACTATAAACAAACACATTTATTCCTTCCCTTCATTCACTCTCACTCTGCAGACAGTTAATTCATACATGAGTACATTCTTGTTTATTTTTCAGCCAGTTTTTAACATTTTTAGTGAATGTTTTAAAGTCCGTTATTATTTTAATTTCATTTGGCATTGTGTTCCAGATGTGACTGCCCTTTATAGAGAAAGCTGTTTGTCCAAATGTGGTTCTGCGGTGGAATATTTTACAGTTATTGTTAACAGAACTCCTGGTGGCTCTGCTGCTGTCCTGTCTTTGGATGAAACCAGCAAGTGGCTCGGGTGCTGATTTATGGAAACATTTGAACGTTAACTTCAGAAGACAGAGGTCAATGAAACTCTCAAAACTCAATAGGTTGTATTTTTTTAAAACATTACAGTGATGCCACCTAATGGGCTTTTTGTCCAAGATTTTTAGGGTTTGATTATATAATGAACCTATATGTCTTATTGTGGAAGGGGCTGCTTGAGCCCAGACTGTCAAACAGTATGATATATGAGAAAAAACCATAGAATGCATATACAGTGCAGCTGCTTCGTAAGGTATGTAATATCTAATTAATTTAAAGCAGTTCAGATTTTTTTTTACTGTTTTTGAAATTTTCTTTATATGAAGATTAAATTTGAGTTGAGGATCTAGTACAATGCCAAGGTATTTGAATTCTGTAGCTAAACTGATGTCATGATCATGTATATTAACTTTAAAATGTTGCAGGTTACATTTTTTGATTGAAAAGCACATTGAAACTGTTTTCTGAAGGTTCAGCAATAGATGGTTCTGGAAGAGCCACTCTTGGACATCAACCATACTTGTAGACAGTACATCTGCAGCCTGTGCTGGAGTCTTGGCAGCTGTGTAAATAACTGCATCATCTGCATAAAGTTGGCATGTTGCAGCTGAGCAGTGTAACGGCAAGTCATTAATAAAAATGCTGAAAAGTAAAGGACCAAGAATGGACCCTTGTGGGATACCCATGCGGTTGTTTAAAAATGAGGATTTATCCTGGTGAACTTTTACACACTGTTCTCTATTCTGGAGATAAGATGCAAACCATTCTAATGTATTTGGGGAGAAGTTAAAAGATACCATTTTGGATAAAAGCAAACTGTGGTTTACAGTATCGAAAGCCTTTTTGAGATCTAGAAAAACAGCTCCTACCACATTACCCCTGTCCAAGGACTGTTTGACGTTTTCAATAAGGCAACAATTTGCTGTTTCTGTTGAGTATCCTGGTCTAAAACCAAATTGATGTGGATGAAGAAGTTGACTGTCTTGTAAGTAGTCTATCAGCTGTGTAGCTACAACTTTTTCAAGAACCTTAGACAGGACTGGTAAAATAGAGATTGGGCGGTAATTGCATATATCGTCTTTACTGCCTGATTTATGAACTGGTATGACGACAGCTTTTTTCCAGCCAGATGGAAATGTACTAGACCTAATGGAGAGATTAATGAGATGAGTCAGTGGTTTGATTAATATTTTGCTGTGCATTTTGAGAAAGGAGGTGCTCATATTGTAGATATCATTAGTTTTTGAGTTTGACAGTGTTTTAACAACGCCAGCAATTAACTTCTCATTTACCTCATCGATGTGAAAAGTATCTGTTGGAAGTATGGAATTTGTGTTGTTGAGCACATTTGGCAGCACAAAAATTTTTGTTAAGTCTTCCACAGAGCCCACAAAGTGTGAATTAAATTCATTTGCCAAAGTAGCCTTGTCACTGACGGTCTTGCCATTGATTCTAAGTTCCTTTACCCCCTTCTGATCGTTTTTTTTATTAGTTAAGTTATTTAAATGCCTCATAGGAACTGTTGTTACCCTTTGCATGATCTATCAGTTTATTGTAATAAGATATTTTTGATTTTCGCAGCTCATGTACCACTTTATTTCTTAAACTTTTGTACACAATGTGATCATTTTGTAGTTTGGAGGTTAGTGATGTTTTCAGTGCATAGTCTCGCCTCTTCATAAGTTTTCTTATTTCATTATTTAACCATGGTAGGTTAATCTTCTGTTGTCTACTTTAATTTGCTTTGAAAAATTTTTCTATAGACTTTGTAATTGTTGCAGTTATAAAATTACAACAATCATCTACTTCACATGTTGACATGAGCTTGCTCCCAATTTTGATTCTCTAAGTAATGTTCAAACTCCTCATTTTTGATTTGGGGGATAATAAAATTTGATTTGTCATATCGACTCCCCCAAAATACTGTAGTCGCTTTTTAGTAAGTTCCTGACAGCAAGAACCATGTTATGATCTGAGAGACCAGTTACAAGATTATAGGTTCTGGTTATTCGTTCTGGGTTATTAGTAAATACCAGTCAATAAGTGTTCTGGATTGTTTGGTTATCCTGTTGGGTCCTTTGATCATTTGCTGGTAAGTAAATTTAGTCATGAGGCTTTTCAGTTTTGTTTGTCTTTTTTATCAGACCAGTTTGATATTAAAGTCACCATGAATTATTGTTTCTCTGTTCTTCTCAAGTTGTTTAACCAGATCACTTAATTCATTATAAAAGGAAGAGTTGTGTGACGGGGTTGTACACTACTGCAATGTTGAAGTTCATTACCGGAGAGAGACATACATTAACAGCTAAACATTCAAGTGAAGTATTCAAATCAACCAGTTGACATTTATATTTCTCTTTGATGTAAATTAAAACACCTCCTCCCCTCCCTACCTGCCTGTCTTTTCTAAAACACTGGTAGCCCACAATATCGATCTATTAGTGTCTATGTTACTGTGTAGCCAGCTTTCTGAGAGACAAAGGTAGTCCAGATTTGAGTCCAACAGCAACACCGAAATCTCATCTCTTTTGGGGATTATGCTCCGTATGTTTAAATGACCGCCGAGGATCCCCTTTGGTTTAGCCTTGGTGTCCCAAAGAACTCGTGCATGATTAACAGTTTGGAAAAATAAATGTTGTTTTTGCTTTTGTACAGCTCGGTTTTGTGCTAACCCAGTGGTCTGCTGTTTAATAGTGGCAGGTCCAGGGTTAAGGTGAATATCTCCTGCCAGAAGTAGCAGAACTAACAGAACTTTAATTGTATATCCTCTGCCATATTGTGATTTTTGCTTAACAGCCATGTTTGCCTTAATTTGGAAGTTTTTGCTCAGGCCTTTTAAAGACCACATAGAGTGTAGGGTGAGATGTCCAAGCCCAAATCCATACAGATAAAACTTTTTAACTTCACCTTTGGTTGAGTTTGTCGGAAAATCCTTCTTGTTGCAGGTCCAGACACACAAAGACAAAACGAAGAGGAAGTAGAGAAGTAGAGAAGGCTTATTAGTGGTGCCCATCAGCCCACTTTTTAATCCGGTGGCAGCCATCTTTGGTCTTTCTTGGAAAGAAGGAAAAAGAAAATCTGTGGATAGTAAAATAAATTCTGCTTATATCGCCAGAATCTGATCCGATCGTCCTCGAATCCAGCTGGGCCTCAGCTAGCCAACTAGCCCCTTCCGTTGCTGGTCTCGTTGCTCATAGTCGCCGTAACTGGTCTCCCATCCCGCTCCTCCAACCGAGTCTCGTCACACACCGCCGCTGCCACCGAGCTCCGCTGAGGTCACGGTAAGTCCTCCGCTAGGCACCGCCACCTACCGCCGTCTGCCTGGGTGAAATCTCTGCTGAGCCCCGTCAACAAATAGCCGCTTGCCTGGTAGTATCTCCGCTGGGCCTCGCAGCTGGGCTTCGATTCAGGCTGGTGTAAGGTGGAATGACTGGCGCCAGCATTAAGCTAACTAGCGTTAGCTTAGCAATCGCTTCTGGTAGTCTCGTCGCACACCGCCGCTGCTGTCACGGTAAGTCCTCCGCTGGGCACCCGCCCGCCTACCGCCGTCTGCCTGGGTGAAATCTCTGCTGAGCCCCGTCAACAATTAGCCGCCTGCCTGGTAGTATCTCCGCTGGGCCTCGCAGCTGGGCTTTGATTCAGGCTGGTGTTAGGTGGAATGGCTGGCGCCAGCATTAAGCTAACTAGCGTTAGCTTAGCAATCGCTTCAGGTAGGGCACATCAGTGAATCACAAGGAAGCGCTGGAATCGCTGGTCAGTTTACTCACAGTGGCCGGATAAAAGCGATCAAAGGGGTAATCCACCGGAGGTATATCCGATCGCTGTAGGTTAGTTATTTAGAGACTGGCGCCAGCATTAAGCTAACTAGTGTTAGCTTAGCAATCGCTTCAGGTAGCATTAAGCTAACTAGTGTTAGCTTAGCAATCGCTTCAGGAAGGCGCAGGAAGTCGCTGGAGAAAGGCGATTAAAGGGCAATCCAGCGGAGGTGGCAATTCAGCCCGTGCGTGTTCGCCACGAGCGCCGATCGCTGCAGGCCAGCCACTTTTAATGGCAAAATCAGTGACTTTGTCTCAGCACTGAAAAAGTGTGACCATCCCGGTCGCCATCTTGAGTCGAGTCAACTCAACCTGGTCAACCTGTGCACAGGTAAGTATAGGACAAACAGAGGAGAAGATGAGGCAGAGTTGAAAAAGGAGATTAAAGCTTACATGATCCCACTCTGGAGGAGAGGGTATGTCCGCAACGAGGAGAAGCTGTTTGCTATAGCATCTGTAGTCAAAAGTCCCCAGGGGCCCTTGAAATCTAGGGCCCCTTGTTCTTATCAGAAAAAAGAAGAAAAAGAAAACTGATGAGAAAAAGTTTTATCTTACAGAGAAAAATGTTTCAAATTTATACAAACTATTCTAATCAGTAGAAAAAGTCAGAAATTTACTGGAAATAAAGCTGTAAATTTACAGAGAAAATTTTGGATCTTCTATTGGCCCGTGTTTTTGGCCCACGGGCCAAATGTTTGACGTCTCTGTACCAGCCCATTAAAAATACATATTTAGAGGATTTACTTCCATGAAGTAGTTGCATATCACAACAGCATGTAAATGAATAAGAAAAAATAAAATTGAAAGCATAGATAAATGAAAGTTCACCTTAGAAGAAGCTTCATGTTCTTTACAGCAACAAATCACAGTCACTTTTTCTCTGTGTGGTAAGAAAACTTACATTTGCACAACTGCGGACATTAAATGCAAGCTTCTTGCTCTGAAAATACTCATGTTTAACCACAGAGGTAGGAGCTGATGTTGGGGGCTACTTACTGCTCGGACAACAGGTGATCAGGGTCAGTAACTTGTCCCGATGATCTGATCACTGAGAGCAGGGATAAGTGTGTTCTGCCAGCTGATGTCTGTTCGTCCATGGCAAGTTCACTTTGAAGCTAGTCTGAAAAAACGGAAACGGAGCCTGGCTCTGCTCTGGGCTCAATATGAGAAGTTGCCACTGCCACAGCATTTCTTCCCACCGGGTTGTGGTGTGAGCTGGGACAGAACAGGAGACCAACCTGCAGAGCAGACTGTCTGCGGCTTTACAGGGGTCCAGGTGACAGTGTACCAATGAGCACACACTGTGTGCTTCTGGGAGTTGTAGTTTCGCAGTCTCACATTACAGATAGGTTTTATTTTAGATGCCATCTAAGGAAACTACAACCTGCCAAGCCCTGCACGTCAGAGTCTCCAAAACACCAGAGAAGTCTCTGATAACACCAGAAAAAGTCACTAGAATTGTCGCTAGTTGCTTTTGACAAAAAATGTCACCAAGAGGGTTTGAAAAATCGCCAGATTTAGTGAGAAAGTCGCCAAGTTGGCATCACTGATGCTAACTGGCCAGAGGCCAACTTCAGTTACACCAGAGTCCTGATTGGCTCAACACTATGGATGTGCTAATGGCTGTATATACTGTAGCTATGTCACCAAAAACAGACTCACCTTTTTCTCAGGGGGCGAGGCTTAAGCAAAATTTTAAAGAAAAACAACAGTAACATTGGGCTGCACGGTGGCGCAGTGGTTAGCACTGCGGCAGCACAGTTTACCCTTGGCCGGGGGATCATGGGGATCGTGGGTTCGATCCCAGCCCCCAACCAACAGTGATCTGTGTGGAGTTTGCATGTTCTCCCTGTGTATGCGTGGGTTTACCCCGGGATTTCTCTGGTTTCCTCCCACATGCCAAAAACATGCAGGTTAGGTTAATTGGAGACTCTAAAGTGGCCCTAGGTGTGAATGTGTGTGTGAATGGTTAAGGGATAGTGCCGTATCGTGGTTGCTTCATCCATCCAGGTGGTGGATGACCCTCAATTTCCCCTCTGGGGATCAATAAAGTATACTAAATCTAACGAGATGTTTGAGTGATTTTGCTCTTAATATGTCTAGTAAATCATAAAAAAACATGTTACAGCCATGCTAACAAGAAAAAAAACTTGATTTTTGGCAGAGTGTCACTTTAAGATTGTGAAAAGGACTACACAATAGCTGATTCACTTTAAATGGTGCTATGTAGGGAATAAGTGAACATTTTCAACACAGTGCACACTAGCAGGAACTGAAAGTTAGCAGTTACCGCAATGCCAGCTGAAGAGATTCATTCACTGCAGTCACTCCTTTTAATGCATAATTAAATATAATCTATGGTCCAAATGTTATAGCAAACTCATTTGAACATCCAGAATGAAATAAAATGATGATGATCATGTAACATGCTAAAGACTGTCATGGTGGAATCGTTGTTGCTCATGTTAAGTTCCGCTATAACAGGAAGTGCTCATACCCCTTCCCACAACTATGGAGGGATGGGAAAATGACCTTAAAAAGGGGCCTCATAGACAGTAGCTCCGTTAGTTAGCTCCGCTGCTAAGATGTTAATGCTGTAAACAAATAAAAGCTCTGAGATATATCAATATCTCCACCGCAATCAGGTCGGACTCATTTTGTTAAAAGGTGTTGGACATAATGAAATTTACCTCAGAGCAGATGTAGAATCTAGTCAGAGCCACAAAGAACCACAACATCGTGCTTGGGTGTTTTAATGTCAGGGTAAATGCAGACAGTTGCAGCTGTTTGTTTTACCCCAAAATTAAAATGCTCATGCTGATGTCATGCAATGAATGCTTGTTATTTAACTTAACACGTACAGGTGTTTTCTGACAGTTGTTCAAAAATTTATTGCTCTATATTTTGTGATAATTTAAAAATTAATGCATGCTGAAGCTGCTAATATCAAGTCCATATCATTCCAAAGCAGTGCAACGACTGCAACCCCCCCCCAAAAAACCCCCAACTATTTGATATCTTTCTTAAATCGTTAAGCCTTAGGAAGCAAACTATTACTATTTTTTATTTATTATTTTACTTCATGCAGCCTGTGATGTGTGAGTTTGGGAGGGTTTGAGCTCTGGGGCTTGCCGTAGCTGGCGTCAGGTGTCAGACGGGCTGACATCAGGCGGGCTGCGGCCACTGTACTTATATCTATATCTATCTCTACAGTAAAAAGCAGTTGGTTATTTGGCACAAGATGGCTCACAGCTTGCTTATTTCATACATAACATTTGGCGACAAGAGGTAAACTCATAGACGCATACATGGGACCACCACCTCCATTCTTGGAGTCTACAGGTGTGCCTTTCAGACCATGGCATTACTGGCTGGGTTTATTCAACAGCTTTATCAATGCAGCTGGCTTGGATGACGCCAATGAAGAGAGACGGAAGAACGTTCTCATTCATTGTCTAGGCGAGGAAGGACAATGAGTGCTCCGCACTCTGGGAAGTACAGACTCTCTGGATAATTGTTTGAGACTAATGGATGAGTTTTCCAGTGGTAAGTGCAACGTCACAACACAACGGTGCAAATTCTTTGACCGTTATCAGGAGGAGTGTCAGTCCACGCACCATTATGTTATGGAGCTCCGTAATTTGGCAAGCATGTGTGCCTTTGGAAGAGGAGCTAATTCGAGACAAGCTAGTGTATAGCACAGACAACGAGTGGCTAAGGGAGAAGTTACTGCTAGCAAAGGACAGTTTCATGCTAGGCCAGGTGCTGCAGATTGCTAGCCAAATGGAAGCCGCCACTCAGCTAGCAAGACAGCTACTGGCTAAAGAACTGTTAGCACCCCAGGCTAACCCACAACGCCAGGCCAATAGTGATGCAGCTAACTATTCAGGGCAGACTTCCATGCGGAGGCGGACAGTGGCACAGGCAGGAGCGGGAGTCTGGAGACTGTGTGCCGGCTGTGGTTCCCCTCATCACCAAACGAGCTTGTCCGTCTGCCCCGCTAGAGGAAAGAGATGCTATCTTTGTGAGCAAGCTAACCACCTGGCTAGGGTTTGCCCCGCTGCCTATGCGGGGACCGATGCAGGACCCATGGATGTGGCCACAGTGTGCGTAGCAGGTGCCAAGAATTGGCCGTTAAAGTGGTACGTGGTACAGGTAGATGGAGTCGATGTGCCGCTCATGGTGGATTCGGGTGCTGCACGGTCCATATTGAGCATGTCCACAGAAAGGAGACTTTTCCACCAAAAGACAATTGTGGCGATGGCTGACAACATATTTGGTTATGGACATGTGAAAATTAACATGGCGGGCACTGTCAGTTTTTTGGTATCATGTGGGCCGAAGACAATTCCAGCGTTCACCTTTCAGGTTTCGCGCCATGGGGCTGACTTATCGGGCACTGACCTACTGGGCGAGTCGGGGTTCTCTATTACGGACCTGACAGGCTTGGCGGTGTTGACCGTTTCACCAACCTGGCACTTTCGCTGGCCCTTTCAGCGGTTACCCCTCGCGCTTCGGGACGATGTCACGGCAGAACTGAATAAACTTCTGAGCGTGGGCATCATTGAGAAGGTGGACGCCTCGCCGTGGACCTCAAATATGGTGGTGGCTAAGAAGAAATTGGGCTGCATACGGCCGTGCATTGACCTCAGGATGGTCAACAAAGCGACTATCCTGGAAAAATACCCTCTGCCTATGATGGAAGAGCTCACCGTGACGGTCAGCAGTTCCAGAATTTTCTCGAAGCTGGACCTCCACCAGGGCTACCTACAAGTTCCTCTCCACCCAGCTGGTCGTAACCTAACAGCGTTCGTGACCCACGTGGGCATTTTCTGGTATACTCGCATGCATTTTGGCCTCAGCTCAGCACCGAGCTGTTTTCAAAAGATCATGACCACGATTCTGGCGAGCCTCAAAGGTGTGGTAGTGTACCTGGATGACATTGTGGTGCACGGTGCGTCACGGGCCGCCCACAATGAACGCCTGAGACAAGTGATGGAGGTGTTGTTGGACCAAGAGGTGACGCTGAATGAAGAAAAGTGCATTTTTGCAGCTGAAACTATCGAATTTGTGGGGTTTCGCCTGTCCACTGAGGGCCTGAGTCCCCTGCATTCGAATGTGGAGGCGGTCTTGCAGCTCCCAGACCCCACGACACCTGCACAAATTTCGTCGTTCCTGGGCATGGCAAATTTCTATGGACGCTTCATCCCTTGCTATTCGGAAACAATAGAGCCCTTCTGTGCCCTACTGAAACAGAACACGCCATGGGAGTGGACCCCGGCCTGTTCAGTTGCCATCACCAAACTAAAGGCACAGCTCACCTACCCGCAGGTGTTAGCTCTTTTCGACCCCCGATGCCGCACTTTTGTGACTTGTGACACACCTGACTCGGCGGTGGGGGCGGTCATGTCCCAACTCCAGAATGGGGCAGAATGCCTGGTGTCGTTTGCATCGAGGACCCTCACGTTGGTGGAACAATGGTACGCAGTTGGTGAAAGGGAAGTGCTCGCATGTGTGTGGACGTGCAGACGATGGCACATCTACCTCTATGGGCGACACTTCATGCTGCGGACGGACCACAGGGCGCTGACGACTCTGCTAGAAACGACCAGGTCATGCCACAAACCCACTGTGGATACACAGGTGGACGGAGAGGCTGAGGGTCTACAACTTCACTACCCAGTTCACCCCGGGCAGAGAGAACGTCATGGCAGACCTCCTGTCCCGTGCCACACCCAACAACGAACAAATTACCGACTCCGACCCCCTGGAGGTGGACTTGATCAATGTGTTACACGACCCCCTCCGGTATACCGTGTCTCTCCAGCAACTCCAGGCGGAGTCGGAACAGGACGCAACACTGTCCCAACTTCATTCGTTTATCGTGGGGGGTGGCCCACAAAGATGCAGGGTGAGCTGGCACTTTTTCACAGGGTTAAGGATGAACTGAGTTGTGTTTCGACAAGAAGCACAGGGTGAGAACATATGGACTCAGAGTAGCGGACTGGATTAGGATCAGGCACCCTAACTGCTCACCCAAGCTGCAGTCGTTCTGGACAGGACCACTGCAGATCACAGAGCAGCTAGGTCCAGACACGTTTCGCCTCTCGGACAGGTCATGGTGGCATACTAGCCACCTCAGGAAATCGTCACCGGCCCAGGATCTGAGAGCACTGGCAGGCGAGATGGACACCGGCTGGGACTTTGCTGACACGGCGCTGGAGGACTCACGTGACCAGCCAATGGGGCCAGCAGCAGGACCTCAACCAGTGAGGCGCTCCACGAGGGTCCGTCACAGACCGGGGCACCTCAAGGACTTTATTGTGGGGTTGGGGTAGCCATAACGTGTTGGTCAGTAGGTGGCAGAATAACCTACCTCAACATGTGAGTATCTTAGTAGTCTGCCCAAGTGCCCACTAGCTGGGGGTGTTCTTTAATACAAAATATTAATGTTCTAAATTTTACGTTCTTGTTTACGGGTGTTTGGAATGCTAAGTTGTTTTTTTTGGGGGGGGGGGGGCGGAGTGACTTGTTAAAGTTATACGTTGTTCTACATTTTATGGGGGGGGATGTGATGTGTGAGTTTGGGAAGGTTTGAGCTCTGGGGATTGCCGTAGCTGGCGTCGGGCGTCAGACGGGATGCTAGGTGGGCTGCGGCCACTGTACTTATATATCTATATCTCTACAATAAAGGGCAGTTGGTTGTTCGGCACAAGATTGCTCACAGCTTGCTTATTTCATACATAACACAGCCTTGCATCTGGTGACATATATGACGCATAAACGTCAGATCTGTGACATTCATACAAGTGAAAACATACCTGGTGCTCTTGCGTCTGTACCACCAATCACACCAACAGTCCTTTTTAGTTTTCAGTGCATGATCTACGCATTGCCAGTGAGAAGCCTCCATTTAACCAGTCTATGGCACAACAACGAACACCAGCAACAAGTATCAGAACTATGCCAAAACTTTCAAAAAATACAAAAACTACAAGTGCTGAAATTAGTTGCCACTTGAGTGCAAAACACGTATGTAGACTATACATTAAAATGAATATAAAAAACTTTTAAAAACGCTATTTTAAATGATGTCATGAATGCCCCTCCGGGGCAGAAGGACAGACACATGTGCTGAACTGTGGTTGTGACATTTATTGACAAAAGAACAAAACTTCAGACACGAACAAACAAACAAACAATGGTTAAATGCAGGGAAGGTACTCCAGAGCAGGAGTTGCTCTGGAGGAGATAAGGAGAAAAAACTTAAGAGAATAAAGTCCAGTTGCATCAAGTAATGCTGTCCAATACTGCTGCAACGAAACAATGAGCTGGCAATGATTAAATAAGGCAAATAAATGAGCAGCAGGTGCGAGGCAGCTGAGCTGGCAGGTGACCTAATTACCTAGCTGCTCACAGCTGAGGGCAGGAGAGCAGACTGTGAGCAGCTAGAGGAGGTGTCTGGAGAAGAGAGGGCACAAGTGTCAACAAACCAAAATATATATGAAAAAACTGACAAGATAATAATAACAGACATACAATACTCAAAATAAATTGAGTCTGGGCTCTGTGGCAACACTGCACCCAGACTCATGATAAATGCCCCACTACTCCACTCTTGCTGACTAATTTAACACTACTTCAGCTGAAACTGGAAGTTGCTCCCATAATCGTTTCTACAGCAGCGCCCTCAGGAATAAGGTGGATTGAAGAAAACTGGGTGCAGGATACTTGCTTGATATGTCTGTGGTACTTAAGCTGTAATAACGGGGTACTTTTGAAAAAATCATGGGTTTTTACCATTGTGGGGGCATGGTGTGGGGTTTCTCCACCCAGAGAAGGCAGGGGGAAGGGAAAAACAATAAACCAAAGGAGGAGGTGTCACCGGGGGGTATCAGACAGGACTGTTGGGTCTATGTGCCCCCCCCGGGGAAAGTAAGAGCTGCCAGAGCCACTGAGAGAAGAAGGGTGTGGGAGCGGCGCCAGCGTTATGTCATGTTAATGTGCCACACATTTCTTTGTTCAAACAACAATGTATTATGGTTGGAAGTTCTGGGCCTCGATGCATGGAAATAAAGATATAAAAGGAATGCACAGAGACCCGGGATTCTCTTTTGCTGCACTGTATGTTGGAGAAAGAATAAAGTTCTTGTGTCGTACAGCTCGTTGCCTCGCCTGCATCCTTGTCTCCACACAATGTTCTTACTCATAACTCACTCTGTTTGACACCAGTGCATACACTGAAAGTTTCATAGTACTTCAGAGGAAGTGAAGAGAAATTCAAGATATCAGAGGAAAAAAAATCCAGAAAGTATTACTTAACTCGTGCTTTGATTTTATTTTAAACAGCAACCATCAGCACTGCTGGTGATTTATTTATGGAAAGCTGATGAAAAAGGTTAAGAAAAAAGCACTGCCCTATCAACTAAATAAACACATTTACGACATACTGTAAATCAACAGTGTAAATCATCACTGACAGTTGTTTTTTTGGTTTTTTTTTTATCATCACTGCCAGTGTTCTGAAGCCATAGAAGCATTTTTTCACAGCTCCCAGCAGCAACATCCTGAAACGGTCAGCAGAGGGAACACGTGTAATGAAAATAATGGGGTAAAAAATCCCTTTACAGCAAGCCGTAGATATGGTGTTAGGATAAGAGATTCCCATGTCCTAGTCTTTATCGCAGCTCTGGGAAACATGGACACTCATTTCTGTTATTTGTCCCAAAACGCTGGCCAGCAGGCTGAGAGTCCAAGCATTAAAAAGGCGAGCAGCGGGAGCGTTTGAGGCGGCGGCGGTGAGGGCAGGTGTTGCTGTGGGCGGCGCTTATGTGGTGGGCGGGTGAGGAAGCGGCCGGTTTCAGGTGTGTCAACACGCAGGCCGCACGTTCACCTGAAATTTTGATTTATCTCGACACACTCACAGTCCCGCTGATTCTACTTTTCACTAAACAGTACTCGTTCGGGCTATCCAACCTTTCCCTTAAGTCTTGGTGAGAAAATAAAGGCACAGAACACTAAAGTGTCTCGGGTCCTCACGGGCACCTGACTTCTTCCTTGAAGATGAGTTCCGCCAGATACGTAAGTTTTAACAAATTTGAAAAACCGAGGAGTTTTTTAATTTTTTTATTTTTAACAGTATATAGGCAGGACTGTCAGTTTTCGTGCAATCTGAATTCATGAAGTTCTGCTGCATGACCTAAACTGCCTGCGGGCTTGACCTGTCCCAGCCTTGCTCTGTGCGTTTGGTCTGATAGCTGAATTTGTGCGATGTCGGGAAATGACATTAAATTTAAGACAATTTTCCAAACACCTGTTAAGCTGCATTTCAAGATGCATTTCACTTGCGTAAATGGCTACCTAGATTTTTTTTAAAAAAGCATACATAAAGCTGTGGGCATTTGCGTATCCTGTAGTTGAGCAGTTTCACTGGAAAATGTCCTCTGAGAGCTAATGTCTTAAGAGAGGGACAGAGGCCCAACAGGCTCAGTTCAGAAGGTGTTATTCCTTTTACTGGCTTTGTTTTATGTTTACCTGCCGTGCGTAAAATATTTCTTTTAATTTATATTCAATTTGTTGAATGTCCTCTACCTTAGGAACATCAAAATATGAATAACAAAGCTGTTACGTGAGAATCTGTGTGGGCAAAGTTACACCCGCAGATTCTTAGAAGCACACCTGAGTTTCTATGAATCTCCGTTTGGCAACAATTTAGGATCCACAGTAACCCTGCTTACTTGGACACCAGTAAACTGATTACTGGAGTAAACCGATAAAGGTAATAAATGGCTTATGGTGTTTACATGCACTGAGTAAACTGTTTACTGGACAAATAAACTAGGTGTGTTAATCTGTTTTTCTCATAAACCGTTAATGAGCCTTTGACCCGGTTTACACAGTCACGAGTAAACCGATAAATGTAATCGGATTACTCTGTTTACATGACGGTTTGAATAATCAGGTAACTCCAGAAAGCTGATTGTAATCGGTTCATGCATGACCATGTAACCAGGGTCATTGACCCTGGTTACATGGTCATGAATAAATCAGTTACTGAGAATAAAATGATGCTGGCAATAATCAGTTTTCTCATGTTTACATGCACTGAATAAACTGATTATTGGAGGGTAAACCATTTGAGTTAATGACCATGTTTAAATGTACACAAATAAACTGGTTATGATTTGATTTCTGGGATTATCTGATTATTCAAGTGGCCATGTAAACAGAATAATCCAATAAAGGGCATGTAACTGCTGTCATTAACTCAAATGGTTTACCCTCCAATAATCAGTTTATTCAGTGCATGTAAACACGAGAAAACTGATTATTGCCAGCATGTCTCATTACTGTTTTATCCACTACATAGGGACGTGGTGGGATCAGATGAACGGGTATTGGCTGGTAATCATATTCAGTTCAGCTTAATGAAAAAACTGTATCATACTTTTTGACAGTAAAGGATTTTTTTTCCACCAGCAGTATTTATTCCAGTTTGTGTATGTTAAATAATAATTGGATATGAAAACTGCCAAGAGCATATTCTGCCTAACCCATAGGTCAAGTTCTCCTGGTGCACACATACATTATGTAAATATGTATATAATGCTTGTTATTTCTAACTGTAATTCTTTTTTCTTTTTTTTTTTTCATCGGCAGAGGATGTGGGTGGGGGAAAAAAGTGACGCAGCCAAAGGTGAACTTTTCTTTGCAAAGGGATTCATTAATATTTACAGACCTTTGGCCAGCATTGCTAGTGTTCCAAAACCCCACATCCTGAATTTGTCAGTTTCATGGAAACGGTGTGGGCTTCTGGGCATCGGCAAATGTGGTGAAGTCAAGTAAACTTTAATGTCTGGAAAAAAATCAACATGTTTTCTCACAGAATTACACTGGCAAAGAGTAAAATAATAAGCAGCATACTGTCAAAGTGCCTCAACTTAATTTCCTTATTGAGCAATATTATGGACATAAAACCTTTCACATGGAGATTGGCCTCTTACTTTTATATGAAAACATAAAAATGATGAGATTTCCCAGATGATATGAGGTGTTGAGCTTGCATCTCCATACTGTTGTGTTTGGAAATAATGGTCTGCAGACAGGTCCTCGTGTTGAGGTTAACTTTATTAAACATTAGCAGAACATCCTAGGAGGGAGTACACAGTGAGGTACTGGGAAGGTACACCAAAGGTGGAGTGCAAGACAAGAACCGGCTAGCCGGCTATTATACCTGCGGTGTCATTGGGGGCAGCAGTGGCTCAGGTGGTAGAGCAGGTCGTCCAATAACCGGATGGTTGGTGGTTCGAATCCCGCTCTCCCCAGATATCCTGCCGTTGTGTGCCTGGGCAAGACACTTTACCCCCAATTGCTCCTGGTGGGTCTGGACAGCGCCATGTTTGGCAGCTATGCCGCCATCAGTGTGTAAATATGTGTGTGAATGGGTGGATAGCAGGATCTGTAAAGTGTTTTGGTCATCTAGAGATGAGAATAAAAGCGCTATATAAGTAAATGCCATTTACCATTGTGTCATGCATGCGTACGTGCAACTGCAGCGTGGTGCGTTGTGCCGTTTCCCATATATCACATTTACCCCCTTCCCCCTTGGAAAAGCTTAGAAACGTATCTAGTTAGCCTTAGCAAGGGCAGTAAGTAAACATTAAGGCAAAATTAGCATATCGGTTAACATATAATTGGTCATATGTACACACATGTGGGTTAGCTTTAAGAAAAACATGATACAGTGATCCCTCACTTATCGCGGTTAATGGGTTCCAGAACCGACCGCGAAAAGTGAAAAACTGCGAAGTAGCGTCACCCCTAATGACGTCATCTATAAATAATACGTACGTTCATTCTCTCACTCTCTCTCTCATATGATACGTGTGTGTGTGTGTGTGTGTGTGTGTGTGCAAGTGTACATACATACGTAGATGTAAATAAAGTGTACATAAATATGTTTTTAGAACTCTTTTATTCTTATAACAAGATACGTAACTCAAGATGAAGATGATTTACTGCACAGGTTAATGAGAGCTTTACTGCTCCTCAGGTGACGCCTCATCGTCAGGTGCTAGAGGCGCAGGATCGTCGAGGGCAGCTTCCGATAGAGCTGGAGAAGCTGCAGGAGGCGGCGTAGTGGCTCAACGGGAAGACTATTTCGCACAAAATGGCACAAGAGAACAGCAAAAAGTTCCACGCGGCGAGACTAAGCAACACGAGCGATAAAGAGCAATGAATGTGGTCTTCCTTCGCTGGGTGGGCGCTCGGCAGGGAGAGAAGCTTGGTGAAACATCTCGGCCAATCAGCTTGCGGGGTGAAACGTCTCGGCCAATCAGCTTGCGAGATTCCCGAGCCGAGCCAACACGAGAACAGCGAACAGAGAGGTGGATTTTGAGTTGTGCGGGCTCTCCGTGTTGATACCTGATGTTCTAATGTAGTCTCCCTGCCTTCTGCTAGCGCCCGCCCATTATTTCTCAATTTTGAATTTTTGATGAATTTTTTGAAAAATCCGCGATGCACTGAGGGCGCGAAAGGTGAAGCGCGAAGTAGCGAGGGATCACTGTATATAAAAACGCACACGTATGGCTCGGCCAATATTGCTGTTAGTGTATTGCCTAATGTGAACTGGACTGTTGTAAGAACCACCAAGGCTTGCATGACGTCAGAAAAAAAATGGGGGGGGGGGCGATACAACTTGGGTAACCAGGTAGACTGTCAGTTTAACCCGCTTGGTCGTGTGGGCTATTCTGCCACATTGAATGGACAATGCACTGACTGAACATGTAAATCAGAACTTTAGAGTCAGTGAAAGTCCAGAGCTCAGCAAGGCCTCTGAGCCTGGGGTGGGCACAGCCCTGGCGACGCTGACTCAGACGAATCTGGGGGCCACATCATTGGAATTGTGGCTGGCTCAACAGCAAAGTCCCAGTCTGGATCCCACACTGGCTGGGTCGGCTCTGTTGCTGTTACTTGGTCCAAGGCAGGTGGTGGTGTTACCTTTCTCAGAAGGCTGGCATGCCATTGAGACCCATCAGCCATCTGGAAGGTGGCTGGTCCAAGTTGAGCAGCAATCTACATTGGTGGTGACTGGAACATCTACAGCTGACGTGGGTGGTTGGATTGGCGGATCTAGACCTAGTCGAACACCATGAGCGATGGATGTTTCTGCTTCAAGGTGTGCTGCTGCTCACTCATCATGTGGTTGGTGAACGGCGTTGTTGCTGGGGCACCGTTTAATCAGGGATGGCAATTTTCCGCTGATCCGCGGATTTCCGCCGATTTATTTTCAAATTGATCATTTCTGTGAATTGTCTAAATCCGTTGAGAAAATTTTAGGGGGGGTAAGGTACCTTATTGTTACCGATTTTAGCGAAAATCAACACGATTACATAAGCGCTCGGCGCTTCCCCGGAAGTCGTCTCCCGCGATAACCCGGATGTGTTGTGTTCAAGCTACTGCTGTATTGCAGTAGCTTGACAGCCCTGCGATTGGATAGTTGCAAACGATCGGACCAATCAAATGGCTCGTTGTATGCTTTTTCAAAGATTCATGGCGGCGTGTTCTCAGGGATGTGATTTTCTGCTAATTCGCCGAATTCCGCTTTATTTTATCTTCCAGGAAGATAAAGTACGTTAAGTACGTTAGCGGCTTGTGGTCCACGAATGCAGTGAAGCTGCGCCCTTTCAGGCAGGACTGGAAGTGGCGTATGGCCAGGTGGAGAGCCATTAACTCTCTGTTACTGGTGGCGTACAATGGCTGTATGAGCTGGGCTGCGCGAAGGAGGAAACGGTAATAAAAGTTAACCATCCCCTTTTATGATTCCAAACAGTTTGAAATTGACAGTGCACAGTGGACATTGACTCATAACTTTTGAATATTTCTAAGACTTGGCTACATCAGTGATTGTGCAAAATGAACTGCTCAAGTCTCAATGGAGATTGAAACTGGTGATCTGAAATAAATGCTGAAATTATAAAAAGTAATGGTATGTTGGAATTTTATTTCTATTATGGAATAGATGAAATTAACTGATTTTGATTTGATCAAGTGTTAAAGCATGTGATGGATAATGCTTGTTGGAATATTTTAGGAATGCTATCTTCTTGGAACATAAGTCAATATTGTACAGTAATAAGTGGCATTCAGCTGTTTGTTTTATGTCATTTAAGCACAGTTCTGGTACTTAAAAATCATAAAAACCCAGGAGCTTCGGGGGGCTTTGCCCCCCTTGCCCCCCTCCCCACCGGGGCTCTGCCCCGGACCCCGCTGGGGGACTATGTCCCCCAGACCCCCTGCTGAATTTTCAGATAATTTCCCCAACCCCAAATCACATCGCTGGTTCATGTTGGAATTCTGAGCTTTCGGTATTGTTTTCAGTGGAATTATGAGACTTTTATTGAAGGATCAGGAGTCATCAGTGCTAGAAATAGACAAAAGTGTCAAAAATATGTTCCGATGGAATTGGCTTGAGAGAAAAGTGACGGTAAAGGTGAAATTTGGCTCAAAGTGCGATGAGGTAACAGAAACACTCGGACAATTTCTGAAGAAACCAGAAAAGGAGATGAAGTTCAGAGACTGACACAGCTTGCTGCCAGAAGGAAGAAAGTTTCACATTAGAAGTGACTTGGTGACCAGTGTAAATATTGTAATAAACTCTTATAGAACTGTTAAATATGTTGGACTAAAGACAGTGAGACAACATTGAAGAAAAAAGTAAGTTAACTTTTCATTAAATTTAATGATTTATCTAAGTCTAGTATTTCATTTTTTTTAATCATTTTTTTCAGTCTAAATTACTTCTGTTTTACTGAAAACCTCCCAGCTTCAGGGGGGCTGCGCCGCCCGGCCCCCCCATAAGTCAATCAACCAAATTAGATTTCAGCTGAAATCAGAATTTCCTGTTGCCATCCCTGTTTAATGGAGGATGTGTTTGGGTTGTTGATGGTCGTGGAGGCGAAGTGGTTTCGTCGGTGACCGGATGAACCCCACAATCTTCTGGGTCTTGCACTGACACAGACTGGAACTCCTGCCATGAGGCGGCGGTCTGGGAGGCTTTTGCTGTGCAAGGATCATTCCCCAGTCTTCTGTGCTCCAGTCAATTTGCGGTGACTAATGTGCGGTGACCTTAAGTCTATCTTTTGGCACTATTTGCACTACAGGTAGCATTACTGTACATGGACTGCTGTTGTTGTTTTTACAGCCTTATTCCTTTTCTTTTTTTATATTGCGCACACCACCGAAGAGAGAAAGAGAAATGCCATTTCAATTCTCCTGTATGTCCTGCATTGCTCAGACTAAGACTGGACCAACTTTTTTCTCTATTTTAGCTGGTCTTTCTCTAGTTTTCTTTTTCTTTTTCTCTTCCTCGGGCAATGGAGATCAACAGAGGTGGGGGTGGACGCATTGTTTACACACGCAAACAGCTGATTGCTCTGAGGAGGCCGTAGCCTGGAGCGCTGTGGCCGGCAGTGAAGCCCCTCATCCCGGATGAGCTGAAGAGGAGACACTGCAGGCGAAGGGCTGGAGCGAAGGTGAGGAGGAGGAGGAAGCATAAGCCGGCTGTACCGATGGTCATCACCGGGAACGTGCGATCGCTGGGAAATAAAACAGATGAGCATACAGCGCTGGTCAGGACGCAAAAGGAGAATCGTGAGTGTAGTTTCATGTGTTTTACGGAGACGTGGTTACACTCACAGATCCTGGATGTAAACGTAGCGATACCTGGCTTCAAGACTATGCGGGGGGACAGAGACGTAAAAAGCAGCAGGAAAAAAGAGAGGAGGAGGAGTGGCACTTCTTGTTAATGAACGATGGTGTCATCCTAGACACATTTATGTGAAGGAAAAGTGCTGCAGCCCGGACATTGAACTGCTGGCTGTTAGTATGAGACCTTATTATATGCCGCGAGAAAGGAAGTGCGCTTTAATTGTTATCGTCTATGTCCCTCCGTCAGCTGACGCAGCGGTGGCCTGTGACGTCATCAGCTCCACTGCGGCCACATTACTGGAGAAGCACCCGGATGCATTCATGGCCATCACAGGTGATTTTAACCATGTCTCAGTGGGGAAAAACACTACCAAACTTTCACCAGTTTGTTGACTGTCCCACCAGAGAGAACAAAACACTGAATTTCTTGTATGCCAATGTCAGAGATGCATATAGTGCCACAGCTCTACCCCCCCATTGGTAAATCAGATCACTGCATGGTCATGTTAACACCCAAGTACGTTTCCCTTGTGCAAAGGCAGCCTGCTTATACAGAGACTGTGAGGAGGTGGACACAGGAGGCTGCTGATGCACTGCAGGACTGCTTTGAGACGACAGACCGGAGCGTACTCTGTGAACCACGTGGGGTGGACATAGACAATATGACCGACTGCATCACAGAATACATTAGATTCAGTGAAGACATGACCATGTCAGCTCAGACTGTACACTGCTTCTCCAACAACAGACCATGGGTCACCAGTGACCTGAAAGCACTTCTCAACAAAAAGAAGAGAGCTTTTAGGGCTGGAGACAAGGAGAAGCTGAGGAGAGTGCATCATGAGCTGAGAGAGATACTGAGGAGGTGCAAGGACAATTATAGGAGGAAGTTGGAAGAGAAACTGAGGCAAAACAACACTAAAGATGTGTGGGAAGGAATGAAACAAGTAACTGGGTGCAAGGGGAGAGTCGAGCAGCCATCTGGGAGCCAGGAGAGAGCTGAGGAACTGAATCTGTTTTTTAATAGGTTCAACTCAGTCTGTCACCCGAGCAACACAACCAGACCCCCACGCACCCCTCCCCACCCACGGTCCCGTGCAGAACCTCTCTCCATCTCCCCCCTCCTCCTCCTCAGGGGGCACCAGGACCCTCCCTCACGTCATGGTGACCACAGATCAGGTGGAGAAACAGCTGGAGAGACTCCATCAGCGGAAGGCTTCAGGCCCTGATGGCATCTCCACAAGGACCCTGAGGACCTGTGCCAACCAACTAGCTCCGGTACTGAAACACCTGTACAACCTGATCCTGAGTCTGGAGAGAGTACCGGTGCTGTGGAAGACATCCTGCCTGGTTCTTGTCCCCAAGAAGTCATCTCTATCGGATTTGAATGACTACCGACCAGTTGCCCTCACATCTCATGTGATGAAGGTCCTGGAGAGACTGGTCTTATCCCACCTGAGGCCGCAGGTGAAGACGTGGCTGGACCCTCTGCAGTTTGCATATCAGCCCCATTTAGGAGTTGAAGATGCTGTCATCTACCTGCTGCAACAAGCCCATCTGCACCTGGATAGTGGAGGAGATACTGTGAGAATCACTTCTTTTGATTTCTCCAGTGCCTTTAACACCATCCAGCCACTGCTGCTGGGTGAGAAGCTGCAGGTGATGGGGGTTGACAGCTCTGTGATCTCCTGGATTACTGACTACCTGACAAGCAGACCACATTTTGTCCGGCTGGGCAATGTCTTGTCTGGAGTGGTGGCTAGTGATACGGGAGCTCCACAGGGGACTGTGCTCTCTCCTTTTCTTTTTACCTTATACACCACTGACTTTCAGTACAACACTGAGTCATGCCACCTGCAAAAATTCTCTGATGACTCAGCTGTTGTGGGGTGTATAAAAGGAGAGGAGGGGGAGTACAGGGCACTGGTAGACAGATTTGTGGAGTGGACGGAGCAGAATCACCTGAGGTTGAACGTCAGCAAGACCAGAGAGATGGTGATTGACTTCAGGAAGAGGAAGACGCCTTCTCAGCCACTGCAGATTAGGGGGGAGGATGTGGGAGTGGTTGAAGACTACAAATATCTGGGTGTCAGGATCAGCAGCGGGTTGGACTGGAGATCCAACACCGATGCTGTGCACAAGAAGGGGATGAGCAGACTCTACTTCCTGAGAAAGCTGAGATCCTTCAACGTGTGCAGCAGGATGCTGGAGCTTTTCTACCAGACTGCTGTCGCCAGCGCCGTCTTCTTTGCTGCTGTCTGTTGGGGTAGCAGTATCAGGGCCAGAGATACCAACAGACTTGACAAGATTACCAAGAGGGCTGGCTCTGTAATTGGTCTCAGACCGGAGACCTTTGAGACAGTGATGGAGAGGAGAACACTAAATGAACTGCGATTCATCATGGACAATCCTGATCACCCCCTCCACCACACACTAGATAGACAGCGAAGCACTTTCCTCCAGTAGACTACTACAGCTTCGTTGTCGAACAGCCAGGTACAGGAAATCTTTCCTGCCACATGCAATTTGACTGAACAGTAACTCACTATGATGTTGTATTCTGGCATAGCTATGCTGCCACACTGCATCTTGCAGACTAACTGGTATATCACATTTTCACTCTGCTCCTGATAGTCCTTCTTTGTGCAATGGGAGGATTCATGTGTTTATACGGGTCATCATATATTAAGCTATGATGTATATAGGTTTTACAATCATCAAATCGTTTCACACCAACATGCAGGGGATGGTGCAGTATGACGGCAACGTTTCAGAGCCATTCAGTATACACAACGGAGTGAAACAGGGCTGTGTACTTGCACCAGCCCTCTTTGGGATCTTCTTTTCTCCTGAGGCATGCCTTCAGCACAGTAACAGAGGGAATCTACCTGCATACAAGATCTGACGGCAGGCTTTTCAACCTCGCCCGCCTGAAAGCCAGAACCAAAGTACGTGAGGCTCTAATCAGAGATATGCTGTTCGCAGATGATGCTGCAGTCACGACCCACACACAGCAGGAGCTTCAGACCTTGATGGACCATTTCTCCCAGGCATGCATGGACTTCGGGCTTACCATCAGCCTGAAGAAGACTAATGTGTTGGCGCAAGGCACGGAAGCACCACCAACCATCATCATCGACAACTACGAGCTGGAGGTCGTGAATCAGTTCACGTACCTGGGGTCCACAATTAGCAGCAACCTCTCCCTTGATACAGAGATCAACAAGAGGATTGGAAAATCAACCTCCACACTCGCTCGTCTCACCGCATGAGTGTGGGAGAATCCCAAACTCTCTGTCAAGACGAAGATGGCAGTGTACAATGCCTGCGTCATCAGGACACTGCTCTATGGGAGTGAGACGTGGACAACATACGCCTGGCAGGAAAAGAGACTGAATTCCTTCCACTTGCGCTGCATTCGCCGCATCCTGGACATATCCTGGCAAGACAAAGTGCCCAACATAGAAGTCCTGTCCTGTGCCGGCCTTCCCTCCATGTTCACTCTACTCAGGCAGCGCAGGCTTCGCTGGCTAGGCCATGTTCACCGTATGGAGGATGGCAGAATCCCCAAAAACGTCCTCTACGGAGAACTGGCGATTGGCAGGAGAGACGCTGGCCGTCCACAGCTGCGCTTCAGAGACGTCGGTAAGAGAGATATGAAGGCCCTGGAGATCAACACAGAGCGCTGGGAGGACCTCGCAACGGACCGCTCCAAATGGAGAGGCACCCTGACCAGACAACTCAAGGCGGGTGAAGAGAAACTGACTGCTGCAGCAGATGAAAAAAGGACCCGCAGGAAGAACCGCCACAGACCCAGTAGCACGGAGACCATCCACAAGTGCGACCTGTGTGACAGGGACTGCCATTCGCGCATTGGCCCGTTCAGCCACAGGCGGTGCTGTTCCAGCAGAGTAGACATTTAGGATTCTCTTCCATGGTCATCATAGACCGACGGAGGCCGACGAGTCGTGTTAGTTTTTACTTTCCATGGGTAATCCCTTTGTCATGTGTGTGTTTCTGTTGTTTGGTTGTCAACTGTCATGTTGCTGTTACACTGTAATCTCTCTCTCTCTCTCTCTCTCTCTCTCTGAGTGGGTGTGGTCGTGAGTGCGAGCTGAGAGCGTGTGACAGCGTGAGTGATTTATCTCAAATTTTTCTCTGTCTTTTTGTGTTAAAGGGTTTTTTTTCTGCTAAATAATCTTAATTTTTGTTGTCTTCTGTAGCTGGGGTGGGGTAGGCGTTCTGGGAGGGGGGTTTCTGCTGCCAGCTCTGCTGGTCAGCATGGTTTTGGAGCGAGGCTCCGGTTTTGAGCAGCTGACACGCCGGCATGCTGTCAAACTGACACCGGCTGTCAACTGCTCAGTGGAGGAGTGTAGTCTGGCTGTGGGGGAGCTGGTCGGTTGTGAAAGCGTTAGATCAGCTTCGAGAATGAATAGTGCCGTGGTGATTTTCCTCGATAGTATTGAAAAAGTTAACCGGGTAGTGGAGAGCGGGGTTGTGATTAAAGACACACTGGTTCCTGTTCTGTCTCTGGTGAATCCCGCGAAGAGAATTACCATCTCAAATGTCCCACCATTTTTAAAGAACGAGCTGTTGGAGAAGGAGCTGTCGAGACACGGGCAGCTTTTGTCCCCGATTAAGCACATCCCTCTCGGTTGTAAGTCCCCGCGTTTAAAGCATGTCATGTCTTTTAGGCGACAGGTGCTCATGATTTTAAAGAATAGCGAGGAAAGCCTCAACCTCGTGTTTAAATACCGGATTGACGGCTTTGATTATACCATCCACGTCACCTCTGATAATATGAAGTGTTTCGGCTGCGGAATGGAGGGACATTTGATTCGATCGTGCCCTCAGGGAGTGGGGGGTGATCACTCGGGGGAGGCCGCTAGTGCGGCCTCGGGGCCGTCTGGCGACGGAGCGGCTTCGCCGCCCTCCGAGGCTGACGGCGCTGCCGCACCGTCGGGCGTTTCAGCCGAAGCCGCGGGGCCGTCTGGCGGCGGCGCTTCGGCCGAGGCCGCGAGGCTGTCTGGCGGCGGGGCGGCTTTGCCGCCCTCCGCAGCCAGCCTGTCGATCATAACTGAAACAGCAACAACAGTTAAAGCACATCGCGGGGCTGCTGCACAGACCAACATTGCAGACAAGGGTGAGATTACCGAGAGGGATCGCGCTGAGGGTCAGACAGAGGAGCCAAATGAGGCCCAGGTAGATGGTGGGACCAGAAAGATAAATATAAAAGCACAGCACAGGGTGAGCGAAAGACAGGAAGAGACAGCTACCAGGGTGGCTGAGTTAGTGTTGGAGGATGAGGATGACATCGAAATAGATGAAGAGTTATGTAAAATCCCCATCAAGCGGAAGAATTTGGAAACCAAACAGCAGAGGATCAAAGTAAAAAGGGTTGTTAAAGACAGTTCTGAGGTTTCTCTATCTCAGCCAGATTCTTATGCTGGGTCTGAGATAGAGAGTGATGGTGAAAGCAGTGATGATGTGGCCAGTGGAGGCGGTTACCCCTTCACAAAAATACAGAAGTTTTTGCAGGACACTAAGGGGGTCAGAATGGTTAAAGTTGAAAGCTTCTTCCCTGATCTAAAACGTTTTGTTGACTCTGCTCGGGCCTACATGAAAAATAGGGGAGAGCTTGAGCAGGAAAGTTTTACTGATCAGGAGATCTACAGACTAAAAAAGCTTGTACTAAAAGTTAAGAACCAAATTGCCCAGGATGATTAGTCTTTTATCGCTCATTCTTTCTTTTCTGTTTTTATATTGGCTTTGCCCTCTTATACACATGTGTAGTTTTAATTTTGGCACACTCAACATCAATGGGGCAAGAGAAATGTCCAAGCGAGCGAGTGTTTTTACTCTTGCAGAATGCAAGAAAATTAATGTTCTGTTTGTTCAGGAGACTCATAGTTCTGAGGACAATGCTGCTGACTGGAGGAGGGAATTTCAGGGTGAAATTATTTTTAGTCATAGAAGCAGCAAATGTGGTGGGGTGGGTATTTTATTTTCTCTAGATTTTATTCCACTTTCTTATGACATTGATGAGATAATTGCAGGCCACATTTTAAAAGTTCGAGCTGTTTTTGAGAATGTGAAAGTTGTTTTTATAAATGTGTATGCTCCAACCGTAGGCACAGAAAGATTGGCCTTTTTAAATATTTTAGATGATACGATCAAAAATTGCAGTAATGATGACTTTTTATTTGTGGGAGGTGATTTTAATTGTACAGAAAATCCTCTTATGGATAGGAATCACCCAGAGCCACATGCTGCATCCCAAAGAGTTTTAAAAGGTTTCATAGAAGCTCATGATCTGTGTGATGTGTGGAGGAATTTTCATGGCAAGGCTAGACAGTACATGTGGAGCCATAGAAAGGACAATATTTTGTCCTTAGCTAGACTGGATAGGGTTTACAGTTTTAAGCACCATTTTAGCATTTTTAAAAGTGCTTTTATAGTCCCTGTTGGCTTCACAGATCATTCCCTGGTTCAGTGTTGTGTTTTTATCAAGAATATAAAGTGCAGTAGTGCATACTGGCATTTTAACACGTCACTTTTATCGGATAACAGTTTTAAAACTGCTTTTATGTTTTTTTGGAGTAATTTTAAATTGACAAAATCAAATTTTAGTTCTTTGCAGCAGTGGTGGGATGTAGGGAAGAGCCAAATAAAGAATCTGTGCCTACAGTATACTCGCAATGTCTCTGGAGACTTGGCCAGGTCTGTCAGGGACCTGGAGAGAGAAGTAGTGGAGCTGCAGTCTTTGGCAGGCTCCACAGGAGAAAGAGGACATTTTGAGGCCCTCAATGGCAAAAAGTCTGTTCTAACTGACCTACTGGGTGTGGCTGCCAGGGGCGCTGTGGTACGCAGTAGGTTCCAGAACATCGCACTAATGGACGCTCCATCTCATTTTTTCTTTGGTCTGGAGAGGAAGAATGGTCAGAGGAGGATGATCCACTCTCTCAGCTCCGAGGACGGGCGGCCGATCCATGAGTCTGCGGAGATCCGTCGCTTTGCAGTTGCTTTCTACAAGGATCTCTTTAAGAAAGAATTTGTTGAGAATCCACACGCACTGAGTCATTTTTTGACGGACTTGCCAAAAGTGATGGCTGGCGTGAATGCGGAGCTGGAGAGCGGGATCACTCTGCAAGAACTGGCAGTGGCTGTCCAGTCTCTTCAGTGTGGAAAAGCCCCAGGGATAGATGGCCTACCAGCGGAGTTCTACAAGGCGTTCTGGTCTGAGATCTGTGAGGACTTGCTGGAAGTACTGTCTGACAGTCTGCGGAAGGGTCACCTGCCCCTAAGTTGTAGGAGAGCAGTCCTCACCCTCCTTCCAAAAAAAGGCGACTTGAAAGACATTAAGAACTGGCGTCCGGTGGCCCTCCTCTGTACTGACTACAAAATTCTCTCCAAAGTGTTGGCTACCAGACTGAGGAAGGCGATGGAGCAGGTCATCCATGTAGACCAGACCTACTGTGTACCTGGTAGGTTGGTTACAGACAACATTTTTTTAATTCGTGATGTTTTGGACCTCTCCAGCTCATTGGTCAAAGAACTTGGTCTTATTTCAATAGACCAAGAAAAGGCGTTTGACCGAGTTGAACATCCATACCTTTGGCAGACATGAGAGGCCTTTGGTTTCAGCTCAGGGTTCATCGCCATGATCCAGGCTTTGTATAGAGACATTGAGAGTATTCTTAAGATTAATGGTGGTTTGAGTGCTCCTTTCAAAGTTGAGAGGGGTGTCCGACAGGGCTGCCCCCTCTCAGGTATGCTGTACTCTCTTGCCATTGAGCCCCTCCTTTGTAAACTAAGGCAAGGCCTCACTGGTTTTAAAGTCCCCAACTCTGACTCTGTTTTTAAAGTGTCTGCCTATGCTGATGACGTTGTTGTTTTTACAAGAAATCAAAACGATGTAGACTACCTTTTAAGAACTGTTAATCTTTTTGGTGAGTGCTCCTCAGCGAGAGTGAAGTGAAGCTGTTGTGGTGGGGGGGAGACCACAAAAAATTGCCCTACCTGGTGGCCTCTCGTGGACACAAGGTGGTTTTAAATATCTTGGTGTGTTTTTAGGAAATCAGACTTTTTTTTTTTCCACAATATCTTTATTGAACCTTTTTTTTTTTTTTTAACAAACATGATACAAACAATCAAACACTAACACTAAAGTACTACAAAAAAAAAAAAAAATGCACTAAAAACACCAACAACCACCAACAAAATCAAGTCTTCAACAATGCTCCTCTGTTTAGTCTAGACAATCCAATACATTAGTATACATATTATGTTCACCAGTTTGGAATTTACAAGGTCCACACACATCATTCACCTTCTTCTTCAAGAGTTATGTTTAAATTTTTTACATAATCAATAAAAGGTCTCCATATATTCTCAAACACAATTTCCTTTGATTTCAGTATATATGTTATTCTTTCTAATGGAAGGTTTGTTAACATCTGTCTTAACCACTGAGTCACATCTGGTCTATGAGTCTTTTTCCATAATAGTGCAATACATTTTTTGGCATTAAGCAAACTGAGGTCTATGAATGTTCTTTCACTTTTATTGAAATTATGCTTTTCTGGGTACAGACCCAACAAAACCAGTTTAGGATTCAATATGATTTGTTTTGAGATTATTTTTTCAATTGTTACCCTCACCTCTTCCCAAAACATTCTTATTAATCTACATTCCCATAAACAATGAAATAGGGTTCCTTTACTTTCCATGCATTTTGTGCATGTATCTGGTATATTTTTGTTATATCTATTTAACTCCTCCGGTGTAACATACATCCGCATTAACCATTTGAAATGTATCAATTTAAGGCGTGCATTTATTGATTTGGTTTGAGCTTCTGTACAAGCCAATTCCCATTGTTCCTCTGAAATTTCAATTTGCAGATCTTCTTTCCAGTAGTTTAATCTTTTCAGTGAATTTTCACTTGAAGATAGTGTCAATGAGTTATAAAACTCTGAAATAATACCCTTTCTTTTACTATCTTTCATCATCATTTTTTCCAAGGATGAATAAATAGGTCGAGTGAGAGCTTTATTTTGATTTGATCGAATAAAGTTTCTAAGTTGAAGATATTTAAAAAAATGTGTTCTATTGAGATTAAATTTGATCCTCAGCTCTTCAAAAGACATTATGTTGTCTGCACATGGCAAATATAAATCCTGAATCTTTTGTATCCCTTTTAAATTCCATACTTTAAATACAGCGTCCGCTCTCCCTGGTTTAAAATATTGATTACCCCATATTGGACTAAATTGTGACAATAACTGTGGTTCTTTTAAATAGTTTTTAGCTTCACACCATATTTTGATCATATGCTTTACAAATGGATTTTTAACTTGTTTTTGTAATTTTTTTGCCGAATCTGAGTATATGAATATGGGAAGAGGTAAAGGTAAATTGTATGATTCCATTTCAGTCCAGTGAGGGAGATCATTTGATGAAAAATAATATGTCATAGACCTCAGTTGTGCCGACCAATAATACAACATAAAATTTGGACATTTCAGACCTCCACGATCAAATGGTAAATATAATAAAGACAGACGTAATCTAGCCCTCCTGTTGTTCCATATAAATTCCACTAACTTTTTTTTTATTCTTGAGAATAGATCTAAAGGTGGTGATAAGGGAATGTATTGAAATAAATAAAGTATTTTAGGTAAAATATTACTTTTAAGTATATTGATTCTCCCGATCATCGACATTGGTAGTGACATCCATCTCTGAGTTAACTCACTGATATCTGACATTAAGGCTTCATAGTTGACACTGGCGACTGATTCTAGCTTAGGCATAATTTGGATTCCTAAATATTTAAACTGATTTACAACATTGAATTGATTTACCTCAGGGGCTGGGTAATTTCTCTGGGTCTCATTTAGCATTAATATTGAAGATTTAGTTTTATTTATTTTATATCCTGATATTTCCCCAAAATTCTTTATTAAATTCAACAAGGTTGGAATTGATTTTTTTAGATTCGACATAAACAAAATTATATCATCGGCGTACAGGGAGATTTTATGTTCTGTTGGTCCAACTTTAATTCCATATATTTGTGAATGTAAACGTATCGCTATCGCTAAAGGTTCAATTGCCATAGTAAACAGTAAAGGTGAGAGTGGACAGCCTTGTCGACATCCTCTATTGATTTTTATTGGTTTTGAAATATTGTTATTTGTTAGGATTTCTGCTGTAGCATTATTGTATATTATTTGAACCCATTTTATGAAATTATTTCCAAGTCCAAACCTTTGTAGGACTTCAAAAAGAAAGGGCCATTCAACTCTATCAAAGGCCTTTTCGGCGTCCAATGATAGGAGAGCTGTATCCGGTGCTTCTTTATTAAAATAGATAATATTAAATAGTCTTCTTACATTATGGAAGCCTTGTCTACCCTTTATAAAGCCATTCTGATCTCGATTAATAATATTTGGTAAAATTTCTTGTATTCGTCTTGCTAAAATTTTACAGATTATCTTAAGGTCGGCGTTTAATAGGCTTATTGGTCTCATATTTTCACATTTATTAGAGGGCTTACCTGGTTTTGGCAGCAGTATAATTAAGGCATTATTTATGTATGATGGTAAATTATTATTTTGAAATGCTTCTAAAACCATTTCCAAAAAAGGTTTTATTAATTTATTCTTAAATTTTTTATAAAGGTCAACTGGAAGACCATCTGGTCCTGCACTTTTTCCTGATTTCATATTATCAATGGCTAGCCCAACTTCTTCTTGACTAATTTTAGACTCCAATATCTCCCTGTTTTCATTTGGAATACACGGTATAGATAGTTCGTTCAAAAACCCATTTAGTTTTGTTAAATCAGGTTCATTTTTGGTATCATATAATTTTTCATAGTAATCTCTAAAGGCTCTATTAATTTCTAAAGGATCTATAACTACCTGTCCTTTACTTATAATACTGGTAATTGGTGTTTTAATTTCCAATTGTTTAATCTGCCATGCTAATAATTTTCCTGATTTTTCACCTTGTTCATAAAAAGATTGTTTCAATCTTAGAAGACTCGAGGCAGCTCTATTCGCTGATTTTTTGTCGTATTCAGCTCTCAAAATCAGTAATTCATTCTCCAACCTTGGGTCACTTCCTGCATACACTTTTTCCTGAAGATTTTTTATTTTATGTTCCAATTTAGCTCTCTCCTCTCGAGTCTTCTTAGATTTTGATCCTGTATAACTAATAATATGCCCCCTAATAAAAGCTTTGAAAGCCTCCCACTTTACACATGCTGATGTTTGTGTAGTATTGATGTCAAAGAACTCGTCTATCTGTTTTTCTATATACTTGACAAATTCCTCATCCTGAAGCCATTTATGCTGAAATTGCCATCTACCTGATTCCTTTGTCAATTTTTTATCTACATATATTAGACAACCGGGTGCATGATCAGAGATCACGATGTTATCATAAAAGCAGTTTTGAATCTTGGACCTTAATTCTGTGGAAATCAAAAAATAATCAATACGTGAGAATGTCTTGTAGGTACTGGAATAACAAGAATAGGCTTTAACTTGTGGTTTCATTTCTCTCCATATATCTAACAATCTCAATTCTTTCATAAAATGATTAATAGTCATCCTACATCCAATGTGCGTACAATCCAGTCCTGTTGATCTATCCACACCTGGATTCAATGTACAATTAAAATCCCCTGCTATTATATGTTGCCCTGTAAGTGATGATAAGATGAGAAATAAATTAGCAAAGAACTTCTGATCATCTATATTGGGACCATATAAGTTCACAAGATTTATATTTTCTAATAGCAAAGAACCTTGAATGATTACATATCTTCCAAATTTGTCTCCAATTACATTTTTCACTTGAAAAGGAACTGATTTATGTATGAGAGTCATAACTCCCCTGGCTCGGGATGAAAATGAAGAGGTGAATACACTTCCCTGCCATCTACTCCTAATTCTTTTAACATCCTCCTCTATCAGATGAGTTTCTTGTAAAAACACAATTCTTGAACCCATGTCCTTTATTTTATTCATAACTTGTTTAAGTTTTTTTAAATTTTGTAGACCTCTGCAATTCCATGAAGTTAAATTAAGATTAACACTTTGGTCCATGATCAATAGAGAGTTTGGGATTACCTTGCAGTGTAAACATGCTCATACAGAGAAGCAAAAACATGAGTGGTTGAACATTCATCCTACAAACTACACACAAACAAATTTCCCCTTCCCACACTTGTGGCAAACCCCCCAAAATCAAAAGAAAAATTCTGTCTCCCGATATAGCCATCGACCGTTCCACCCCCACGGGGAACAGCCTAAGCCACTCCTTCTTCATCCTCCCAATCACCCTAACTCTACTGCTTTTAATGACGTAACATTAACTCTCCTCTGTAGTTTTCCAACTTAACTCCAAAATTTTTAACAACTTTGTACATCATAGTTTTTTTTTTTTTTGTTTGTTTTGTTTTTGTTTTGTTTTTTTTTAATATATAATACAATCTATATTTTGTAAACTTACTATTTACTTCAAGTCAGTCAGATGCCTGTGCAAATGCTTAATTATTCTACCTTATATTTTGTTCATGCTTAGCTCCCACCAGTCTCTTCTTCTTCTTTGATCTTCTTGATGAACTCCTGCGCCTCCTCTGGGGTCTTGAAGATGTGGGTTCTGCCCTCATACGTGGTCAGCAGTCTCGCAGGATAGATTACACCATGACGAATCCCAAGGTTGCGCAGCTCCTTACGTACGGGATCAAACTGCTTCCTCAATTGCTGGATTCCTGTGGCCAAATCTGGGTAGAACCGCACCTGCTGGTCCTGGTGTTTAATCTCTCCTTTTTTAGCTCGTGCAGCGTTGAAGATCTTCATCCTGTCTCTGTTGTTAAGAAACTTCATAATTAAGGTCCTCGGCGGTCCCTTATCTCTCCGTGGGCCAATGCGATGTGCTTTTTCCAGAACCACTGCTGATTGCAACTCCTCGCTGCCCAGCACCTCCGGAATCCACTTTTCCAGAAAGGAACATACGTCCCGACCTTCTGATTCCTCTGGAAGACCCACCAGCCTCAAATTATTCTGTCTCGACCGAGATTCCAAATCCAAAATATTATCTTCCAGAGATTTATTTTTTTTTTCCAAAGTGCGCACCTTTAATTGAAGACGGGTGACGTCATCTTCAGCACTAGCGAGACGGAGCTCCATCTGCGCCGTTCGTTCTACACAGTCACCCAATTCCTTTCTTATTCCTTCCAACGCTGTCATAATCCCATCAAATCTAGAGGAAAAGTCCGCTCTCATTGAACTCATGGCAGCCATCAGCGCATCTGCGCCATTCCCCGCAGAAATCGCAGCGTTGCCAGCCTCCTCCGCCATATATGGAGCCCTGTTTGCTGCGTCACAGACCTGAAAGTCCGTTAATTTGGACTGTTTCGGCGGCTCGCTTTTTCCTTTTCCTGGTTTTCCAGCCTTAGGCTTCGCCGACATATCCTCGCCCAAACGCTGGGATACGTTCTGTCCCAAATGAGAGAGTTATTTGCCGATTTTTTTTCTCCAGGAGCAGAGCAGAGCGAGACACGTCCGTCCTACGTGGCAGCCATAACCGGAAGTGGAAATCAGACTTTTACTGAGAAAAATTGGGAGTGTTTTTTAGAAAAAACTGAAGGAAGACTAAAAAAATGGAAATGGATTCTGCCAAACTTGTCCTTCAGAGGTCGTGTTTTAATTATCAACAACTTGATTGCTTCAATGCTGTGGCATCGACTGTCTTGTCTGGACCCTCCACCCAATTTGCTGGCCAGAGTGCAATCTATAGTCGTGGACTTTTTCTGGGACCGTCTTCACTGGGTTCCACAGAGTATCCTGTTTTTACCGAGGGAAGAAGGTGGTCAAGGGCTCATCCATCTGGCAAGCAGGGGGGCTGTCTTTCGCCTGCAGTTCATTCAGCGACTGCTGAGTGGCCCCCTTGACCTTGTGTGGAGACCTATTGCCAGGGCTGTCCTGGCTCGCTGTGGAGGGCTTGGACTAGAGGAGTCGCTGCTTTTAATGGATTTAAGGGGCCAAAAACTCCCAGAACTTCCCCAGTTTTACCAAAGTGCTTTTAAAATCTGGGGACTTTTTAAAAAGAACTCTCCCCAGGCTTCCTTGTCGCCTTTCTGGCTTTTAAAGGAACCACTTGTGTTCGGGACCCGTTTTGATGTGGGCAATGTTTTAGGACCTTCTGTTTTAAAAAAGTTTATTTTTGCAAAGGTTACAACGCTGGGACATTTGGTGAATTTATGTGGTCCTAACTTGGACAATGCTGTTGCCCTGTGCTCGGCTCTTGGCGTCTCTTCAGTCAGAGTTATAATGAACTTGTTGAAAGATTGGAGAGACTGCCTGTCTGCAGAAGAACACTCTGCTATTGTTTTACACTGCAAAAACTCTGTACAAACTGCTGATGAACCTTTTCCTTTTAGTATTTTATCTCCTGATTTTAAAGATGGCACTGGTGTGTTTTTAAACTCTGAGCACATTAACATTTGTGACTCTCCTGGTAAAAAAATGTATGGACTTTTGGTGAAAATTCTAAATGTGAATAAGTTAAAAGGTCGAGCTGATACACCATGGAGGAAACACTTGGGTCTGGGTCCTGAGGTGAGGCCTGCCTGGAGAGCACTCTATAAACCACCATTAACTAAGAAGGTTGGAGACCTACAATGGCGAGTTTTACATGGTGCTGTGGCTGTAAATGCTTTTATCTCTCTTTTAAACCCAAATGTTGTTGAGGTTTGTCCATTTTGTCCTCAGAAAGAAACTGTGTTCCATTGTTTTCTGGACTGTAACAGACTGCAATTGTTGTTTGTTTTTTTGGGGAAGCTGTTTTATCTGTTTGGAGAAGTCTTTTCCCAGCAGATTTTTATCTTGGGCTTTCCATATAGACAGAGGACTAAGAAAAAGAGTGAACTCTTAAATTTCATCCTGGGTCAGGCTAAAATGGCTATTTATGTTAGTAGGAAAAGAAAAATTGAACAACTGCTGGATTGTAATGTAAAAGACATGCTGGTTGGCATGATTAAGGCTCGAATAGTGATTGATTACAATTACTATCATCTGATGCAGAATGTTGAAACCTTTGAGGCTATGTGGTGCTTTAAGCACATCCTGTGTTGTGTTAAGGAGGGGAAAATTATCTATGGTATAATCCTGATGTAAGAAGCAAGTTTTTTGTTTTAGTTTTCCTTGTTTGGTTACTTGTGTCTTTGATTTCTTGTCAGTGAGACATTTTTCTTTTCCATTGCTTCTTTTAGTTGTTGTGTTTTTCTGTTGAATTTGTGACAATAAAGGTGTGTTGAAAAATCAAAATCTCTCTCTCTCTCTCTCTCTCTCTCTCTCTCTCTCTCTCTCTCTCTCTCTCTCTCTCTCTCTCTCTCTCTCTCTCTCTCTCTCTCTCTCTCTCTCTCTCTCTCTCTCTCTCTCTCTCTCTCTCTCTCTCTCTCTCTCTCTCTCTTTGTGTTTCCGGCGGCCGAAGGAAGAGGGTGGAAATACAGAACTCCGTGGCTTGTTTGGACTTTTTTTAACGGTTTTCTACTGCTGGCCGCTTTAAAAGTTTTTGGTTTTTTGGGTGGAGGATGGCGGCCTTTGGAAAGCCACCTCCATCTATCTACCAGGGGGTGAGAATCGTTCCCCTGGACAGCCACGTTACTGTGGAAGAGGTCCTGGAGGCTGTGGCCGAGCAGGTGGGCCCTGACGCGGTCTGCGTTGCTTCACGAATGAATAGAGCTGTGGTTGTGTTTCTGGCGGCTGAAGACGATGCTCACACCCTGATTGTAAGCGGTGTGGTGATCCGGGAAATGTATGTACAGGTGTCCCCCTTATCTGTCCTATCAACGACAATCACCGTATCAGGTGTTCCACCTTTCATCACTGACGAGCAGCTGGCGACGGAGCTCCGCAGATTTGGGAAGTTTGCGGGCCCGTTTACGACTCTGCCTTTGGGATGCAAGGCCGCCAAGTTCAAACATGTGAAATCACTCAGGTGACAGGTGTTCATGTTTCTCGACTCGCCCACTCGGACTCTGGAAGTCTCCTTCAGGGTCAAGCACAGGGACAGATCTTACATGGTGTATGCGAGCTCGGGACAGATGAAGTGCTTTGAATGTGGAGACGTGGGCCATAAACGGTTCGCTTGTCTGCACAGGCAGCGGGCGGAGGGCCCTGATGGGGCTGCGAATGGTGCCGGCGGCGAGCCCTCCACTCACGCCACGGCTGCGGACGGCGGCGCGGCCTCCGCTCCCGCTACCCCAGCTCCTGAGCCTGCCGCTGTGTCTGTGGACGACCCGGCTGCGCCGCATGCGGCCCAGCTTGCAGTTGGGAGCGTGGATGGCGATGTCGCCAAGAAGGTCACTGATGGTGCGTCACGATCATCTCGCTGTGTGACGTCAACAGCTGTGCTGCAGGCAGCTGCTACCGCTTCGGACGAGGGGACGGAGCACCGACCTGATGGTGCGTCACAACCATCTCGCTGTGTGACGTCAGCGGCTGTGCCTCCGCCAGCTGCTGCCGCATCGGAGGAGGGGAAGGAGCACCGACCTGATGGTGCGTCAGAATCTCGCTGTGTGACATCAGCGGCTGTGCTTCCGGAGGCTGCTACCGTTACACGGCGGGGGATGGAACAGCGACAGTCACCTGCTGAGGGTGGCGTCCAGGAAAATGTGGCCCATGATAAATCCACTGGACCGGGAGAACCAAGCAGTCAGCTGAGTTGTGCTGCCGAGGAAATGGAATCTGAGAACGACACTGTGTCTAATGCTGAGTCTATTGAGGCGAAATGCAATACAAACACGAGTTTGTATTCACTGGAAGAAATAAATGCATTCCTGGACGCAACCTCTAACAAAGCCACTAGGGTCGCCGACTACTTCAGTGACACTGATAAATTCATTGAGTCTGTGGATGTGCTAAGAAGACAGGTTGGTCTGGACCTCCTGGATGAAAGGAAGCGTTATCGCCTCAAGAAACACCTGACAGCCCTGCGTAAAGCAGCAGGGAGAACGGCGGTCAAGCACGCCCGACAGGAGGAATAAATGGCGGTCGTTCCGCTGCCTGTTTTACACATTTTTGGGATATTTTTTGATCAGACTTGTATATGACGTTTAATTGACTGTCACGGAACTGGATCTTTACCTGCAGGGCATGGACGCCCCACCGTTTTCTTTCTACACTCTGGACGAGACTGCTGCACAGTTGACTTGCTTGAAAACCCCACATGGTCTAAGGACTCCAATCCTTCTGAGATGGCGAAACTGTCTCTGGGATGTGCAACGGAACTGGCGGGCATCTGGCGGAACTGGCGGGCATCTTCTGCCACTTTTGCGGCGATCCGGGTCGCGGAGGCAGCAGTTCAAGCAGAGAAGCCCAGACTTCCCTCTCCCCAGCCACCTTCTCCAGCTCTTCAGAGAGGATACCAAGGTGTTCCCAGACCAGCTGAGAGACATGGTCTCTCCAGCGAGTCCTGGGTCTGCCCCGGTGTCTCCTCCTAGAGGGACATGCCCGAAACACCTCAAGTGGGAGGCGTCCAGGAGGCATCCTAATCAGATGCCCATACCACCTCAACTGGCTCCTTTCAATGTGGAGGATCAGCGGTTCTACTCTGAGCCTCTCCCAGATGACTGAGCTCCTCACCCTATCTATGAGGGAGAGTCCGGCAATCCTACGAAGAAAGCTTATTTCAGTTGCTTGTATCTGCGATCTCATTCTTTCAGTCATTACCCAAAGCTCATGACCATAGGTGAGGGTAGGAACGTAGATTGATGGGTAAATTGACAGCTTTGCCTCAGAGCTGAACTCCCTCTTCACCACAACAGACTGGTACAGCATCCCCATCACTGCAGATGCTGCTCCATTCCGTCTGTCAATCTCTCGCTCCAGTCTCCCCTCATTCATGAATAAGACCCCAAGATACTTAAACTCCTCCACTTGGGGCAGGAGCTTGTCCCCAACCTGGAGAGGACAATCCACCTTTTTCTGGCTGAGGACCATGGACTCGGATTTGGAGGTACTGATTCTCATCCCAGCCGCTTCACACTCAGTGGCAAACCATCCCAGTAAGACCTGTAGGTCATTGCTAGATGAAGCCAGCAGGACAATATCATCTGCAAACAACAGAGATGAGATCCTGTGGTTACCAAGCATGACACCCTCCGTTCCCTGGCTGCGCCTAGAAATCCTGTCCATAAAAATTATGAACAGGATCGGTGACAAAGGGCAGCCCTGGCAGAGTCCAACTCTCACTGGGAATGAGTCCGACCGAGTGTTGGCAATACAAACAAAACTGTCACAACGGTTGTACAGAGACCGAATAGGTCGTAACAACAAGCCCGATACCCCATACTCCCGAAGCATCCCCCACAAAAAACCACGAGGGACGCGGTTGAATGCCTTCTTCAAGTCCACAAAACACATGTAAACTAGTTGGGCAAACTCCCACAAACCCTCGAATTCTCGAGAGGGTAAAGAGCTGGTCCGATGTGCCACGGCCAGGACGAAACCCACATTGCTCCTCCTGAATCCGAGGTTCAACCAACGGCCGGACTCTCCTCTCCAGTACCTTGACATAGACCTTCCCAGGGAGGCTGAGGAATGTGATCCCTCTAAAGTTGGAGCACACCCTCCGGTCCCCTTTTTTGAAAAGATGAACCACCACCCCGATTTGCCATGCCAAAGGCACTGCCCCCGACCTCCATGCAATGTTGCAGAGGCGTGTCAACCATGACAGCCCTACAACATCCAGGGCCTTGAGGTACTCAGTGCGAATCTTGTCCACCCCCGGGGCCCAGCCACCAAAGAGATTTTTAACCACCTTGGCGACCTCAGCCCCTGTGATAGGCGAGTCGTCCCCCTTGTCTACAAGCCCTGCTTCCTCTGTGGAAGGCGTGTCAGTGGAATTGAGGAGCTCCTCGAAGTATTCCTTCCACCACCCGACGATATCCCCAGTCAAAGTCAGCAGTGCCCCATCTGTACCATACACGGTGTGGACAGGGAGCTACTTCCCCCTCCTGAACCGCTGGACACTTTGCCAGAATCTCTTCGAGGCCGACTGAAAGTCTTGTTCCATGGCCTCACTGAACTCCTCCCATACCTGAGTATTTGCTTCAGCAACCACCCGAGCTGCTCTCCGCTTGGCCTGCCGGTACACCTCAGCTTCTTCGGGAGTCCCACAAGCCAATCAAGCTTGATAGGACTCCTTCTTCAGCTTAATGTCCCCCTCACCACTGGTGTCCACCAATTGGTTTGGGGGTTGCTACCATGAGATGTCCCGACGACCTTGCGGCTGCAGCTCTGGGCTGCCGCTTCAACAATGGAGGTGGAGAACATGGCCCATTCAGACTCCATGTCTCCAGACTCCTGACCTCCTGGACAGGGGCCTCAGCCAGATGTTCCCAGCACGCCCTTACTATACATTTGGTTCTACCAGGTCTTAATGGCATCCTCCCCTGCCATTGGATCCAACTCACCACCAGGTGGTGATCAGTTGACAGCTCTGCACCTCTTTACCCAAGTGTCCAAGACATACAGTCGCAGATCTGATGACACAATAACAAAATTGATCGACCTGCGACCTAGGGTGTTCTGGTGCCAGGTGCACATATGAACACCCTTATGTTTGAACATGGTGTTTGTTATGGACAAACTGTGGTTAGCACAGAAGTCCAATAACTGAACACCACTCGGGTTCAGATCGGGCAGACTGTTCCTCCCAGTCACCGCCCTCCAGGTTTCACTGTCATTGCCCACGTGCGCATTGAAGTCCCCCAGTAGGACAATGGAGTCTCCAAGCGGAGCACCCTCCAACACCCCAGTCAGAGACTCCAAAAAGGGTGGGTACTCTGAACCATCATTTGGTGCATAGGCAAAATGATGGTCAGGACCCGTTTCCCAACCGGAAGGTGCAGGGAAACAACCCTTTCGTCCACTGGGGAAAACTCCAATATAGAGGCAACAAGGTGGGGGGGGATACAAGAATATCTGCCCGTGCTCATCGCCTCTCGCCCGGGGAAACTCCAAAGTAGGCCAAGCTCCAGCCCTTTTCCAGGAGACTGGGTTTGGAACTGGAGCTGTGTGTTGAGGTGAGGCCGACTATATCTAGCCAGTATCTTTCAACCTCATGCACCAGCTCAGGCTCCTTCCCCACCAGGGAGGTGACATTCCATGTCCCAAAAGCCAGTTTAGGAAGCTTGGGATCAGACCGCCAAGGTCTCCGCCTTTGACCGCCACCTGATCCACATATCACCAGAACCCCCATGGTCCCTCCTGCAGGTGGTGAGCCCACTGGAGGGTGGACCCATGTAACTCCTTTGGGCTGAGCCCGGCCGGGTCCCATGGGTGGAAACCCAGCCACCAGACGCTAGCCATCGAGCCCCTCCCCCAGGCCTGGCTCCAGGGTGAGGCCCCAGTAACTCCATACTGGGCGGGGTACACTGAATCCTTGTTCTAGCATTCATCATGAAAGTCTGTTGGATCGTTCTTAGTCTGGCCATTAACCCAGGACCAGTTTGTCTTGGGTGACCCTACCAGAGGCAAATTACCCCGGACAACATAGTTCCTGGAATCACTAGGGCATGCAAACCTCTCACCACAATAAGGTGACGATCCACGAGGGGTCTTTTTTTTCACTTTATTGAAAATAACTTTTATTGCCATCAGTTAGCGTGCCTTTGAGCCAGGTTGTCTGGCCGCTGCTTCTCCCGGCATATTCTGTGTTGATTTGTCAGACCCGGTCCCTGCTAACGCTCCGCCCAGTCTACTCGCGCACCTCATTTTCCACATATGGCGAATTATCCTTTAAACCTACGCAATCACAGCAGCTTTATGGTATAATTTTTTTAAGCGTTAAATCTTCACTATTATTTTTTTCCAGTCAAATTTTTTGTTTTTCATTTCCTTGTTTTATCCAGGGAACATTAGTGACTGACAGGTCGTGATGCTGTGTGTTATCCAATCAGCATGGTCGTGATGCCGCATATTGTCCAATCAGCATGGCTGTGATGCCGCATATTGTCCAATCAGCACGGAGTCGATCCAAAACCCCGCCCACACTTCTTGAAGCCAGGGTATGACGAGAGACAGAGTGGTGGCTAAACTTTTATTGACTAAAAATTACATATTTTGACTGAGTGACTAAATACTTGGGGATGCACACCCTTGTGACCTCAGGAAACCACGTGTAAAACCTTAGGTCAGTCTGAGGAATGGTTCAAGAGATATGCATGGAACAGTCAGACAGACAGAGACTTTGTGAATTTATAGACAGAGTAAATCCTGTGATAAAATATAGACTTAACAGTTGAACAACATGCTCACTTGTATGCATGGTGGCCCAGGATAATGTCTGAAACAGCATCAGTCCTTAAAAGCAGTTTAATGGTAAAACCCATCTTAATTTGGGTCAAATTTTCAAACTAGAAAAGCACTCAGAGTGCATATCTCCGCCAAGGCTCCTTCCTTCCCTCCCTTTGTCAGTCCCTCCAGGATTTCACGATGTTGGGATTGCATCAATTCACATGAAATCAGCCAATCAGCGCAACTATTGTGCGACCTTGCAACTTTGTCCAATCACTGCAACTTTCCCGCAATTTTGGCCAGTCCTCATCAACTTCTGCCAATTTCACCAATCAAATTTGTCTGACTGGCACTCAAACGCTCAGTCTAACCAACCAAATGCATCTCTGCACCGCATTCACTTCTGTGTTTACAGTGAGCATTCACAGAACACATCAAGAAAAACAGTGTATGTGACTTAAAAAAAACACTCAACCGTGAGGTTTCCACCACCGTCCCTTCACCTGTCTCTCCCAGCCTGCTGGTGGAGGTCTCGTTACGTCTCCATCCTGACCGCGTGCACGAAGCGCTGGGTTTGTGTTGAAAAATGTCTGTCTGCCCCAAAAGCACCCTGTCGCAGGAACGCACGTGAAGACAAACGCCATAAAACCACAAATAAAACGAGCAAGTCTAACACTACAGCCAGTGTGAACATTTTATACATCTTTAGAGGTAAAATCATTACTACATCTTGTCAATGAGCTTTAAAGCTGTGAAACTCTGGTCTGGACGGACAACACCTCCCCCCACCATAAATGAAAGACCAACGTGCAGCAGATAGACAGATCGGCGTTAGGAGTCTGTGCTTCTGTGAGTCTGTTTTTTTTTTTTTTTCCAGAAAAACAGACTCCAATAGACAATACAGACTAACAGAATAAATTATTTCTTTTTTCCTCTCCGCTCGGTACCAAGTAGTTGGGGACCGTAGGGAGTTTTCAAATGAAGATGCTGCCAATAATTTCCAAATGTATACTCTTTAACATGCATTCAATACAATTTAGCTGCTGTAATGGATGTTGTGTTAAAGTCTGCATTTGCTGTCGCACAAGAGTTTTTCTGTATAGCAGAAGTTTCTGCTTAATTTACAATTCACTGTAATAGGAAATATTTGACAATCCTGTGCTTTTCTTGTATTGTTATATAGAATATCACTGCAGTAAACTGGAAAAAAAAAAACCATCTGCTTTAAAATTTGTAATTCTTCCCACAACTTTTAGTGCAAAAAACACTCTTAAAAACATTGCAAGTTTTATTGCAGCTTTTTAAAAAAGCTCCCATGAATTCAGGCTTTTTGGGCTGCAACAATCATAAAAACATCCCGCGAAATCCTGGAGGGACTGCTTTGTCCATCCATCTGTTCGTACCTCCCTGCCTCCATCCCATCATGCATTGCAAGATAGAGCCTTGGTAGAGGTATGCACTCATAGATCAGCTCCCAAATCTAATGGGTTCTTCTGCAGCTCAAGGACCATCTCCGGTGAAAGTTTCAGCAAAATCCAGCAGTTTTTGCACAATCCTGCTAAACCACTGCAAGAAGACTGAGCCTTGGTGGAAGTATGCACTCATGGATCACCTCCCAAATGTAATGGCTTCTTCTGTAGCCCAAGAACCTTCTCTGGTGAAAATTTCATTCAGAGCCATCCAGTAGTTTTGGAGTATTGTTGCTAACACTCTGTAATAAGATAAGAGCCTTGGTGGAGGTATGCATTCTCACATTGCCACCAAAATGTAATGGGTTTGTCTCTGGCCAAAGAACCACCTCTGGTGAAAATTTCATCCAAATCCATTGAGTAGTTATTGTGTAATCCTGCTGCACAAATGCAAAGCCCTTGGTAGAGGTATGCACTCTCAGATCATCACAAAAATCTAGTCATCTGTTTCCCATTCCATTACACACCTTTCCTGAAAATGTCATCAAAATCCATTCATAACTTTTTGAGTTATGTTGCTAACAGTCAAACCAACAAACCAACCAACGCCAGCAAAAACATTAACTCCTTCCTTGGTGGAGGTAATAAGCTGTCCAAAAATGCTAACTGGCACTGGAGACTAAGTTGCGACTTGAGTTCCGCCCTCTTCCTCAGAGTCCATAGCCAGTGCTTAGTCCTGATTTGTTCACCTGTTATAGTGACCTCACAAAAGCGGTCCGTCTAAACCTGCCTTTTTTCAAAGGGAGGAGCTTGACTGACTTTAACAGCAGAAAAACTCAGACATGACACATTTGATCGATTTAGCTCTTGATACATCATGTACGTCAAAAAAACCCAAAACATGTTAACAAGAAAAAAAAAAACAACTTGGTTTTGACCGGAGTGTCACTTTAAGAGGAATGTATCTAGCGCTGTATTGTTATAGCTCAATATTTTGTGCCATTTAACTGTACAAATGAAGGGTGTATGCAAATAAAGAAGTTCCCAAAATCTGTATTATTTTTTGTGCTCAGTAGTAGAGGGAAATCTGAGAAAACAACCCTACTTCTGGGTTGATTTATGAGCTTCATTATAGACGTCTCTGATGGGTTTACTATCACAATTGTGACATAAAATCTTGTTTAAATCGATATGATAACTTTAATTGTCCCACCAGGAGTAAAATGGATGATAAATCAGGACATATTTTAGGGTGAATTACGTTATCTTTACATGGTGAGTCCACAAACTAATTTATGAGGTCACAATGGTTAGATTCATCTTTGTTATATACAGTCTTAGTAATTTTTTAAAATTAAATACTGCATAAAATAATGCACACATACAAAATGCTGCAAGTATACCCTTGTTATAACACACCTTGATCTGAAATATATAAAGGGCTTATGTGACGCTGTTAGAAAATTAAAAAAAATTTTCCCGACTTTGTAAGTATTTGATTGCTCACAATAAGGTCAGTTGCAGATACTGGATCAAGGGAATATCATGATTAATGGAGTGAGTCTGGTCTCTGTTTATGTGGTGACTCAGCGGAGTAGTCAGTGAATAATTCTTCAAGAAAGGCCAGGCTGCCTTTCTTCTGTGTTTCAGCCCATTTCAAACAGTCATGTTGAAACTGAGAAGCAAAAGTGAAGTTAATGTGTTAAAGTTACATCTCTTGCTATTGACATATCTAATTAATGCACTGAAATTACCATCAACAAAAGTGAGGAGAGGTTTAATTGCCAATGATGTATTTTCAGGTGATTCAGATTTCCAGATAGAATTAATATGCACTTTGAGGGGCCACTTTGTTTTAGTGTCTGAACATATCATTGGGTACAGTATTTGAAAGAATGTACCACCTTAAAGTCTTCTCCACATGGTAGTACAAATCACTCTTGCACAGCTGGTTGAATATACTGTATGTATGATGGCATGTGCGGTGATGGGCTCTCTGGTAGTAGAGGGAAGTCTGTTTACATTTGTTCACTGGAAGTTATTTGTAGCTAAACAATCTGACCGTCCTGTGTTTGGATCTTTTTGTTGCAATATCAGAAATACTAGAAGAATAGGCTGCATCAATTTGAGGCCCATTTACAGGACAGCAAATTACGAATATAACAGCAAACCTCTGCTAGGTTTCAGTTGTCCATTTATTAGGGGTGGAAATCCCCAGAGGCACCACAATGTGGTACTATCATGATACTTGGACCGTGGTATGATGATATCATGATCTTGCAATATGTTGAGCATTGCAAGATCATCTTTTGCAATTTTCCATCCTCATCTCTTTCTTGTTAAACTCCTGGCTAGGTATTACAGGTCATTCCTTTACTACACTGACCTAACCAGACAGTGAACATTTAGAACCATCTAATGGATTGAAAAGTCCATTTGTCTTTGACCGAAGGGGGATTAAGATACGGGGTGGTCCATCTGGTCCATCATCTGTCCCACTTTTGTGAAATTAACTCCTTCTACAGTTTTGTTCTGATTGTTTTGAAACTTGCTACCATGTACTTACTACATATACACTGATGACGTGCATATTGCAATTTGGATCGGATGATTTTTGCAGGAGTTATAGCCTCTTACTTACAATGTCTTATTTCACCTCAGTTAGTAGACAGTAACTGTCTTGTGAAATCAACTCGTCCTGCAGTTTTGTTCCAAATGTTTTGAAATGTGGCTCCAGGGTTTGATATACACTGATGATGTGCATATTGTTATTTGACTGTTTGACACTGATCGTATGATTTTTTTTTTTATGATTTTTTTTTTTTTTTTTTTGCAGGAATTATAGACTTTGAGGTCAAGGTCTGAGGTCAGTTTTCCCTAAATCTTGTGAACACAATGACTACTGAAAGAAATGATGTAGATTTTACAAATCCATACCATAGTTGCATCTAAGATAAATCCTGGCTGGGTTAGACCATGACCTGACTATGGGTTTGTGGCCAAAAGGTCAAAGTTAACATTTCATTTGTACTATTAATATAGAAAGAGTAAAGTTGGGGTCACCAAACATTATACACCCAGACTTGACCTGAGACTCTGACCTTTGACTATGAGTTTGGGGTCAAAAGGTCAAAGGATGGCATTCCCCGTGCCCTCTTACTATACAGTGAGTAAAGCTAGGGTCACCAAACTTTGTACATAGGCTCACCCTGTGACCCTGAACTGTAACTATGGTTTTGGCATAGCAAGGTCAAAATGCCAAATAAACTCAATCTCAACAACAAAAAAAAAAAAAAGGTAGGGTCACCAAACTTGGTACACAGGTTCACCTTGGGATCCTGACCTCTGACTATGGTCTTGGGGTGAAAGGTCAAAGGTCAGTGTTAACATTCATACATTATTACTATAGAACAAATAAAGCTATAGTCATCAAACTTGGTACACAGGTTCACCGTGAGATCGGTGAACACAGGTTCACCATGTGACTGAGTGTGAGGTCAAAAAGTTAAAGGTCAAGGTTAGTATTCCCTGTACCCTCTTACAATAGAACAAGTAAAGCCTTCTAGGGTCACCAAATTTGCTACACAGCTTCACCTTGGGATCCTGACCTACAACTATGGGTTGTATAAACTTATTGTTGTTGTATATTCATTGATGATAGACTTGTCATAATTTGGTTGTGCCTCAACAATTATAGAGGAAAAAGTTGAAAACTGCTGTCCTTAAGTAACATATTGGGATCTTCAGAGAAAACGGAGGCGGGGGATTCTGCACTCGCCCAGGGTTTCCTCTGGTAACATTTCTGGGTGGCGGTATCACAAAAAAAAAAAAAAAATCACAAGCGGTATGTAAACAGTGAAGGCATTTACATTATCATGGTTTTAACCTGCTGGTAATGGGAGCAATAATGGAAAAGTCGCTTAGCTAACACGTGTGGTTAATTTTTTGTTTTTCTTATTTCAGACAAGAATAAAAAGATGTTTTTACCTTTACCTTAGTTAGTATTAACTAGTTTATGTTCATTATTATGTACCTGGCAAGTTAAGGTGACCGAAATTCACAGAGTCGGTGACTTTAATCCGTCAGCAGCCTTCAAACAAATTAAACATACCAACATTTGGATTTCAAAATAGGGGAGGTTTTTCCTGATGTCTGGATGGTGAGGAGATTTCTCAAAAAAAAAACCCAACCCAAAACTATAAATATATAGAAATATTATAATAGAAATAACTGCATCTTTGGTCATTTAAGTTAATTTATTTCATTAAATACAATTTTATTAATATTTTTTTCTTTGAAATCAGAGTTAAATTATTGTTCTGGCTCTGCAAAATTATTGTCAAAATGTAAACTGCTATAAGGAAAAAGTAAAAAAAAAAAAAAAAAAAGTCTGTTTTGTAGGGAACCCACGCTGGGATAGTCATCTCAAACTGGAAGCAGAGGGGAGGGGAATATTCCCTCTGCCGGCAGAGCGTGGGGGATTTAATGGAGAAGGACAGTACGTATTGTAATGCAGCAGGAAGGAGTAGCTGTGGAGACAGTAAGGGGTGAATGTGTGAACGTATTATAATGCAAGATTTCAGGCAACAGGGGGAAGGAATGGAGTAGTATAAAAGGAGAGACCCTGGTGTATTGACAAATTATTTTTCTGTGTATGATTGAAGTGAGAGAGAGAAATAAAGTTCGTCTGTCATGTAAGTCTGGTTCCTTTATTTGCACTCTCCACAGTTTCAAATTTATTTTAAAAAAACCCATTAATTTTATTTTAAAAAATAGACAAAAATTAGCCATAAAATAATCCACAAATTTATAATGAAGTCTCAAATGTACAAGAAAAGTCAATTTTACAAGAGGAAATTACAAATTTGAGGAAAATGATTTCAAATTTAGATACATTTACAGAGAAAAGTAGAAAACTATAAGAAAATTGTTATAAATTTTGGAGAAAAACATCAAACCTTCAAGACTGAAGTCATTACTCAAGTTTTTAAGTGGCTGCTCTTTGTACCCTCATCTAGAAATTTTTGGTTGTCTACTTTTAATTTATATGACACTTGATATTTTCTAACCTGTTTGTATACCACCATATATTCAGGTTCTCAGAGAGAACCTGAATTAGACAGAGCTCAGAGAGGGCAAGCTGAGACAGAAGAGAGGAGCCAAGGAGAGGAAAGTGTTCAGGCAGAGGGTCCAGGAGAGGTGAGAGCAGAGGAAGGAGAAAAGGATGACACCAGTAAAAAGTCCAAACACAGGACATCTGGGTGGGACCCCAACTGGCCCAAAATTCCAACATTTAAGCCTTGGTTATACAATACTTCAAATGGGAAGTTCCATATGCCGAGTTACTGTGCAAAATTTAAAAAAAAAAAGTATAAAATTAACATATTCCGGTTACAATAGTGTCGTGTTTTCTGCCCCCCCCCCCCCGGAAAAATATGTTGCCACCGTGCCAAGGTGTTTAAGTCAGAGGAAACTGCTCACCTCAGAGTGCTCTTGTTATTACTGTGGTACCCCAAGACTGAATTTGTATTTGAAACATTTATTAATACTTTTAAAATACTGGTTTCTCTGAATTGATACATTATTGTGGACACAAAACATTGCAATACTAGAATGTAAGAGTTGAAGATGCTAAGATTCTTATTAGGAGTGACTAGGAGGGACAGGATTAGAAATGAGTATATCAGAGGGACAGCTCAGGTTGAGCGGTTTGGAGACTGGCTGAGATGGTCTGGACATGTGCAGAGGAGGGATAGTGGCTATACTGGACAAAGGATGTTGAAGATGGAGCTGCCAGGCAGGAGGAAAAGAGGAAAACCACAGAGAAGGTTGGTGTGGGAAGATGCAAGGGATAAGGTGAGATGGAGGCAGATGATCCGCTATGGTGACTCCTGAAGGGAGCAGCCAAAAGAAGATGAATATGATAACTGGACTCAGTGTTGGCAAACAGCGGACCTGTGTTTATACAGTAATCCTGGATCACTGTCACTAACAATCCCACTTCATCATTTGTGTAATGTATTTATTTTGGAACATGCTTGTTCAATTATAATTTTTTTGCTATAGATGAAGGGATAAGTGGGTGTGGCTGTTTAGTCCCCCAAGGAGTGGTTTTGGTGCAAAATAAATGCTTGCAAATGATTAAGAATCATGAAAAACCCTGGTTTGACCTCTTGCATCACATTTAACATGAATTAAACATTTTCAGTTTTTCACAGATGGGGTCCCAGGTATCCCAACTTTCAGCAGCTGTCACAGATTTCGCCATGGAAGTTGGATTTAAATCTTTTTATACAGTATGTGTTATTAGACTCCTTGACCAACATATTGGTGAAAACATTTCTTGGTAAGGAATTTATTCCAAGATTGGTGAAATATCTGATAATATTCCTTTACAACCTTTGCTGTTCCAGGTGAAGATGGATTCTTTTTAAAACACAAAAGAACAATTTTTCATTTTGCTTCAGGAAAACTGTTGATAGAGTATATTTTAGGGTCTCTTGAGATAAGAATGGCTGCATAGTCTTATTTCAAAGCAGCCCTTTGACATGGTATGGTGAATGAATGAATGGCGTTCACTTATATAATCTCTGGATGACCGAAGCACTTTACAGATCCAGCTATTCACCCATTCACACACTGATGGCAGCAGCGCTGCTATGCACACAGGTGCTGGACTGACCCACCAGGAGCAACTAGGGGTTCAGTGTCTTGCTCAAGGACACTTTGACATGCAGACTAAAGAGAGAGTGGGAATTGAACCACTGACCCTTCGATTAGTAGTCGGCCACACTACACCTGTGCCACAGCCGCCCCTGCGATCACTGTGCACTTCTTCCACAGTCTCTGCTGTCTGGAGTCAGAAACCAGGTGTCTAAATCGGTAATGTTAAAGTGCAACAAGTCAGAAATCCAGGACTCTAGTATTAGCCACTGTTGGCAAAGACGAGGGAAAATGATGCAAAATGGGGCAGTATACATATAAAAACACCCTAGTGGCATTTGGGGGGGCGGCTGTGGCGCAGGTGTAGTGTGACTGACTACTGATCGGAGGGTCATGGGTTCGATTCCCACTGTCTGCAGTCTGCATGTCGAAGTGTCCTTGAGCAAGACACTGAACCCCCAGTTGCTCCTGGTGGCCAGGCTAGCGCCTGTGTGTGTATGGCAGCTCTGCCGCCATCAGTGTGTGAATGTGTGCGTGAATGGGTGGATAGCAGGATCTGTAAAGCGCTTTGGTCATCCAGAGATGAGAAAAAGTGCTACATAAGTGAACGCCATTTACCATTTAGTGGCATGTTCTTACATGGAAGTTGGGCAGTACTGCTTGTACAGCTGACAAGAATAGACATATGTATACTGTAAAACAGAAGGGCTAATAAATGGTACTAATTTCACTGTTGATGATATGTGGCACTTTGGCACAGCTATCTTGAATCCTCAAGTCAGTCATGTCAAGGTTTGCACGACCTCATGAGCTAAAAATCTGACTTCACGGCTTAGAAGTACATGTCGGTTAGGCCCTCAAATTGACTTCCCAGGGGTAGAAGGAAAATCACATAAACCCAGGCAATACTGAAGAAAGTTGAGTTGTAATCAGGCACAGTACTAACGCATATATTCCAATAAAGACTTGCAGCTTTCCTTGGGAATCCAAATGTTATGAATTACCACAAGTTATACCATTTAAGATGGGTGTCCAATCATGTGCCATGGAGGACCAAGACCCTGCAGGTTTTCTCTTCTACCCAGTCTCTTCAGTAGGTGTTTTCACTTATCAGCAATCAGTGGAATCTGCTGTTGAAGACACTGGTTGGAGGTAAAGCCTGCAGGGTCTTGGCCCTTCATGGCACATGATTGGACACCCCTGCCTTAAGAGAACAAGACAAGTAGAGTATAAAGACAAATTTTTAAAAAGGGTGGCAATAATAGTGTGTGGAGTTAAAACAGGTTATCACTCAGTTCTCATCTCTGCTAAGGCTTGCAGCTTGAGGCTACAGTGGCTTCAACTATCATAACACAATGAATCTGTGCTGTAGCCTCAAGGGATAGAAGAAGATGGAAAAGAAATATCATTTGCTATATTGATTTTAATATGTTTCTGTCCACTGAGTGCAATATGTATATTGCAGTTTGGTGTTGCAGTCTTGTGTCGTATGTGCAGCTCCTCTAATTGTGCTGTGTGTTCACATTAAGAAACTAGAAAAGCACTCGGAGAGCGCAGACCTCCGCCAAGTACCAGTTAGCCCTAATATTGGGATTTTCCCCAAATATAATAGTCCTATATTTATTTTATCTATATTTTCAGATTCCTTGACCATGAAAACATACCTTTAGCAATTGGATTCACATTGATATCTTTATTAGTTCAGTAGTTATTGACAAAAATCACTTTTTCGGTAATGGTGGTTTTCTTCTGGATATAGCTCCATAGCTTTGGAAGATACAACAAATCCATTGGCACACTGCAGATTCCTCAGTGTCTTGGCTATATTTTGGTGTTTGTTGTATGTTTATATCTGAATTTCTTACCTTACAGTGATTAAAATTCCAAAGATCCCCTATTATTTCCTGTTCTGGATCACAGTATCCGGATTTTTTGCAGGATCTGGATCAGTCTTTGATATTTCCTAGAAGCTATTGGGATGTTATCCTGTATTTTTTTGGCAAGCGTCCTGACCATTTATTGTGGAGTTATATACACATATGGTCAAAATGGCCCCATCTTGCAATAATAAAGAATCCTTTAAAAAATTCCTGGATCCAGATGGTGATCTGGATCACTGCCAAAATCTAATCATTTCTTCCTTGTCCCATTTTGCACTTGTCCTGAAAATTTCGTCAAAATCCGTTCATAACTTTTTGAGTTATTTTGGTAACAGACAGACAGACAAACAGACAAACAAACCCCGGTAAAAACATAACCTCCTTGGCGGAGGTAATAACTATATTTCATAGGTAGAGGTACTATAAATGAAGTGGGGACATATAATGAAGTGCTCAATATTAGTTGCAGCTGCATTAGTATATTTTTACCTAAAACAAAACTGGATGAAGTACCAGTCTCTATCTGTGTGAACAAATAAGTGTATTATTTAAAAAATAAAAGGTTGCATATTGCTCAAGTGAGTTCAATACCCAGTTAATACTCGGGCTTAAAAGGATCAAAGTGTGGCTGCTGCTCTAAAATAAGACAGGATCTGTCTGGCTGAGATATTCTGTAGAAGTCTGATAAATGTGACGTGCTATGTATCATCTTTATACCAGATGTTGTAATTTTTCATTTTGTGTTACTGCCCTTTTATACCCCAACATCTCAACATGACCCCTGTAAAAACAAAAGAATATTTATGCTGTGTACTAGTTCAGAGACAGCCAAGGTTCATGTTGTTACATTTGTAGAAAAGGGGTATTGTTGTTGAAGATATTGGGATTAAAACAATACTTAAATCAACATATTGCTTGTGACTAAGCTTTTTTTTTTCCCCAAGCCACACCTCAAAGAAGTGTTGACTTGTTTCCTACTTATCAGACTGGCTAGACTACATAGACAAAGTTGATGGCAGCTAACTGCAGAATCACCGTTGCAGCTCAGGTTGTTTTCTTGTCAAACATTAACAGTTTTATTCCATTTATGTCCAGTGTTGTAGTGTACTTTATATTGTGCTGGCTATACTGTGTAAGGATTCCATTTACAGTAATACCTCGAGGATGTCAGTACACACCTACAGCACATCCAGTACTTGCGTTCAGGCATTACGTTTAAACATTGAGAGTTTGGCCCAGCTATGAAAGCTTTTTCATCACAGGGAATTAAACCCTGAATAAACAATGAGAAGAGGGTAATTAATAATCTGTTAATTAATAAGCTGGTTCTATTTTATGAATTGATCAGGTCTCTTCTGATGATTCCAAGTCTAGTGTTTGGTAAGGGTTTCTTTTGAACTGTGACAAACTACGTAAACCTTAGTCTCATCTACACAGGTGGGTGATGTAGACAGAAATTGTGCTCAAGAGTAGCATTACCTTATGTTATTAATTACTCAACTATCAAGTGGTTGTAGTCACCAAAAAGAGTACGAGTAGTGAGTAGCATTGATCGTACAATCTTTTAAATAATTGATCAGCTATCAAGTGTTCATCTGGGGGTGAAACTCTACATTCCATCTAATTCAATCCAAATTACAGGTACAGCTCAAACTGTGATTTAAAAAAAATATTATGACTGATTCTGTGCTGGTAGTGCCATCAAAAACATAATGACTGTGTAATAGTTACAATTACATCATAAGTGAATATTGTGAGTTTTTATGCCTTGGTGCAACAGAGGCGTGCAGAAAGCACTGTGTGTGTGTGTCTGTCTGTCTGTCTGTCTGTCTGTCTGTCTGTCTGTCTGTCTGTCTGTTACTAGCTTTTCAGCTCGCCCAGTCAAAATCAAGTGGAAGTAAAGCTTGTATCATTATATCGCCATATTTTCTCGACTTTTAATTTGCCAGAATTTTGAGATAAGCCTTTGTTTTCAAAATAAACACAAATTTAACTCACCATTATACCTTCAGTTGAGCTGCAAAAGAAGGTATTGTAATAATTATGCCGTCCCAGTAGAGGTCGCACTTAGGGAGCTGCACCTTGGGCTTTCATTTCCTTCACAGTTCAAAAAGGAAATTTATAATTCATATCATCTTTATACATTATCATGATTATAGCCGATAATTTTTGATTTAAAAAAGAAAGCAAGCCAACTTTGTCATTCAGTCAAACTTGTATAGTAGAACAAAATTGTTTTCTCTTATCTACAATGTCAATCACATCTAGAATTGGAGGGACTGCTGCCATGCAAGGTGTTGTCACAACCACTTTTCCTTCCCCTATTCTGTTATGCTGAGCACCAAGCTAGAAGGTGTGAAGTACTTTTTTTTTTTTTTTTTTTTAATATGATTTTTGGTATGACCCGGCCAGGGCTTGAACCCACAACCTCCTGGCTGTGAGGTGGATGCTCTACCATTGGGCTATCACTGTTTGTATATAAATTATTATAAATGCAGGTATACATTATAGCAAAATTAAGTAGTGAGTAAAAAGTTAATATTTCCCAAGCCAGAGTGATTTCAATAAAATACAAGTGATAAATTAGCAAAAATGACTAGATATGCAGTGATTTCTGATAAGAACAAATTACTTTAAGATAAGATAAGATAAGCCTTTATTAGTCCCACAATGGGGAAATTCCAGGATTGCAACAGCACAGGGATAGCAACACTCAGAGCAACAATCAGAAGGCAAGAAAAAACAACATCTAGTAAACATATGTACATATTACTATAAATGTATATATATAGACACACAGTGCAGAGCATTATGGTTGGTTCGTCAAACAGGTTCATTTTGTCTTCTTTCAATTATTTTTCCTTTTTTTTTTTTTTTTCCCTTTGAAAGACAAAAGTAAAATAGAAAGATGTCTTTACCTTCTTTACATGTTTCAACTGCACTGCAGCCTTCATCAGAAGAGTCAGCTGATTGCTGCCAGGTGACATTTATCAGCTGATTTTCGTAGGCGGGGCCAGCTCAGCAGATCTGTCAGATCCACCGAGCCGGCCCCGCCTCCCGCCGTCAGATGGTCTCTGGAGAATGTGGTCCCAGGTGTGAGAAAGCATAAAGGCCCCCTCATCTCGGTTCATGGTGTCTTTTCCCCGCTTTCTGATCTCTATTGCCTCCTTGATCCAACGTTTGTTGGATCAAGGAGGCAATAGATAGGCAAGGATTTCAAGCTGAAATCAAAAACAAGGAAACCATAACTATACCATACATACGAGGGATCACGGAACCAATTCAAAGGATCATGAAAAAATACAAAATAAACACAGCAGTCAAACCACACAAAAAATTAAGACAGTTATTAGTACACCCCAAGGACAGAATAGAACAAGACAATAAATGCAATGTATTATATGAAATATCATGCAGATCATGTAACAAAACCTACATTGGAGAAACCGGAAGATTATTCACCACAAGAAAAAAAGAACACCAAAAGGAATGTGAGAAGGAAACGCAAGGACGACTCACAAGATCACAAAAAGAAAAAGCAGAACAAGAAACATTAAAATCAGCTATATCGGACCACTGCAAAAGAAATAATCACATCATGGACTGGGACAACACAAAAATTATTGGATCGGAGAGCAACAGACACAAACGTTGGATCAAGGAGGCAATAGAGATCAGAAAGCGGGGAAAAGACACCATGAACCGAGATGAGGGGGCCTTTATGCTTTCTCACACCTGGGACCACATTCTCCAGAGACCATCTGACGGCGGGAGGCGGGGCCGGCTCGGTGGATCTGACAGATCTGCTGAGCTGGCCCCGCCTACGAAAATCAGCTGATAAATGTCACCTGGCAGCAATCAGCTGACTCTTCTGATGAAGGCTGCAGTGCAGTTGAAACATGTAAAGAAGGTAAAGACATCTTTCTATTTTACTTTTGTCTTTCAAAGGGAAAAAAAAAAAAAAAAGGAAAAATTATGGTTGGTTGGTGAATGTGCAGCAGAAAGTCTAAGCTCTGTCTCCGCGGATGCGGCGGGCCAGCTGAAAGTCTTTGGGCATGATGGTGACCCCCTTAGCGAAGAAGAGACCCACCAGGTGGGCCTCGCTGGTCTCCTGCAGAGCCATGACGGCGAAGCTCAGGAAACGCAGGACGGTCTTGAAGTCCTGAGCGATCTCCCTCACCAGGCGCTGGACGGGCAGCTTACAGATGAGCAGCTCCGTGGATTTCTGGTAGCGACGGATCTCTCTCAGAGCCACGGGCCTGTGACGGCGAGGCCTCTTCACTCTGCCGGTGGCCGGAGCGCTTCTCCGAGCAGCCCTGGTGGCTAGCTGTCTCTTGGGGGGGCTTCTTCCTCCAGTAGATTTTACGGGCGGTCTGCTTGGTTCTTGCCATCGCTCTTTATTATTCTGTCTTTTATTTCTTGCACGCCGCCTAAACTCCAGCCCGGCACCCGCGTCGTTTTCGCTACAGCTCCCGGTATGTCGAGTTTCCCATTAGCACCGGGCGGCGGCCAAGTGCTAGCTAGCACTAGCTCCTCCCCGCTGTAACGTCTCCCGCTGCAAAGCGTGGCTCCGTCCGCCGACCCGGGAGCCCCCCGGGGCGATCCGTGCGTCCGTGATATGTATACAGAGTGAAAGGTGTAGAAAGAAGAAGGAAGATTAAAAAAAAAAAAAAAAAAAAAAAAAAGGCTGTTGCAATGGGCAGCCTACTCGTGTGGCGCCACCGGTCCAGCGGAACCGGAACCAAACTAGAATGCCCTCATCTGAGATGCAGACCCACACCTTTTGCATCTTTTGGATTTAAAACTTCAACCTTTTGACCCCAAACCCATAGTCAGAGGCCAGGGTGTCGGGGTGAATCTGTCTGCCGGGTTTGGTGATCCTAAATTTTGTTGTTCTTAAGATATACAGTTGAAACCAGAAGGTTACATACACTGTATAAAAATGTATAACTTTTTTCACTATCTGACATTAAACCAGACTAAACTTTTTCATTTTTAGGTCACTTACGATTACTAAAATTATTTCTATTGGCTAAATAATTTTTTTGAGAATTTTTTAAATTACTTTCTTCAAAGTCACAAGTTTACATACACTACTTATGAACCTGGATACATCATCAGTGATGTAACCTGGGGTCCTCGAGTGTTTCGGGTCTTTCAAATATCATACACTCTCACCCAGGTGACCCAGCAGGGTGTGATCAAGCCCCTGTTTGTGTCCAGGTATCGCTACCCTACCCATGGATCTCTTTTTTTTGATCCACAGCCACCGTGAGGCAACTTCTGCTGCCTCTGTGGCCTCCTTGATGGCCCTCTGTCTCCTGGCTCCTGTGATGCCCAGCCCACCTTGATGGGCTCACATCTTGTGCGCCATTGTTGTCAGCATTCCTCCACCAGCTCAGCATATTTGGCTCTCTTTCTCTCATTGGCCTCCTCAGTCCGGTCCTCCCAGGGCCAATGAGCTCCAGGAGAACAACCTGCTTAGAGGTTGTTGAGATCAGAACCAGATCTGGCCTGAGCGTTGTTACAGCTGCCTGTTCTGGGAACTTAAGTTGTTTCCCAAGGTCTACTACTAATATCAGAAGGAGAATTGTGGGCCTTCACAAGTCTGGTTCATCCTGGGGCACAATTTCCAGATGCCTGAAGGTGTCGCGTTCATCTGTTCAAACAATTATACACAAGTATAAATACCATGGGAATGGCCATCCTATTGCTCAGGAATGAGGTGGATTCTGTGTCCCAGAGATGAATGCATTTTGGTGTGAAATGTGCATATCAACCCCAGTCCTTGTGAAGATGCTGGCTGAAGCTGGTAAGCGTGTCGTTATCTACAGTGACGGCCACTGGCATGGGCTGAAAGACCAATCAGCGAGTAAATAGACATTACTCCAAAAGCAACATAAAAAAGCCAGATTACATTTTGCAGATACACACAAGGACAAAGAACTTCGTTTTTGGAGACATTTCCTGTGGTCTGATGAAAGTAAAATTGAACTGTTTGGCCATAATCACCATTGTTACATTGGAGGAAAGCTGGAGAAGCTTGCAAGCCTGAGAACACCATCCCAACTGAAGTACGGGTGTGGCAGCATCATGTTGTGGGGGTGTTTTGCAGCAGGATGGACAGGTGCACTTCACAGACATATTGAAGTAACATCTCAAGACATCAATCAGGAAGTTAAAGCTTGGGCTCAGATTGGTCTTCCAATTAGACAATAATCCTAAACACACTGTCGAATTAGTTACAAAGCCTTGGCAGAGGCATGCACACATGGATCACCTCCAACATCTAAAGAGTTCATCTTTGGGCCAAGAGCCACCTCTGGTGAAAATGTCATCCAAATCCATCTAGGAGTTTTTGCGTGATCTTGCTAACAGACAGAGAAGGGGCAGCAAAAACAATATGACTACATTATAATAACAAGACTGTCATAATAGTATTGACCATATATTGGGGCTGGACAATTCTGCCTTAAATCAGCATCATGGTTTATGAAATCTTTCAGGTTGTGTTTTTTTTCCTCCGCTCTTCTCCCTTACAGTTTACTGACAAGGTTGGTATTAAGCAATATTACACAACAGTGCCATATCATATCACTGTGGTGCATAGTAAACAAGCATAATAGAACAGGCTTATTGTGATTTTGCAAACAAAAAAAATTAAACATTGCCCAGTGCTGAAGTTTCCTGTGTTTACATACCGTGTGGGTCTTGTGGCTCACATCCTTGTCTACTGGCCAGAGTTACGCCCGCGCACTTTTCTTGCTTTTTCTTGGCATCTTCAGATGAAATAATGTCAGCCGTCACATACTATGTGGCTGGAGACCACATTCCTTTTTTTTTTTTCCAAGCCGTTTTACTTTTTCTGCAGTGTTTGGTGGCAAGAGTGCACTGTTTCTGGGGTGTGGAGGTGCGTGGTCATGCATGTGAGTCCGTACGTAACTCAGCGGACATGTCTTAAAGAGGAAGTACGTGAAAAACGCAATATTAATATGTAAGATAATTTTCAAAAAATTCCTGGATCCAGATCGTGATTTGGATCACCACCAAAATCTAATCATCTGTTCCCCATGCCATTACACACCTTTCCTGAAAATTTAATCAAAATCCATTCATAACTTTTGGAGTGATGTTGTTAACAGACAAACCAAACAAACCAACCAGCGCCGGCAAAAACATTATCTCCTCCCTTGGTGGAGGTAATAAAAATAATTTTGATAATCCTAAGTGGTCTAAAACAGGAAAAGTTTTGTCTGATTTAATGTTAACCAGTTAATGTTAACCAGAGTGGTGGCCTAGTTGATAGAGCATCTGCCCCACAAACGGGAGGTTGGGGGTTCAAGTCCCGGCCGGGTCATACCAAAGACCATATGAAAATGGTACTTCCTGCCTTCTAGCTGGGTGCTCAGCATAATAGAATGGGGGAAGGAGAGGTTGTTTGTGGTGGCACCTTGCATGAAAGCGACCCCTCTGATTCTACATGTGATTAACATTGTAGATAGGAGAAACGTAATTTCGTTTGGCTGTATGGAGTGAATGACAACAGAGATGGCGGCTTCATGCCACTGAGGAAAAAAAGGTTGTTTATTTTTATGCAGTCAATGTAAACTTCTGGTTTCAACTGTAGTTTATATTTTATTTTGACCTGGACCTTTGACCCCTTGTGATCCCAAAACCACAGCCACAGTTGACAGTCATAAGGTGAACATGTGCACTAAGTTTGGTGATTCTAGCTTTACTCTTTCTATAGTAATAGTACATAGGGAATGCAGCCCTTAACTTTTGACCTTTTGACCGCAAACCCATAGTCAGAGGTCAGGATCCCAAGGTGAACCTGTGCACAAAGCTTGATGACCCTAGCTGTCTTTCTGGAGATATTTATATGGCATTCTGACCTTAACCTTTGACCTTTTGAGCCCAAAAGTATAGCCATACTTACTAGTTCAACGGTCAACCTATGTACGTGTTTGATGGATTTCCCTGTCCTACGGGAAAAGCAGTCGGTTTGCTCTACCCATGTGACTCATTGGCGTGGGTAATAAGCAACATAAAAGTAATTCAGAGTATGCTCAATGCTCAAACAAAAAGTATGCTGCAGCAAAACTACTTGGTAAAGTACAATTTTGTGAGAAAGGGACTGAAGCTCATGGACTTGAGTAAATGTAACTAATTACTATTCACTTCCTCCTATCCATCTATTGAAATAAGAAGAGAGAACATGTTTGCCAAAGTAGTACTGATGGATCATCTGTTGCTTACAGGATCTCAAACTGTACTGTAATGCATGTTTTGTTGAGTGTACATACATCAAATGCTTTATTTTTCTTAATTGGTTGATGACCTACACCTCTGCATAGGTTGTACTGTATATCAGTTTCTTTCATCATTTTGTGGTGGCTTGCATAGTCAGGATTGAATTTCTGTGCTCTTATTGTATAACAGTTCCATAGCTCACATATCTCTGAATCTGCTCCACTTTCAGATATTATCAGATTTTAGATTTCATTCTAGTAGTGAAGAGTGGAATATGTTGAAGAGTATGTAATGGTTTTATTAGGCTGTGATCAAGGGTGACTAATAAAGAGGGACCCTGGAGCACTTGCTGACCCCATATCTAATGATTCCTCTCATTCCA